>CM063181.1:112441800-112874300 GCA_031835075.1 Saguinus oedipus
TAGATGCATAATGTGCTCTAAAAAGCTGTGTTCTTTTCCTTCTCTCTCTGCTAAGATGCAATTCCAGTAGCTAAAGTAAGAGGAGTGAATTTATGCCTGTTTCCAAATAGAGATCTGGCCAATGACAAAGGTTTTTTTTTTTTTTTTTTTAAGTTTTAATTTACTGGTTGCTAGCTGGAAAAGGATCCTGCATGTCTACAGTCTGACATAGTTCTGCACAGCAAGAGGGAGGGAGGCAGCCTGCATTACTAATAAGAGGAAGTCATTTTTACATAATTGTCACAAAGATAGAAGGGTCTGCGATTTTCTCTTCCTTCTTTCCTTCCTTCCTTCCTTCCTTCCTTCCTTCCTTCCTTCCTTCCTTCCTTCCTTTTTTTCTTTCCTTTCTCTCTTTCTTTTTTACTATTTGTACTATTTGTGATTTTTTTTTTTTGAGACGGAGTTTTGCTGTTGTTACCCAGGCTGGAGTGCAATGGCGCGATCTCGGCTCACCGCAACCTCCGCCTCCTGGGTTCAGGCAATTCTCCTGCCTCAGCCTCCTGAGTAGCTGGGATTACAGGCACGCGCCACCATGCCCAGCTAATTTTTTGTATTTTTAGTAGAGACGGGGTTTCACCATGTTGACCTGGATGGTCTCGATCTGTTGATCTCGTGATCCACCCGCCTCGGCCTCCCAAAGTGCTGAGATTACAGGCTTGAGCCACCGCGTCCGCCGTACTTGTGATTTAACTAGCGCAAAATCTCTCTCTCTCTCTCTCTTTTTTGAGACAGAGTTTTGCTCTTGTTTCCCAGGCTGGACTGCAATGGTGTGATCTTGGCTCTCTGCAACCTCCACCTCCTGGGTTCAAGCCTCAGCCTCCTGAGTAGCTGGGATTACAGTTGCCTGCCACACACCTGGCTAATTTTGTACTTTTAGTAGAGATGGAGTTTTGTCACGTTGGTCAGGTTGGTTTTGAACTCCTGACCTCAGGTGATCTGCTCACCTCAGTCTCCTGAAGTGCTGGGATTACAGGTGTGAGCCACCATGCCCAGCTAAAACCTCTGTTGACTAGAAACCAGTTTCTGGAATCTTCACATTAGCACCCCCCCTCAAGTCTACATTTTAGCATTTAGTGCATTGTTTATCAAATACTCAAGTATCTGCTGACTACTGATTTAGTAAAGCAAGCCACTCTTAAGAAAGTCACATTGTAAGTTCATTAAAAATGAATAAATAAAAACAGTCTTAAGTATCTCCTGAGGTGGCCATATATTCAGCTCAGTTCCTTACTTTTGTATTTTTTATTTTGAGTGTAGCAGCTGCATTATAAACAGAGAATGCATAGTGAGACTTTGTGTCCAGTGCTGACTCAAGGCTGGCAAGATCCCCAGGATTAATTGCCCATGTATTTTCACTGTACGGGTACTTAATCAGCCAAGGGAAATGCTTTTGTTATAAACAAAGTTTTTCACCATAGTTAAATAAATAAAAATAAAAAAAGATTCGGAGGTCGGTCGAGGTGGCTCACGCCTGTAATTCTAGCACTTTTGGAGGCTGAGGCATGTGGATCACAAGATCAGGAGCTGGAGACCATCCTTGTCAACATGGTGAAACCCAGTCTCTATTAAAAAAAAAAAAAAAAAAAAAAATATATATATATATATATATATATATATATATATATATATCAGTGGGGTGTGGTGGTGCTTGCCTGTAGTCCCAGCTACTTGGGAGGCTGAGGCAGGAGAATCTCGTGAACCCAGGAGGCGGAGGTTGCAGTGAGCTGAGATTGTGTCGCTGCACTCCAGCCTGGTGACAGAGTGAGACTCTGTCTCAAAAAAAAAAAAAAAATTCGGGATCCAGGTTATAGGCTCATTTCACAGAAATTTAATTTAAACAATTGCATGAATAACATCTTCATAATCATAGTTTTACCATATGCTAGGCAACATTAATATTAACGCTCTCCTATTGCCATGACAACAGTGATCCAGTAAAACACTTGCAAAAGTCATTGGAAATATGTATTGGATATTTGAAGGTTGTTTGATGATGAGCTAGACGCTGCTTAGACTGTACCTTGAGCGCACAAATACTATTTGCACATTAGGTCCCATGGAGGTGGGACCTGGTTCACCTTATTCTCCAGGCACTGATAGATAATTGAGTCTTACTAAATATTTGATAAACAAAGTAAATAAACTGAAGAGTAGTATTTCTTTTTTTTTTTTTTGAGATGGAGTTTCGCTCTTGTTACCCAGGCTGGAGTACAATGGCACGATCTCGGCTCACCGCAACCTCCGCCTCCTGGGTTCAGGCAATTCTCCTGCCTCAGCCTCCTGAGTAGCTGGGATTACAGGCACGCATCACCATGCCCAGCTAATTTTTTGTATTTTTAGTAGAGACGGGGTTTCACCATGTTGACCAGTATGGTCTCGATCTGTTGACCTCGTGATCCACCCGCCTCGGCCTCCCAAAGTGCTGGGATTACAGGCTTGAGCGACCGTGCCCGGCGAAGAGTAGTATTTCTTAAATTCATCTTTTTTTTTTTTTTGAGACGGAGTTTCACTTTTGTTGCCCAGGCTGGAGTGCAATGGCACATTCTCAGGTCACTGCCACCTCTGCCTCCTGGGTTCAAGCGATTCTCCTGTCTCAGCCTCCCAAGTAGCTGGGATTACAGGCATGTGCCACCACGTCCGGCTAATTTTTTGTATTTTTAGTGGAGATGGGGTTTCACCATGTTGGCCAGGATGGTCTCCATCTCTTGACCTCATGATCCACCCACCTTGGCCTCCCAAAGTGTTGGGATTACAGGCATGAGCCACCACACCCAGCCAAATTGAGCTTATAACTAAGGCTTAGAGAGGTTAAGTAAATTCCTCAAGACCACACAGTAAGTGATGAAGTCGGGATTCCAAACCCAGGGTCCCAGGGCCCATGGCCTTAACTGTTACTGTCAATTGCCTGTTACGGTTAATTGCCTCCTTAAATTATACATTCATGCATTCATTCATACATACATATGTACATGTGTGTGTATACAGTCATGTGTTGCTTAATGATGAGGATATGTTCTAAGAAATGAGTTATTAGACAATTTTGTCATTGTGTGACCATCACAGAATGCACTTACACATTTAGATGGTATAGCCTACTGCACACCCGTGCTCTGTGGTATAGTTACACGCCTGTATAGTGTGTTACTGTGCTGAATACTGTAGACAACTGTGATGCAATGGGATGTGTGTATCCAAACTAGAAAAGGTACAGTAAAAATACAGTATAAAAGATAAAATATGGTACACCATACTTTAGTGTACCTCTTGATCACGAGGTCAAGAGATCGAGACCATCCTGGCCTACACGGTGAAACCCTGTCTCCACTAAAGTGTGTAGGGGGCACTTAACCATGAATGGAGCTAGCAGGACTGGAAGCTGTTCTGGGTGAGTTGAGTGACTTTATTATAACAAATCATTTAATAATAAATTATTATTACTAGTATTGTTAATAATATAAAATTTAATTTATAAAGCAACACTCTTCTTTCTTTTAAAGCCTCCAGCACTCAGCAGTCCCAGGAGTCTCCTATCCAAGTACTAACCAGGCCTGACCTGGCTTGGTTGCTGAGATTAGAAGAGATTCGCTACAGTCGAGGAGGTGTGGCCATAGGCAAATACTCTTCTTTCTTCAATAATGAATTAACTTAGCTTACTATAACTTTTTTTTTTTTTTTGAGACAGAGTTTTGCTCTTGTTGCCCAGGCTGGAGTGCAGTGGTGAAATCTCGGCTCACCACAACCTCTGCCTCCCGGGTTCAAGCGATTCTTGTGTCTTAGCCTTCTGAGGAGCTGGGATTACAGGTGCCTGCCACCACACCCGGCTAGTTTTTCTATTATTAGTAGAGACAAGGTTTCCCCATGTTGATCAGGCTGGTCTTGAACTCCTGACCTATTATAGGTGTGAGCCACTGCTCCTGGCCTTTTTTTCTTAGACAGAATTTCACTTTTGTTGCCCAGGCTGCAGTGCAATAGTGCGATCTTGGCTTACTGCCTGCTGGGTTCAAGCAATTCTCCTGCCTCAGCCTCCTGAGTAGCTGGGCATTACAGGCATGCTCCACCTCGCCTGGCTAATTTTATGTATTTTTAGTAGAGACGGGGTTTCACCATGTTGGCCAGGCTGGTCTTGAACTCCGGACTTCAGGTGATTCACCCACCTCGGTCTCCCAAAGTGCTGGGATTACAGGCGTGAGCCACCGCACCCTGCAATATTTTCTTTTTATTTTATTAAATAGAGATGCCAGGGTCTTAGCCTGTTGCCCAGGCTGGTCTTGAACTCCTGGACTTAAGCAATCCTCCTGCCTTGGCCTTTCAGAGTACTGCGATTACAGGCATGAGCCACTGTGCCTGGCCAATTTTCTATCTTTACATCCTTATTCTATAAGCTTTTTTTCTATTTTAAAATTTTTAGTTTTTAAACTTTTTTTGTTAAAAATGAAGACATAAACAAATTAGCCCAGGCCTACAGAGGGTCAAGATTATCAATATCACCATCTTCCACCTCCACATCTTGTCTCACCGGAAGGTCTTCGGGGTACCCTAGTAGCTGTCATGCATGGAGCTGTCATATCCTATGATAACAAAGGTATTCTTCCTCTGGAATACCTCCTGAAGGACCTACCTGAGGCTGTTTTTACAGTAAACTTATTATTATTATCATTATTATTTTTTGAGATGGAGTCTTGCTCTGTCACCCAGGCTGGAGTGCAGTGGCGCCACCTTGACTCACCACAACCTCCACCTCCCAGGTTCAAGCTATTCTCCTGCCTCAGTCTCCTGAGTAGCTGGAATTACAGGCACGTGCCACCACGCCTGGGTAATGTTTTGTAATTTTAGTAGAGACAGGGTTTCACTGTGCTAGCCAGGATGGTCTCGATCTCCTGACCTTGTGAACTGCCTGCCTCGGCATCCCAAAGTGCTGGGATTACCAGGGTGAGCCACTGTGCCCGGCCAGTAAATTATTTTTATAAGTAGGAGTACACGCTAAGATAATAATATCATAGTAAATACATAAACCAGCAACATAGTAATTTATCTTCATTATCAAATATTATGTACTACACATGATTATATTTGTTATACTCTTCTACTGGCGGCACAGTGGGTTTGTTTATACCAACATCACAACACGCATGAGTAATGCATTGTGTTATAATGGAGATTTCAGCTCTATTATAATCTTATGGGATCACCAGGTCCCTGTTGTGGGAACATTATGGGAACACCATTTATATGTTTCACCACATTACTGAATACTGTAGGCAATTGTAACACAATAGTAATCATGTTCATGTATCTAAACATGTCTAAGCATAGAAAGATACAGTCTAAAATACAGTATTATAAGCTATAGGACCACTGTCATATATGCGGCCCCACAATGACCCAAATGCTGTTATGTGGTACATGACTATAACTTAGTTATTTGTCCATTTTGTTGTTTCTCATGAAAATACTTGTACAAACAGCCTTAGTTAAGAGTATGAACATAGGCTGGGTGTGGTGGCTCACATCTGTAATCCCAGCGAGGTGGCTCAAGCCTGTAATCCCAGCACCTTGGGAGGCTGAGGTGGGCGGATCATCTGAGATCAGGAGTTAGAGACCAGCTTGGCCAACATGGTGAAACCCAGTCTCTACTAAAAATACAGAAAATCAGCCAGGCATGGTGGCTCATGCCTGTAGTTCCAGCTACTCGAGAGGAGAAGTGCTTGAACATGGGAGGTGTAGGTTGCTGTGAGCCAAGATTGTGCCACAGCACTCTAGCCTGGGCCTCAGAGCAAGACTCCCTCTTGGGAAAAAAAAAAGTATGAACATGAGTGTAAGATACATTTCTTTTTATTTTATTTTTTTAGGATACCTTTCTAAATATGAAATTGCTAGTTCATATTTGGAAATCATGTATTTCCAAATGATTTCTCCAAAGAAGTTGTATACGTGCCATCCAGCATCGGCTGAAACCTTGTTAGGTGGTGCATGACTGTACATAATGTTAAATGTGTTAGAATTCAGAGATAGCTCATGAGATTTGCATGCTCAGAAGAGGTTGGGGAAGAGGCTGGTATTTGGAAAGGGCCTTGAAGGATGGAAGGAGTTTAATAGGAAGACTGGAAATGAAGTATCTTGTTGGGGATGGGGTGTGGGAATGGGGCTGGATCAGCCGCGGTGAGGAGGTGGGAAAATGCTAAGTGTCACAGGGGATGAGTGAGAGATAAGACTGGAGGCCGGGCGCGGTGGCTTACGTCTGTAATCCCAGCACTTTGGGAGTCCAAGGCGGTGAATCATGAGGTCAGGAGTTCGAGACCAGCCTAGCCAATATGGTGAAACCCTGTCTCTACTAAAGATACAAAAAATTAGCCTGGCATGGTGGCATGCGCCTATAATTCCAGCTACTCAGGAGGCTGAGACAGGAGAATCACTTGAAACCAGGAGGTGGAGGTTGCAGTCAGCCAAGATTGCACCACTGTACTCCTGGGTGACAGGGCGAAACAGTCTCAAAAAAAGAGAAAAAAGACTAGAAAGGTAGGCTAGGAAAAGACCTGTAACCAGTTTGTTGTTTTATTTGCAGTTGTGTATACCGGTATTTCTTGTATGTTAATAAAAAGTAATATAAGTACACTTAACAGCAGTGCATTATCAATAATTATAGCATACCCATTTATCAAAAGTGTTCTGGGAAATAACAGTGCTTTTCTCAGTTTTTTAATCTTTTGGTCTGAACCATGTCAAGTGTTTTCTGTTACTCTCTTAAGGACAAAACTTATTCCCATCTGTTTTATGGTTGTTAAACTGTTCTGCGGCTGACGGAGAGATGGAAGGGACACACGACCTGCCCTGGTCACGTCTGCCTGGTGCGGCTGCCTCGGCTTCCTCTCTCAGTGGATCTGCCTGGGTCTCCCTTGATTTCCTTGGAAACAATACAGTGATGTGGGCTCCAGCTCTGTATTGCTTTGGTTAGGGAAGCCCCGTTGGTCTTAGTAGTCAACCTTTTCTATAAACAATAAAGCAAAACTAATGTCCTTAATGGCCAAATTGAAAGGGTTGTTAGCTACTTGCCACACTGACTTTTGAGATAAAAAGTAGTTCTGATTATTGATAACTGCATTCCTGGGATTAGAATGAGGTTTCAGTATTTTTATATCGGGAGGATGGATCAGGGGTTAGTAAGGAGGGAATCTGAGAGCTGTGTTTGAAATCTACATAAAACTTACTTCTACATGAAAATACTTTAAAAAGTTTTCATTGTCTAAATATGGACTGGCCAGTATGGTGACTCATGCCTGTAATCCCAACACTTTGGGAGGCTGAGGCGGGTGGATCACTTGAGGTCAGAAGTTTGAGACCAGCCTGGCCAACGTGGTGAAACCCTGTCTCAACTAAAAATACAAAAAATTAGTAGGATGTGGCGTCAGGCGCCTGTAATCCCAGCTACTCAGAGGCTGAGGCAGGAGTATTGTTTGAACCCAGGAGGTGGAGGTTGCAGTGAGCCAAGATTGCACCACTGTAGTCCAGCCTGGGTGACAAGAAGGATCCTTTGTCTCAAAAGAAAAAAAAAAAAATCAAACTGCATTTTATTTTTATTTTATTTCACTTTTTTTGAGATGGAGTCTCTGTCGCCCAGGCTGGAGTGCAGTGGCTCAATCTCGGTTCACTGCAACCTCTGCCTCTTGGGTTCAAGCGATTCTCCTGCCTCAGCCTTGTGAGCAGCTGAGACTACAGGCATCAGCCACCATGCCCAGCTAATTTTTGTATGTTTAGTAGAGATGGGGTTTCATCATATTGGCCAGGCTGGTCTTGAACTCCTGACCTCGTGATCCACCTGCCTCAGCCTTCCAAAGCGCTGGGATTACAGGCATGAGCCACCTTGCCTGGCTGTTTTATTTTTTAGATGAAGTTTCACTTTTGTTACCCAGGCTGGAGTGCAATGGTGAGATCTCTGCTCACTGCAACCTCCATCTCCTAGGTTCAAGTGATTCTCCTGCCTCAGCCTCCTGAGTAGCTGGAATTACAGGCACATGCCACTGTGCCCAGCTAATTTTTTTTTTTTTTTAGTAGAGACAGGGTTTCACCATGTTGACCAGGATGGTCTCGATCTCTTGACCTCGTTATCCATCCGCCTCAGCCTCCCAAAGTGCTGGGATTACAGGCGTGAGCCACCGTGCCCGGCCCAATTTTGTATTTTTAGTAGAGACGGGGTTTCTCCATGTTGGTCAGGCAGGTCTTGAACTCCTGACCTCAGGTGATCCGCCTACTTCAGCCTCCCAAAGTGCTGGGAGCACAGGAGTGAGCCACTGTGCCCGTCCTATTTATTTATTAATTTTTTTGAGATGGAGTCTTGCTCTGTTGCCCAGGCTGGAGTGCAGTGGTGCAATCTTGGCTTACTACAACCTCTGCCTCCCGGGTTCAAGTGATTCTCCTGCCTCAGTCTCCCAAGCAGCTGGAATTACAGGCGCACACCACCATGCCCAGCTAATTTTTGTGTTTTTAGTAGAGAGGGAGGTTCCCCATGTTGGCTAGGCTGGTCTTGAACTCCTGACATCAAGTGATCCACCCGCTTCGGCCTCCCAAAGTGCTAGGATTACAGGTGTGAGTCACCGCACCCGGCCATGTTTCCTTTTCTTTTCTTTTTAAATTCTTTCCTCTAGTGTTGAACCTGAATATGTTTCCTTCTCATACTTTTATGGTTTCTTCTTCTTTTTTACACTTAGATCTTAAATTCTGATTCATTTAGAATTTATGTAGGATAAAGTAGGGATATCTTATTTTTAATTTTTATTTTCCAGATGGCTACTCAATTGTCACAATATTATTTATTGGGTAACCTATCTTTTCTTTGCTTATTTGAAAGTCCACCTTTACCACAAATTTAATTTTCTTCTTCTTTTTTTTTTCTCCCACATTCCTTGTGAAAATACCTTTACCATATACCAAATGACTGTATCAGTCTGAGTTTAGGTTTTACTCTTTTCTGCTCTATTGATGATTCCAAACAAATCTGACAATTTTAAGGGATTTAAGAAATGATTTGGAATTTATTGAAACACAACGTTTTCTATTATTTTAGACAATTAAAATAATCAAAAATTTAAGGGACTTGATCTGTGATTTATTACTATTCTGCAATTAACCTTTTGTTATATTCAATATTTTGAATCCAGCTTTATTAAAAAACACCTCCATTTTGACTCTGTCAGTGAACATTGTGGGTTCCCATGGGAACATTCAGCCAGAAAACAAACTATTTCAGATTTGTTTTACTCACTGTCTTCCTTGTTTGCTGTTTTGTTATTTAATATTTAAATATACATATTTGTGTAAAATTATTGTTGTCAGCATAGTTCCTCTGCACTTTATTGTTAAAGTAGCAACTTTGAAATATGCCTCCATTTACTTTTTTTTTCCCCAAGTAAAATGTATTTTACTTTGGGTACGGAGTCTTGCTCTGTTGCCAAGGATGGAGTGCAGTGGCTCGATCTTGGCTTACTGCAAACTTTGCCTCCCAGGTTCAAGAGATTCTCCTGCCTCAGCTTTCCGATTAGCTGGGATTACAGGTTTACGCCACCACACCCAGCCAATATTTTTGTGTGTGTTTTTAGTAGAGATGGGGTTTCACCTTGTTGGTCAAGCTGGTCTCAAACTCCTGACCTTGTGATCCACCTGCCTCAGCCTCCCGAAGTGCTGAGATTTACAGGTGTGAGCCACCGTGCCCAGCTCAAGTAAAACATTTTGAAATTATGGTAAAATATATGTAAGCGAAAATTTACCCTTTCTAGCCTTTTCTTTTTCTTTTTTTTTTGAGATGGAGTCTTACTCTGTCACCCAGGCTGGAGTACAATTTGGCAATCTCAGCTTACTGCAACCTCTGTCTCCTGGGTCAAAGCAATTCTCCTGCCTCAGGCTCCTGAGTAGCAGGGATTAAACAGACATCAGTTACTGCACCCATCCCATTTCCAGCCATTTTTAAGTGTGTATAGTTCAGTGGTGCTAAGTACATTTACACTGTTGTGCAACCATCAGCACTAACCATTTACTTTTTAAAATAAATTTAAAATTCATCTTTAAAAAGGCAGAGATAAGCTTAAAATGGCATGTTGAATTCTTGGGAAGCAAAAGCCAGTCAGTAATTTGAAGACGACATGTACGGCGTCTCCCTGGAAGACAAATGCGTTCTATAAAAGGAATTTGTTTCTTGGCTCTAAATGGCAATACATTAAATTCGGCCATTTAGAAATTGATCTGAAAGCTGATTCTTAAACTCTCAGATTCAGTATGAGCTCAGAGGCCAAGCTTCGGCCTCAGCTCCTCCTGTTCTTAGGACAACAGGATGTGCCAGTATCCTCTACTTAATCACTGTAGCCTTTGTGAAATTGTCCAAGGCCTGGAATTTCTCATTTTTTTTTTTTTTTTTTTTTTGATGAGGGTCTCTCACTGTTAGAGAAATGGAAGAATGCCTCTTTCACACCTCCCGAATGCTGATCCCTGCCCCCTTCTCACCTGGCTGCATGTGTCACTCCTATTCAATGAGCCAATTAATCTGGGAATATCTTTTTTTTTCTTTTGCATGTAGCCATATGCCATGGAGCTCCAGAAGAAGAGGTGCTAGGACGCCATATTGCGGTGCATTGCCGCATAAAAGGCGTTATTCAGACCAGAATCTAAGGGCTATCCTTCTGAGTGTAGAGGCACCTTTAAAAATGGAGTGCTTTCCTTCTTGGACTTGTAGAGTGACATATGTTAATGAATGGGGCAGAAGAGAGTCAATTAAAGGAAGCCGTGGCCTCCCTCAGCAGAATCAGCTCTCAGGTGGTCCTTGCTTGGAGCCAGATTGGGAGCAGCTGTGTAGTTCTTGCTCAGCAAAATCCTAACCCTTTGCACATTGAAGAGGCTCTTTTCAACGGACTGCTGCAATAATGGAACACGGAAGGGGCGTGACTTTCCCGTTTTCCTGTAGTGATTATACTTTATTTTATGCATCATTTTTGGCTATGCTTATTGCATAACTTGTCTCACAAAACTTACAAATTGACATTATTATGGAAAATTATAGGACATAACAGATTATATGTATTACTGGAATTAATATTTGAATGAGAAAGGAAAGAAGATTTTCCCTCTCTCCACTTTTGCAACCATGCTGAAAGAAGCTGGAAAGAAAAAGAATTGGAATCAGCATTGATCCAACTAATGAAAGTCATTAAGTGCAAGAAACAATGGCAGCGTCTCGGTCATTTTTTTTCCTGTAGATAACTTGAAGCTAAATTGATCAGTTCTTCTTCCTTGTAAAATGGGAATAATAATAATATCTTTCCTATAGGGTTGTGGTGAATATTAAACAAATTAGCAGAGAGTGCTCCGAGTGGAATAATCTAAGTGCTAGTTACTGTGATAGGCATTATCATTCTTACATCATTTCTTAGTTTATCTCTAAGTATTTTTGGGGACATTGTCATTTTTGAGAAACTCTCTTATTTTTCTTCTATTTGAGCATTGCTTCCATTTGTTTAGAGGAAAAAGGTACCACACCTCCCATCTCACCGTAAAACAAAACAGCAATATTACCACACATTTTATTTTGATTTGAATCAGAGATAGAGATTATATTGCTTTCTTTTCTTTCTCTTTTTCTTCTTTTTTTAGACAGAGTCTCACTCTGTTGCCCAGGCTGGAGTACAGTGGCATGATCTCGGCTCACTGCAGCCTCCACCTCCTAGGTTCAAGTGATTCTCCTTCCTCAGCCTCCCAAATAGCTGGGATTACAGGCATGTGTCACTGCCACCACACCCCAATAATTTTTTTATTTTTAGTAGAGACAGGGTTTCAGCATGTTGGTCAGGCTGGTCTTGAACTCCTGACCTCAAGTGATCCACCTGCCTTGCCCTCTCAAATTGCTGGGATTACAGGTGTGAGCTCCCACACCCAGTCTGCTTTCTTTTCTTTAATAAATATAGTAATTCTTTATTTAAGCCCATTTGCTCATAGAAAGATATTTTGGAAGAGAAAATGGGTCCTGGAAAGTTAGAGTTGGAGAATACCTTTTCTTTTTTTTTTTTTTTGAGACAGAGTTTCGCTCTTGTTACCCAGGCTGGAGTGCAATGGCGCGATCTCGGCTCACTGCAACCTCTGCCTCCTGGGTTCAGGCAATTCTCCTGCCTCAGCCTCCCAAGTAGCTGGGATTACAGGCACATGCCACCATGCCCAGCTAATTTTTTGATTTTTAGTAGAGACAGGGTTTCACCATGTTGACCAGGATGGTCTCGCTCTCTTGCCCTCGTGATCCACCTGCCTTGGCCTCCCAAAGTGCTGGGATTACAGGCTTGAGCCACCGCACCCGGCCGAGAGTACCTTTTTAACTACCAGGTACTGTTCCTTTAGCTGAGAAGACAGAATGGGCAAGCAGATGTGGCTCCTGCCCTCAGGGAGCTTTCCGTCTTGGGGGAAGATAGGCAAGACATGTGCAAGCAAATACAGAAGATAATTTCTATTTTATAAATATATGTCGCAAGAAATCAAACAAGAACAAAACTGTATCTCATTGATACAGGAGTGGCCCCATTTACATGGGAGGCTGCATGGGGAGGACCGCTTGAGTCTAGGAGTTCTGGGCTATAGTGGGCTATGCCCATTGGATGTCCACACTAAGTTCAGCATCAATATGGTAACCTCCTGTGAGCAGAGACTACCCAGTTGCCTAGGGAGTGGTGAATCAGTTCAAGTTGGAGACAGAGCAGGTTAAAACTCCTGTGCTGATCAGTAGTGGGATTGCACCTGTGACTAGCCACTGCACTCCAGCCTGGGCAACATAGTAAGACCCTGTTGCAAAAAAAAAAAAAAAAAAAAAGAAAGAAAGAAAGAAAAAGAAAGAAATTAAGAAAGAAAGAAACAGGGGGAGGGGGCAAGGGGAGGGAAGGGGAGGGAAGGGAAAGGAAGGCTGCTTAAGGTCACATGGTCTTGTAACACTTCTCTAAGCAAGTGATATTTGAGGCCAGAATGGTCAGGAGGAGGAATCAACCCTGGGAAGACCTGGGGGAAGAGCATTCAAATCAGAAGGAATGGCGATTCCAAGTCCTAACACAGAGTCCAGGTTGCTGTGTTTGAAGGACTGAAAGGCCAAGGGGGATGAAAGAATAAACTGAGGCTGGAGTGGGAGGCAGGGCCAAGGTCTCGTAGGGCTCCTGTCATGGTAAGGAATTTGTTTTTTGTGGTGTATTTTAGACAGAGTCTTGCTCAGTCACCCAGGCTGGAGTGCAGTGGTGTGATCTCGGCTCACTGCAACCTCTGCCTCCCAGGTTCAAGCCATTCCCCTGTCTCAGCCTCCCAAGTAGCTGGGGCTACAGGCATGCGCCACCATGCCCAGCTAATTTTTGTGTTTTCATTAGAGACAGAGGTTCACCATATTGGCCAGGCTGGTCTGGAACTCCTGACCTCAAGTGATCTGCCTGCCTCGGCCTCCCAAAGTGCTGGGATTACAGGCATAAGCCACCAGGCCCAGCCAAAGTAAAGAATTTGGAGTTTGTTCTAGGTGGAATGTGAAGCCATTTGATGGCTTCAAGGAGAAGATCATGACCTCATTTGCATTTTAAATTGGTCTAGTTGTTGAACAGAGAATGAATTACAGTGGGGGGGGGCAAAGAGTGGAACCAGGGAGTGGGGTCAGGACCCTGTTGCAGTGGTCCTGGTGACAGATGATGGGTGTTAGGGTCATGATGCAGGAGAGAATGGTCACTCTGGGGACATGCTGTGGGCATGGCATCAACATGACATGCTGATGGCTGGGTGTTGGGTGGAGAGAAGGAGAGGACTCAAGGATGACCCTCGAATTTTTGGCTTCAACAACTGGATCAACTCTGAGTTCATCTAGTCTAGTAATTCCCCAGTTTAAATTTTATGAACCACCGACATACGACAAAATTGGTGTAGTCAGCATATCGATGCTATTGCTTCTTTTGCCAAGTAAGTTTATTACCAAAGCCATAACTCTCATCATCTCCTGCCACCATCATTTCCCAGAAGAGAGGATACTCTAACAATGAAAAAGTAGGAAAGGTTAATTTTGAGCAATCATAGAATTAAGAGTAATCCTTTTAATTCAATCAAGCGAGTTCTAGGGAAAATTCATGACCTTGTTCTTTGCTTTTTTATTGTTTTGTCATTGATCAGTAGAAATGCTGTCATACCTGGAAAGGTACTTGGGAACCATCAGTCTATTTGATCCTTCCAATCCAGACAGAAATCCCAGGTATGGCATCCTGGACAGTGCTCTTCCAGCTTCTGCATGAACACTCTTGATGAAGGGGTACATCTCACTTGGCAGCCCATTTCATTGTGGAAGAACCCTAATTAATAAATTAATACATGGTCCCGCTGCCACCTCCATGCCTTGCCTTGGCCTCTGGAGGTACGAGGAGTAAAGCTGATCTCCAGCATCACAGTCTTTCAAACCTATGAAGAGGTTGGTCATGTCTGCCTTCTGAAGGGGCAAACATTTCTAGCTCTTTTAACTAATAATTCCCTCTTGATACAAATTCAGAGTGTATAAATAACATGGTGTATTAGTCCGTTCTTGCATTGCTATAAGGAACTACTTGAGACTGGGTAATTTATGAAGAAAAGAGGTTTAATTGATTCACAGTTCTGCAGGCTGCACAGGAAGCATGGCTGGGGAGGTCTCAGGAAACTTACAATCATGGTGGAAGGCGAAGCAGAAGCAGATATATCTTCACATGGTGGAGCGGGGGAGAGAGAGAGAGCACAAAAGGGGAAGTGCTACACACTTTTTTTTGGTTTGTTTTTGAGACAGAGTCTCACTGTCACCCAGGCTGGAGTGCAGTGTAATGATCTTGGCTCACTGCAACCTCCACCTCCTAGGTTCAAGTGATTCTCCTGCCTCAGCCTCCCGAGTAGCTGGGATTACAGGTGCCCACCATTATACCCAGCTGATTTTTGTATTTTGTTTTTGAGACAGAGTCTTGTTCTGTCACCCAGGCTAGAGTACAGTGGCACAGTCTTGGCTTACTGCAACCTCTGCCTCCCAGGTTCAGGCAGTTCTCCCACCTTAGCCTCCTGAGTAGCTGGAATTATAGGCACCTGCCACCATGTCCAGCTAATTTTTGTATTTTTAGTAGAGGCGGGGTTTCACCATGTTGGCCAGGCTGGTCTCAAACTCCTGACCTTGTGATTCACCAGCCTTGGCCTCCCAAAGTGATAGGATTACAGGTGAGCCACCATGCCTAGCCAATTTTTGTATTTGTAGTAGAGACAGGGTTTCACCATGTTGCCAAGGCTGGCCTCAAACTCCTGACCTCAAGTAATCCACCGGCCTTGGCCTACCAAAATGCTGCAATCATAGGCATGAGCCACTGCACCTGGCTTGCTACATACTTCAAAACAACCAGATCTCGGGCAGGGCGCAGTGGCTCAGCCTGTAATCCCAGCACTTTGGGAGGTTGAGACCGGCAGATCACCTGAGGTCAGGAGCTCAAGACCAGCCCGGCCAACATGGTGAAACCCCATCTCTACTAAAAATACAAAATTAGCTGGGTGTGGTTGGTAAGTTCCTGTAATCCCAGCTGCTCTGGAGGCTGAGGCAGGGAGAATCGCTTGAACCTAGGAGGCGGAGGTTGCAGTGAGCTGAGACTGCACCATTGCATTCCAGCCTGGGAAACGAGTGAAACTACGTCTCAAAAACAAAACAACCAGATCTCATAAGAACTCACTCACTATCACAAAATAGCAAGGGGGAAGCTCGCCCCTGTGATCCAGTCGCCTCCCACTAAGCCACCCCTGCAATGCTGAGGATTATAATTTGACATGAGATTCAGGTGGGGACACAGAGCCAAAAAAAAACAGATGGTGACTGAGGTTCCAAGGGCCTGCTGCTCTAGAAGTCACCCAGTAGTCATTCTATGGGTGTTTGGTATCTGTCTCATTGTCTAGTTTCACACACAGGAGAGAGAATACTGGAGGAAAAACATCTCCCTCAAGAGGATTTAAAGGCAAGATACCTGGATATTTATTCTGGAATTGAGGCAGGACGAGGAATTTGACTGCACACAGAGATCTTGATCTCATAACTCTCTCGAATATTAACATCATTTGTTTAAGAGAGACCTGGATTTAGAGGATGAATTAGTTCATGTTCAAAGCTTTAGGGCTTAAAAAGAATCTGGCCCTGCTCATTGTGATGAATGTCAGAGAGACTATTTCTGACTTAACAGGCATGTAATTTAGAACTCATATTTAAGAAAGCACATAGCATTGTGTCTTGCTACTTGGTGAAGGTTTATTTCTTCTCTTTCCTTTCTCCCTTCCTGACTTCTTTTCCTCCTTCCCTTCTTCATTCTTCTGATTTGAATCTGTTAAGAGAATACTGCTAGAGTTCATTAAATATCTCAAGCATGTCAGAGCACCAGCTGCACTGGCAAATATCTAACTTTAACTTGATAGTCCTTTGACCCTTATATGCTTAATGACAAAACTATGTTCCATTAAGTAGTTTTCTTTTCTTATTTATTTATTTATTTTTGAGACAGAGTCACACTCTGCCATCCCTTCTGGAGTGAAATGGTGTGATCTCAGCTCACTACAACCCCCACCTCCAGGATTCAAGCGATTCTCCCACCTCAGCATCCCAAGTAGCTTGGATTACAGGCATCCACCATCATGCCCAGCTAATTTTATTTTATTTTATTTTATCTATCTATCTATCTATCTATCTATCTATCTATCTATCTATCTATCTATCTATCTATCTATTTATTTGAGACAGAGTCTCACTCTGTGGCCAGGCTGGAGTGCAGTGGCAAAATCTCGGCTCACTGCAGTCTCTGCCTCCTGGGTTCAAGTGATTCTCTTGCCTCAGCCTCTCAAACAGCTGGGATTACAGGTGTGTGCCACCACACCCAGCTAAATTTTGTTGTATTTTTAATAGAGATGGTGTTTCACTATAGTGGCCAGGATGGTCTTGATCTCCTGACCTTGTGATCCACCCACCTTGGCCTTCCAAAGTGCTGGGATTATAAGCCTGAGCCACCGCTCCCGGCCAGGTAGTTTTCTAAGAATGATATTTCTAGGTTGTATACATATTGGACTTCAAGAATCCTAAATATATAGATAGAGTTCTTCTAGATTAGATATTTGCACTTAATAGTAAACAAACTCATAGGCAGAGGATGAAAAAAAATTCCAGCTGGATGTAGTGGCAGATGCCTGCAATCTCAGCACTTTGGGAAGCTGCAGCGGGTGGATCATCTAAGGTCATGAGTTTGAGACCAGCCTGAGCAACATGGTGAAAACTTTCCTCTAGGAAAAATACTAAATTAGTCAGGCGTGGTGGCACATGCCTGTAATTCCAGCTACTTGGGAGGCTAAGGCAGAAGAATCACTTGAACTTGGGAGTCAGAGGTTTCAGTAAGTTAAGATTGCATCACTGCACTTCAGCTTGGGCAACAGAGAGAGACTCTGTCTCAAAAACAAACTAACAAACACAACAACCACCCCAAGCCCCCACAAACACCAAAAAATTCCATGCAGGAGGTACAGAGAGTTCCCATAAAGTAATGGTGGGTCTTAACTTTTCCGTGTATTTCTGTCTGCTTTTTATTTTAGGGTACTATGTAGTGGAGTTTTTTTTTTTTTTCCTGCTCTGTTGCCCAGGCTGGAGTGCATTGGCACAATCTTGGCTCACTGTAACCTCCACCTCCTGGGTTCAAGTGATTCTCCTGCCTCAGCCTCCTGAGTAGCTGGGATTACAGGTGCCTGCCACCACACTGGGCTAATTTTTGTATTTTTAGTAGAGATGGGGCTTCACCATATTGGCCAGGCTGGTCTCAAACTCCTGACCTTGTGATCCACCTGCCTCGGCCTCGCAAAGTGCTGGGATTACAGGTGTGAGCCACCATGCCCGGCCTGTAGTGGAATTTTTAAAGGCCAGGGATGATTGCATATTTCATGTGGATAATACATTTTGCCAGTATGAACTGTGCCTTAAACCTTGTGACTGGTATTCCCCTTTTCCAGATGTTAAACTTGAACTCCCTTTTCCTTTTCCATAATGACTTGGCCTGTCTATCCCAGTGCTCCTGGTTAATGTTGGTGGGTGCTTGTTGACGTTTCAGAGGGGAGCAGGGCTTGGGGAGGGTGAAGTGGCCAGTGCCAAATGAGCATCTTCTAACAAAGCTTTCCTGACTTCACTCTCCGTTCACCCTTTACTCTGCTTGCACTCTGCTGTCTGTGAATGCTTGGTGAATATATTTAACTGTGGAAATTCTGTCATCGGACCTGAAGCTGTGTTTCTTGATGACAGGATTTTTTCATACAAACACTGTGGAAGATTGCAGTCCATGCTCTGATTAACTTTCATGTGTAGGGAACATTTTCTTTGGCAAATGCTTCAAAGTTGAACAAACCACCTCCTCTCCTCAGTAATCTGCTATTATTCTGTACTTTCTCTCCAGGCAAAAATGCTAATTCTACAAATCAAATGCAATATCAAGTACATGGTAGCTACAAAAAATTCCATTGTAGAGAATCGGGGGTCCAGTTAACTACCAATACGATATTGACCATTATTTATACTTTTAAAATTAAAGTTATTATTATTATTGCCAGGTGAGGTGGTTCACACCTGCAATCCCAGCACTTTGGAAGGCCAAGGCAGGAGGATCTTTTGAGTCCAGGAGTTTAAGACTAGCCTGGGCAACATTGTTTGACTCCATCTCTATTAAAAAAATTTAAAAATTAGCTGGGCATGGTGACATGTGCCTGTAGTTCCACCTACTTGGGAGGCTGAGGCAGGAGGATCAGGAGGTCAAGGCTGCAGTGAGCCATGATCGTGCCACTAAACTCCAGCCTGGGAAACAAAACAAGACTGTTTCAAATAAAACAAAACAAAACAAAACAAAAGGCTGGGCGCAGTGGCTCAGGCCTATAATCCTGGCACTTTGGGAGGCCGAGGCGGGTGGATCATGAGGTCAAGATATCGAGACCGTCCTGGTCAACAAGGTGAAACCCCGTCCCTACTAAAAATGCAAAAATTAGCTGGGCATCGTGGTGTGCACCTGTAGTCCCAACTACCCGGGAGGCTGAGGCAGGAGAATTGCTTGAACCCAGGAGGCGGAGGTTGCGGTGAGCCGAGATTGTGCCATTGCACTCCAGTCTGGGTAACAAGAGTGAAACTCTGTCTCAAAAAACGAAAGAAAATAAAATAGATATATTAACTTGTGGAAAAAAAAACAGATTACAGCATACTATATATGACATTATTATAGTTTTATAAAAAATTTTACATCTCCCTACAATTATTGAACAGGAACATTGCAAAAAATTAGCAGCAGTCATCTCTGATTATTTTTTTCCTTCTTATCACTTACCCATATTTCCTAGATTTTCTACTTTGAGCACACATTTTATTGGTAATAAAAATAAGAATTTCTTGGCCGGGCACAGTGGCTAATGCCTATAATTCCAGCACTTTGGGCTGCTGACATGGATAGATCACCTGAGGTCAAGAGCTTGAGATCAGCCTGACCAACCTGGTGAAATCCCGTCTCTATGAAAAATAAAATAAATAAATAAATAAATTAGCCAGGCATTGTGGTAGGCTCCTGTAATCCCAGCTACTCAGAAGGCTGAGGCCAAAGAATCGCTTGAACCTCGGAAGTGGAGGATGCACTGGGTCAAGATCTCGCCAGCCATTGTATTTCAGCCTGGGTGACAAAGCAAGACTCTATCTCAAAAAAAAAAAAAATTTCTTTTTTTCTTTTTATTTATTTATTTTTTTAAAGACAGGGTTTCACCATGTTGGTCAGGCTGGTCTTGAACCACCAACCTCAGGCGATCCACCAACTTCAGGCGATCCACCCTCCTTGGCCTCCAAAGTGCTTGGATTACAGGCGTGAACCATCACACCCGGCCAAAAAAAGAGTTTCTTCTTAAAAATATTTTCTAGGTATTTCTGAAGCTCTGCCAGAATACATCAATTTATTAATGATTTTTATTTTTATTTTTTGAGATAGCGTTTTACTTTGTTGCTTAGGCTGGAATTCAGTGATGTGATTATGGCTCACTGCAGCCTCAACCTCCCAGGCTCAAGCGATGTTCCCACCTCAGCCTCCCAAGTAGCAGCTGAGACTACAGGTGTATGCCACAATCCCTGGCTAATTTATTTTCATTATTGTTTTTTAGAGACAGAGTTTTGCTTTGTAATTGAGGCTGGAGTGCAGTGGCGTGATCTTGGCTCACTGCAACCTTCACCTCCCAGGTTCAAGCGAGTCTCCTGCCTCAGCCTCCCAAGTAGCTAGGATTACATGCCGTCATGCCTGGCTAATTTTGTGTTTTTAGTGGAGATGGGGTTTTACCATGTTGCCCAGGCTCGTCTTGACCTCCCAGGATTTGAGAGGCCATGGAGGGAGGGGGCCAGGAAGCCAAGATGGTTCTGTTGCAGTTGGTCACTGTTAAAACACAGCATTGTATATATAATGAACTGTTAACAGAAATACATACTTATGAGGGCAAGGTCACAAAATAGCTTTTGTCTGGGTTTGGTGGCTCATTCCTGTAACCCCAGCACTTTGGGAGGCTGAGGCAGGAGGATTGCTTGAGCCCAGGAGTTTAAGACCAGTCTGGGCAACATAGTGAGACCCAATCTCTATTTTTTAAAAAAAGGCAAAATAACTTTCAAAGAGTGTCTAGTAATGATATATATTTTTTCGGTTTAAGATGTATTTCACACAAATATGCTGCTGCTTCTTTTTTTTTTTTTTTTTGAGACAGAGTCTTGCTTAGTTGCCAGGTGCCAGGCTGGAGAGCAATGGTGTGATCTCGGCTCACTGCAACCTCTGCCTCCAGGGTTCAAGCAATTCTCCTGCCTCAGCCTCCCGAGTAGCTGGGACTACAGGCACCTGCCACCATGCCTTTGTATTTTAGTAGAGATGGGGTTTCACCATGTTGGCCAGGATTGTCTCCATCTCTTGACCTGTTGATCTGCCCGCCTTGGCCTCCCAAAGTGCTGGAATCACAGGTGTGAGCCACCGTGCCTGGCACAAATATACTTCTTATATCTTCCTAAACCTCCCAGCTGGAGTAACTCATTTGCGCATTCATTTAACTAATATTTTTGGGCACGTAGCATGTGTTGGGCACTGTGCTACATTGTATGTACCTGTTGGGTGTGTACCTGTTGGGCGCTGCACAACTTCTCAAATTTTGGAATCAGATGAGACACAGTCACCTTCATTTCTTGTTCCACACTATTTCATGTGAGTTTTTTTTTTTTTTTTTTTTTTGAGACAGGGTCTAGCTCTGTTGCCCAGGCTGGAGTGCAGGGGCACCATCTCGGCTCACTGCAGCCTCCACCTCCGGATTCAAACAATTCTCATGCTTCAGCTCCTGAGTAGCTGGGATTACAGACATGTGCCACCATGCTTGGCTAATTTTTATATTTTTAGTAGAGACAAGGTTTCACCATGTTGGCCAGGCTGGTCTTGAACTCCTGACCTCAAGTGAGCCACCCACCTTGGCCTCCCAAAGTGCTGGGATTACAGGTGTGAGCCACTGTGCATGGCCTGATTTTTTTTTTTTTTGAGACGTAGTCTTGCTTTGTTGCCCAGGCTGGAGTGCAGCGGTGGGATCTTGGCTCACTGCAACCTCCACCTCTGTATTCAAGCAATTCTCATGCCTCACCTCCCGAGTAGCTGGGATTACAGGCCTGTGCCACCATGCCCAGCTAATTTTTTTTTGTATTTTTAGTAGAGACAGGGTTTCACCCTATTGGCTAGAATGGTCTGGATCTTCTAATCTTGTGATTTGCCCGCCTCAGCCTCCCAAAGTGCTGGATTACAGGCATGAGCCACTGCGCCTGGCTCATGATTTTTTTTTTTTTTAATATCAAAGCAAAAAAACCTAGCTTTGAAAATATATGACATCACTGAAATGAATGTAGCTATCTAATGTTGAAATTGTGAAATGCCTCAAGTTAGCAATTTGCCTGGTGTCTGACAGATATCAAATGCCTTCAGAAAACCTTAAATATTCTGTTCACTGTGGTGCCACAGAGTGTCTGTAATGTTCCAGAACATAATCAGTTCTTTAGGGATCCTTGTTCATGTAGGATTACTAATTCCCTAAATGAGCGCAAACTGCCATTATCCTTAGACTTGTTCAATTAGTTCAATTAGAATGCTTGAAAGGTAAACCCTTGAACTCGTCTTTTATTTATTTAGTTTTTCTTTTGAGACAGGGTCCCACTCTGTCACCCAGGCTGGACTGCAGTGGTGCAATCCTGCTTCACTGCAACCTCAACCTCCCATGTTCAAGCAATACACCTACCTCAGTCTCCTGAGTAGCTGGGACTACAGGGACAAGCCATTATGCCCAGCTATTTTGTATTTTTTGGAGAGGTAAGGTTTCTCCATGTTGCCTAGGATGATCTTGAACCTTTGAGCTCAAACAATCCTCGTACCTTGGCCTCCCAAATGGACTTTTGAAAATGCTGAATGAGGCTGGGCATGGTGGCTCACATCTGTAATCCCAGCACTTTGAGAGGCCAAGGTGATGGGTCACCTGAGGTCAGGAGTTTGAGACCAGCCTGGCCAACATGGTGAAACCCCATCTCTACTAACAATACAAAAATTAACCAGGTGTGGTGATGCACCCCTGTAATCCCAGGGAGGCTGAGGCAGGAGAATCACTTGAACCTGGGAGGCGGAGGTTGCAGTGAGCCAAGATCGCGCTATTGCACTCCAGCCTGGGTGACAGAGTGAGACTCACTCTAAAACAAAGAAAAAAAAAAAAAAAAAAGAAAATGCTAAATGATTCTTAAACTTCAGGATGTCATTAAGTTTCAGATTTTTTTTTCCCTTTTCTTCAAGCTCCTAATACATTAGGAGAAATGAAACTTCAAATATTGGAGAAGGTTGTTTTTGAATTTGGCAGTCTGATAGGCATATGATAATAAAATGAAATAATATTGGAAAATTAACATGGGTACATTTTATTTATTTATTTATTTTAAAATTTTTTTCTTTTTTAAATGGGGTTTCACCATGATAGCCAGGCTGGTCTTGAACTCCTGACCTCAGGTGATCCACCCACCTCGGCCTCCCAAAGTGCTAGGATTACAGGCGTGAGCCACCGCGCCCGGCCTGGGTACCTTTTTTTAAGGTCTTCACTCTTTACTGCCTCTGTCCCAGTAAAGGAACCTTAGTCATTGAGAACCACATTACACAGACTTGACAGACAGAATATAAACACGTGCAGCCACTTACCTTATGTAGCTCAGCACTTACAGAAGCTGCTGTTCTCTGCAGGGAATGTCTTCCCCCAGGTCAGGCAAGCCAAGCCCACGCCCCCAAAGTGGATTTGGAAGTGAGTTGGACTTGCGGCCTGTCCAGCCAGGCTCTCTGTGGTGGTTTGGGGTTCGCTGTTGAGTCAGCCCAAGAAGGATTCCCACGGCTACTCTTGGGAAGGGTAAGTTGGGTAAAGTTGGGAGTGGCCTGAAGATCTGGTCTTTCCGGTAGGAGAGGGCTGCACAGAGGCTCTTCCTGAGTCTGGGGGACGGTATGAAGTCAGGCTGTGCAGAATGGGGCAGCTTCAGCTCTGTGGCGAGAACTCCTCCTTGTGGTGTCCTGTGAGAGACTCCAGAGGTGATCTGGTGGGGTAGGTCCTCCTCCCACTTCGGGGCTTGCTCTCTGGCCTTCGGGGTGGCCAAGCCTAGCTTCGAGTTTCCTTGTCTCCTCTTCCTCACTATTCTCTGAGCCCCGGTTTCTCCTCCAGTAAGCCAACCTTGTTCCCACCTCAGGCTCTTTGCAGTTGCTTTTGCTATAAGCTTCTGCTTTCTAAATTTATTTTTCTATTTTTCTTCATATTTATTTATTTATTATTTTTTGAGACAGTCTCACTCTGTTGCCCAGGCTGGAGTGCAATGGCGCAGTCTTAGCTCTCTGCAACCTTCACCCCCCAGGTTCAAGCAATTCTCCTGCCTCAGTCTCCTGAGTAGTTGGGATTACAGGTGTGTGCCACCACACCTGGCTAATTTTTTAAATATTATTAGTAGAGACGGGGGTTTCACTATGTTGGCCAGGCAGGTCTTGACCTCCTGACCTCAGTTGATCCACCTGCCTTGGCCTCCCAAAGTGCTGAGATTATAGGCGTGAGCCATTGTGCCCAGCCTATTTATTTTAATTGACAAATAGTAATTATGTATATTATGGAGTACAGTGTGATATTTTGATCTATGTACACATTGTAGAAAAATTCAGTCAAGTTAATTAACATGTCCATTACCTTACCAGCTTATTTTTTTTCTTGTGGTGAGAATGTTAATTTTAGCTGCTTTTTTTTTTTGGGACCAAGTCTGTTGCCGAGGCTGGAGTGCAGTGGTGTGAACTCAGCTCACTGCAACTTCTTCCTCCCAGGTTCAAGTGATTCTTCTGCTTCAGCCTCCTAGTAGCTCAGATTATAGGTACATGACACAAAACCTGGCTAATTTTTTGTACTTTTAGTAGAGATGGGGTTTTGCCATGCTGGCCAGGCTGGTCTCGAACTCCTGACCTCAAGTGATCCGCCCACCTTGGTCTCCCAAAGTGCTGGGATTACAGGCATAAGCCACTGCACTTGGCTCTTTTAGCGGTTTTGAAATATACATTATTAATAATATGGGCCAGGCACGGTGGTTCATGCCTGTAATTTCAGTATTTTGGGAGGCCGAGGGGGTGGATCACCTGAGGTCAGGAGTTGGAGACCAGCCTGGGCAACATGGTGAAACCCATTTCTACTAAAAATACAAAAATTAGCCAGGTGTGTCGGCATGTGCCTGTAATCCCAGCTAGTCAGGACGCTGAGGCAGGAGAATCGCTTGAACCTGGGAGGAGGAGATTGCAGTGAGCCGAGTTCGTGCCACTGCCCTCCAGTCTGGGTGACAGAGCAAGACTCCATCTCAAAAAAAAAAAAAAAAAAAAATATGGTCAGCCAGGCGCAGTGGCTCATGCCTGTAATCCCAGCCCTTTGGGAGGCTGAGGCAAGTGGATTGCTTGAGACTGGGAGTTCAAGAGCAGCCTGGGCAACATAGCAAAATCCCATCTTTATGAAAAAAAAAAAAAATTAACCAGGCACGGTGGTACATGCTGCTAGACCTATCTGCTCGGGAGGCTGAAGTGGGAAGATCACTTGAGCCTGGAAGATTGAGGTTGCAGTGAGCTGTGATCCTGCCACTGCAAACCAGGGCAGCAGAGCAAGACCCTATCTCAAAAAAAGCACAAAAAACAAAGAAACCAACCACTGTGGTCATGATGCAGTACAGTAGATTACTAAATCTTCTCTTCAGTCAGAGACTTAGTACCTTTTGATTAATGCCTTCCTTCTGCCCATCCCTCTGCTTCCCCTCCAGTCTCTAGTAACTACCTTTCTACTCTCAGTTTCTATGTGTTTGATGTTTTTAGATCCCGCATATAAGTGAGACAATATAGTATTTGTATTTTCGTGCTTGGCTTATTTCACTTACCATAATGTCTTCCAGTTCCATACATGTTGTGACTGACAAAAACTTCCTTCCTTTTAAAGACTGTATACTATTCCATTGTGTATATATACCACATTTTCTTTCCCTCCCTCCCTCCTTTTCTCCCCCCATCTCCCTCCCTCTCTTTTTCTTTCCTTCCTTGGTGGTGTTTTGCTCTTTTTTTTTTTTTTTTGAGATGGAGTTCCACTCTTGTTACCCAGGCTGGAGTGCAATGGCATGATCTCGGCTCACTGCAACCTCTGCCTCCTGGGTTCAAGCAATTCTCCTGCCTCAGCCTCTCGAGTAGCTGGGACTACAGGCACACACCACCATGCCCAGCTAATTTTTGTATTTTTAGTAGAGACAGGGTTTCTCCATGTTGATCAGGCTTGTCTCAAACTCCTGACTTCAGGTGACCTGCCCGCCTCAGCCTCCCAAAATGCTGGGATTACAGATGTGAGCCACCGCACCCAGGCTTCTTCTTCTTTCTTCTTCTTCTTCTTTTTTTTTAAGAGACAGGGTCTTTCTCTGTTACCCAGCCTGGAGTGCAATTGTGTGATCTCAGCTCACTGCACTCTTGATCCCCCTGGGCTCATACAATCCTCCCACCTCAGCCCTCAGCCTCCTGGGTAGCTGGGACCACCAGCATGTGCCACCAAGCTCAGCTATTTTTTGTATTATTTTGTTGAGATGGGGTTTCACCCTGTTGCCCAGGCTGATCTTGAACTCCTGGGCTCAAGCAATCCACCTGCTTTGGCCTCCTAAAGGGCTGGGGTTATAGGTAGGCCTGGCCTACCACATTTTCTCCATTTATCTGTTGATAAATGCTTAGATCGCTTTCATATCTTGGCTATTGGGAATAACCCAGAAATGAACATGGGAATGCAGACATCTCTTTGACACTGTGATTTCAATTCCTTTGGGCATATAATCAGAAGAAGGATTGCAGATCGTATGGTAATTCTAATTTTAGTTGTTTTTTGGAGGAAATTCCATCTGTTTTCAAAATTGCTTAAATGTAAGAGCTGAGACCATAAAACTACTAGAAGAAAAGCTCAACATTAATCTGGGTAGTAATTTCTTAGATAAGACTACTAAAGAACAGGCAACAGAACAAAAATAGACAAATGGGGCTGGGCACAGTGGCTCATGTCTGTAATCCCAGCACTTTAGGAGGCAGAGGTGAGTGGATCACCTGAGGTCAGGAGTTCAAGACCAGCCTGGCCAACAGGGTGAAAGCCTGTCTCTACTAAAAATATAAAAATTAGCTGGACATGGTAGCAGGTGCCTGTAATCCCAGCTACTCTGGAGGCTGAAGCAGAATTGCTTGAACCTGGGAGGTGGAGGTTGCAGTGAGCTGAGATTGTGACATTGTATTCCAGCCCAGGTGACAGAGTGAGACTACATCTCAAAAAAACAAAAACAAAAGCAAAAACAAAAACCCCAAGACAACTGGGATTTCATTAAACTAAAAATCTTCTGCATAGCAAAGGAAACAATAGAGTGAAGAGAGAACCCATGGAATGGGAGAAAACATTTGTAAACCATAAATTGGATTAGGGGCTAGCACGAAAAATATATTTAAAAAAGTCAAACAACTCAATAGCAAGAAAACAAATAACCTGATTAAAAAATGCTCAAAAGCTGGGCGGGTGACTCACACATGTAATCCCGGCACTTTGAAATTACTTGAGCCCAGGAGTTTGACACCAGTCTGGGCAATATGGTGAAACCACAGCTCTATTAAAAAATAAAAATAAAAAAGGCCAGGTGCTATGGCTCATGCCTGTAATCCCAGCACTTTGGGAGTCTGAGACGGGAAGATCACCTGAGGTCAGGACTTTGAGACCAGCCTGGCCAATATGGTGAAACTTTTTCTCTACCAAAAATTCAAAAATTAGCCAGGTGTGGTGACATGGTCCCATAATCCCAGCTACTCAAGAGGCTGAGGCAGGAGAATCACTTGAACCTGGGAGGTTGCAGTGAGCTCATATTGCACCACTGAATGACAAAGCAAGACTCCATCTCAAAAAAGAAAAGAAAAGAATGCTCAAAGGATCTATATAGACATACGAATAGCTAATAGATACATGAAAAAAAGTTTAACATCTCTAATCATCAGGGAAATGCGAATTAAAAACCACAATGAGATATCACTCCATGCCTGTTAGGATAGCTGCTATCAAAAAGATATATAGGGCCAGCATGGTGGCTCACACCTATAATTCCAGCACTTTGAGAGGCTGAGGCAGGTGGATCACCTGAGGTCAGGAGTTTGAGACTAGCCTGACCAACATGGTGAAACCCCGTCTCTCCTAAAAATACAAAAATGAGCTGGGCATGGTGACAGGTGCCTGTGAATCTGGGAGGCTGAGGCAGGAGAATCACGTGAACCCCAGAGGCAGAGGTTGTAGGGAGCTGAGATCGTGCCATTGCACTCCAACCTGGGCAACAGAGCAAGACTCCATTAAAAAAAAATGTGTGTGTGTGTGTGTGTGTGTGTGTGTGTGTGTGTGTGTGTGTGTGTGTTGGTGAGGATGTAGAGAAAAGAGAACCATTGTACACCATAGGTGGGGATGCAAAGTAGTTTAGCTTTCTGCCACTTTTAGATATTCACATGGTCAGTTCCATTATTTCACTTAAGTTTTGCCTCAAGTGTCACTTTCTCGGAGAATCTACCTTGATATCTCCCATCATCCCTTTTGGGCACAATGTCCTGTTTTCTTGTCTACAAAGCAGTTATTTTGCACATTTATATACTTATTGTCTTTCTTCTTCCACTAAATACAATCACCAGAACAGCAGAGACCACACCTGTCTCATTCAGTGTTGCATCTCCTGTGTCTAGAATATAAAAGATTCTCAGGCTGGGTGTGGTGGCTCATGCCTGTAATCCCAGCACTTTGGGAGGTGGAGGCAGGCGAATCACTTGGGGTTGGGAGTTCGAGACCAGCCTGACCAACATGGAGAAACCCTGTCTCTACTAAAAATACAAAATTAGCTGAGCATGGTGGCGCATGCCTGTAATCCCAACTACTTGGGAGGCTGAGGCAGGAGAATTGCTTGAACCTGGGAGGCAGAGACTGCAGTGAGCCGAGATTGCGCCACTGCACTCCAACCTGGGCAACAAGTGCAAAACTCCATCACAAGGAAAAAAATAAATAAAAGATACTCAACATGTGTTCCATGGATGGATGAGTAGATAAGCCTCTCGGGAGTGGAATTGCCCTAGAAGATTGTCCAGGTCTATTTTGGGAAGAGAGGCATGAGAGGATCTAGCTTTAGTGACTTCTCAGTGCCTAAGGAACTTCTCCATGATGTGAGGTAAAACAAGCCCCCTTTTCCCCTTAGGGTCTGATATTGTAGGTGGGCAGTCTGCCAATGGAGAAAACTACTCAGCTGACTTCTCTTGTAAGTTCTTATTTGGGATAATAGCCTAGCGTCCAGTGGGACGTGTGTGTGAGCGTGTGTGTGAGTGTGTGTGAGTGTGTGAGCGTGTGTGTGAGCGTGTGTGTGTGTGTGAGCATGTGTGTGAGCATGTGTGTGAGTGTCTGGCGTCTCAGCTTTGTCATGATAAAGCTTCTTTCTTCTTCCTAGTGAAGAAGAAAGAAGGGGAGGGAGTAGGGGTGGAAACTTATTGTAAGAAATCATCTTGGGGCCTGCCAAGGGAGGTGAAACAATATGGAAATATGAGATAGGCTAGTGTACAAGACCACCAATGTAGGTTTTTGGGGGTACACAGTGCGACCTCTAATCTCCCCTATCTGTACTGTGGGCTTTGTTCAATGGCGAACTTCTAGTCGAATTTCTTGGTAGCCACAAGAAAAACCAATCATAGCCAGGTATGGTGGCTCATGCCTGTAATTCCAGTACTTTGGGAGGCTGAGAGGGGCCGATCACTTGAGGTCAGCAATTCCAGACCAGCCTGGCCAACATGGTGAAACCCCATCTCTATTAAAAATACAGAAATTAGCTGAGCACAGTGGTGGGTGCCTGTGATCTCAGCTCCTCGGGAGGTTGAGGCAGGAGGATCGCTTGAATCCAAGAGGGGGAGGTTGCAGTGAGCCAAGATTGGACCACTGCACTCCAGCCTGTGACAGAGTGAGACTGTCTCAACAAACAACCCACGAAAACCAATCGTAAGCAAGAACGTTATATCAGAAAGAGAAGGGGAATAAAAAAGTAAAATAGAAAGACGTAAAAAGCTAGAGGAGTTAAAATCAAGAATCATCTAAGAAAAAAAATAAAAAAAAATCCAACTAAGGGCTAAAAGTTTAAGACAGGTAAAAGAGTAAGACATTTTGAAAATGATATAAAAGTTAAAATAAAGGACATGAAAAGCTAGAAACCGAAGTGAAAAGGTAAGTATGAAAGTGAGAAAGACATGTTAAACATAAAGCTACAGAGTTGAGAACAAAAATAGTTTTTTAAAAAAAAGTGTCAAAATTTAAAAAAGAAACTTTAAAAAGTCATCAAAAGATGAAAAATAAGAATTTAAGGTAAAAGAAAAGAAAGAAAGTAGGCATAAGAAATCTAAAAGGTGCAAAAACTTAAGAAACAAATTATTGCTAGCGGCTGAAATGGGAGGGAGGCTGAGCTTCTACTTCCAGGGCAAAGGGCACCTGACCTCCGGAAACAGCCACTCCAGGGCTGCCAGCTACCCTTAGGGAATATCCAACACTGGCATTTGGGTAATGTGTTACATGTGCTGCTCAGTAGGGCATGAGTCTTCCTGGAGTGAAGTTGGGCTAATCAGGTACGCTAAAGTCTAATGTAAGGCTTTAAAAACTAGGTGAAGAATTCAGCCAACCTTCATTGTGCAAAATTGAGAGCCTTCAAACATTTGTCACAGGAAGTCATTGGGTTTGAGAAATATTCAATCTGAAAATATTTGAGACTTAAGGCTAGAGAAGAGCTAAGAAGTTATACTACTGACTAATCCAGAAGTGAAGTGTTATGTAAGAGCTGGATTGGCAATGGGAAGTTTAGGAAAAGGAACTGCTGGATGGGAGAATTTAAGAAGACTTGATAATATGTAGTGAAGGGGCTGGGCGCGGTGGCTCACGCCTGTATTCTCAGCACTTTGGGAGGCCGAGGTGGGTGGATCACTAGGTCAACAGATGGAGACCATCCTGGTCAACATGGTGAAACCCCGTCTCTACTAAAAATACAAAAAATTAGCTGGGCACGGTGGCACGTGCCTGTAATCCCAGCTACTCAGGAGGCTGAGGCAGGAGAATTGCCTGAACCCAGGAGGCAGAGGTTGTGGTGAGCCGAGATCGTGCCATTGCACTCCAGCCTGGGTAACTAGAGCGAAACTCCGTCTCAAAAAAAAATAAAAAATAAAAAAAAATAAAAATAAGTCTGCTTTTCTTCTTGGATTTGTTAATTAAATGACTCAAAGTCAAAGGCAGTATCAAGGACTCATTCTCTTTCATACTCAGTGAGTTAGCTCTGCTGAGTATGACTTTTGTTGGTTTTCTTTATGGTCCACATGACTGCTCTATTCCCATCTTTATATACAGATAATAATTTTTTTTTTTTTTTTTTTTTTTTTTTAGGCAGAGTCTTGCATCATTGCCCAGGCTGGAGTGCAGTGGCACAATCACAGCTCACTGTAGTCTTGACCTCCTGGGCTTAAGTGATCCTCCCATCTTAGCCTCTAGTGAAGCTGGGACCACAGGTGTGTGCCACCATGCCCAGCTATTTTTTTATTTTTATTTTTTGTAGAGACAAGGTCTCTCTATGTTGCTCAGGCTGGTCTTGAACTCCTGAGCTCAAGAAAGCCACTTGTCTCGGCTTTCCAAATTGCTGGAATTACAGGCATAAACCATCATGCTTGGCTCAGAAGATAAGTTGTTGAAGAGGAGCTCTCTCTCTCTCTCTCTTTTTGAGACAGAGTCTCCCTTGTCACCCAGGCTGAAGAGCAGTGGCATCATGTTGGCTCACTGCAACCTCTGCCTCCCAGGTTCAAGAGATTCTCCTGCCTCAGCCACCTGAGTAACTGGGACAACAGGTGTGCACCACCAAGCCCAGCCAATTTTTTATGTTTTTAGTAGAGATGGGTTTCACCATATTGGCCAGGCTGGTCTCAAACTCCTGAACTTGTGATCTGCCTGCCTTGGCCTCCTAAAGTGCTGGGATTACATGTGTGAGCCACTGCGCCGGGTAAGCTGTCTCTTTTTACCAGTGGAAAATCTTTTCTAGAAACCCTCCTTCCTCCCACTGCAGACTTTCCCTCTTGTCTCATTGGTCAGAATCATGCCACATGCTCATTATCTAAACAAATTATTAGTGAGGGAAATAAGAGTATGAGTACACCAGTCATGGTTAGAAGAGTCTAGACTCATCTGAAATAATGGGTGTGTGCTACCCAAATGAAATTAAGATACCATTAGCAAGGCAGAGGTGGAGGCATGACTGTGAATACAGGGAACCACCAGTGTCTGCTTGGATGTCTGACTGTGGAATGTTTTCAGATTTGACAAGAAGTCAGGCTCTAAACATTTTGCCCAAAGACTTAGTATTACAAATGTGACCATTATGAGAGAACAGCTTGTGAGGAGCCCGAGAAAAGAACACTCCATACGGTTGGAGATGGCTTTAATCATTTCTGCTTCACTCTGAATAATATTAGTCCTCTTCCATTGCTCTCCAAATCTTTTTTAAACCTTTTAAATCATAATTGTGGCTAAGCTCAGAATTTTTCTAAGTTTCAAATGGGTAGGAAAGAACTTAAGAAATAATACATTCTGTGTGTACTGAACTCCAGGAAAAGAACAAAATATGGCTTCAAATTGCTGACATTCTATGATATATCTGTAAACCAGAAATTGGTAAAAATAGTGTGAAGTTAGCCAAACTTTAGGGCTCACATGCCAGGCAGCCGAGTGTGGTGCCATCATCCAAGGCGGAAATGGTCTTTTAAAGGAGACCCTGTTTTTATGCATTCCATTAGCCATTGTAATTTTGTGCAAAAACCTTCATGCAGACAGTATGAACGCAGCAGATATAATTAAATGAAACTTAGGAAATTAAATGGAAAGAGATTTCCCCCCATATGAAGTCATTTATATAGTTGTTTTTGGAAACTTTTTGCTTTTAGCTGTGTTTAGTTTCCTACTATATTTACCCAGCATAAAGTGTGTTTATTTATGTGAAACCCATAGATTTATTTTGTTAAGAAGGCTCTGGGAAGTGTATGTGTAATGTCATATTTGTTTGTTTCAACCTTGATGTAGTGAAAATATGAGGATTGGAATCTGAAGGCTTGGAATGTGTCTCAATTTGGCCACATGTTGCCATGACTTTATCTGTTAGGTGAGGTAATACTTCAAGGGCATTTATCTCAGGGCCTGTCATATGATGATTACTCAATGCCAACCACTATTAAATCTCATACATTATTTGGTAGGTAGTAGGGTTATCCTTACTTTATATACAAGGGGATTAAGGCTCATAGATAGCAAGTAATTTATTTATAGTAAGTGGCAGAGCTGGGATTTGAGCTTTTAAGCAAGTGAGGTGACACCAGACAGATGTCCCTTTGAACCTGTTTTCTTAGCTGCATGAAGAAGATATTGGCTGGGTGCAGTGGCTCCCTATTTCCTCATGGTTACACTTCCTTGGGTAACAATTGCAATAATGTTGAGAGTCCCAGTTCCCTTCTGGCTCCTTCCCTTCCTCCATTGGGTGCTCAAGCCCTTTCTTGGAGTTTGCAGCTTCAGGAGGGGCTATTCACAGCCCTTTTCCTTGTATTTCTATCAGGGTCCCCTTCTTTTTGCTCTTATTTTTTAACTGCTTTTCTTATTTTCATTTATTTCTATTTTTTTGAGACAGAGTCTTGCTGTGTCACCCAGGCTGGCGTGCAGTGGTGAAATCTCATCTCATTGTAACCTCTGCTTCCCAGATTCAAGCAATTTCTCCTGCTCCAGCCTCCTGAGTAGCTGGGACTACAGGCATGCGCCACAATGCTCAGCTAATTTTTACATTTTTAGTTGAGATGGGGTTTTGCCATATTGCCAGGCTGGTCTCAAACTCCTGACCTCAAGTGATTCACCCACCTTGACCTCCAAAATGCTGGGATTACAGGCGTGAACCACCATGCTGGCCCTGCTTTTCCTTTATTTATTTGTTATTTATTTATTTATTTTTTCTTCACAGATGTATTTATCTGCTTTTCTTGCAGTTGGTGGGATCGAAGGAAGTTCTTGTTCTATACTCACTGATTATATCCACTTTCTAGGGCTTTGAAAAGTAACCCACCACTTTTGGGGACAAAGCTTATTGGGGCTAGGGACTGAAGTCATATGAAGGACACCACTCAGTCTACAGCCTGATGCATTCCTTCCTGGCTACTTATTCACTTAATAATTTGCTTTGATGTGCACATGTGTTCACCATGGTCTTTGTTATTTTTTCCTTCTTGTATCCCAGATATTCCCTCTGGTATCACTTTTTTTTTTTTTGAGACAGGGTTTATCTCTTGTTGCCCAGGCTGGAGTGCATTGATGAGATCTTGGCTCACTGCAACCTCTGTCTCCCAGGTTTAAGTGATTTTCCTGCCTCAACATCCCAAGTAGCTGGGATTATAGGCACCCGCCACCATGCCAGGCTAGTTTTTGTATTTTTAGTAGAGATAGGGTTTCACCATGTTGACCAGGCTGGTCTTGAACGCTTGACCTCAGGTGATCTGCCCACTTTGGCCTCCCAAAGTGCTAGTATTACAGGCATGAGCCACTGCGCCTGGCCTCTTTTTTTTTTTGAGACACTCACTCTGTCACCCAGGATGGAGTGCAAAGGTATGATCTTGGCTCACTGCAACCTCTGCCCCCCACAGGTTCAAAAGATTATCTGGTCTCAGCCTCCTGAGAGGCTGGGACTACAAGCTCCTGCCACCATGCCCAGCTAATTTTTCTATTTTTAGTAGAGATGGGGGTTCACTATGTTGGCCATGCTGGTCTCAAACTACCGACTTCATGATCCACCCGCCTAGGCCTCCCAAAGTGCTGGGATTGCAGGCATGAGCCACCGATATCACATTAAAAGCCTGATATCACATACTTTTTACTTGGAAAGTAAAACTATGATAACTTCCTTTAGTGAAGCTTTGCTGGTGGTAAATTCTGTCTTTGTTTGTCTGAAAATGTCTTTATTTTCTCCTTGTTTAGGCTACCTTTGGTCAGTATAGAACTCTGTCTAAATTGATAGTTACACTTTTTCCATAACATTGAAGGTATTCCACAGCTTTCTGGCTTTCACTATTGCTGCTGGGAAGATGGCTGTAGGCCTAACTCTGTTAAAGTTAATTTGTCTTTATTCTTGGATAATTTAAAAACTTTTTGGGTTTGTTTTGGCCTTCTTCTATTTTATTATGATGTATTTATTTATAGATTTGTTTTTGTTTATCCTGCTTGGAATACATTGGGTTCCTTGAATCTGTGTATTGGTGTATTTGATCATTTTGGAAAATTACCAGCCATTCTCTCTTCACGTATATCATCTCTTGTGTTTTTCTTCTCCTTTTCTCCCAGAACTTTGATTAAATGTGGGCTAAACCTTCTCTCTCTATCCTCCATGTTTCTTCCCTTCTCTTTAATATTTTACATATTTTTTTTCTCCAAGCTGTAGTCTGGCTTCTGATGTACCTTCTAGTTCATAAATTCTTTATTTATTTTGCTTTAAAACATATGCAGTGAGCATTAAATACTGTCATTATGTTTTTTTATTTCTAGAAGTTCAATTTTGTGTGTGTGTGTGTGTGTTTGTGTGTTGCTAGTGTTATTTACTTATTTATTGAAACAGAGTCAAACATTGAAACATTCCCCAAGAATATCTTAAAAGAATTGCAGGACAGGCGCAGTGGCTCATGCCTGTAATCCCAGCACTTTGGGAGGCCGAGGTGGGTGGATGACGAGGTCAAGTGATTGAGACCATCCTGGCCAACATGGTGAAACCCTGTCTCTGCTAAAAATATAAAAATTAGCTGGGCATGGTAGTGTACGCCTATAGTCCCAGCTACGCTGGAGGCTAAGGCAGGAGAATCCCTACAACCTAGGAGGCAGAGGTTGCAGTGAGCCGAGATTGCACCATTGCACTCCAGCTTGGTGACAGAGTGAGACTCCATCTCAAAAAAAAAGAGAATCGTAGAGGGCCCATGCCCCGATTTTGTGCTCGCATTAAATGTTCTCAGCTTTGCACCTTATCGCCTCATGTGTTCTCTCTTTTTTAGGCCAATACTACTCACATATACCAAAGAGACATAATGCGTCTCCTTTTCCTTATGCTTCTCCTTGCACTATTACCCACGTAGGCCTTATATGTAACTCGTTTTATCAAAACTTAATCACCCCTTTAATCCCAGCACTTTGGGACCCTGAGGTGGGCAGATTGCTTGAGCCCAGGAGTTCAAGACCAGGCTGGGGGGCAATATGGTGAAACCCTGTCTCTGCCAAAAATACAAAAATTTAGCTGGGCATGGTGATGTGCACCTGTGGTCCCAGCTATTCAGGAGGCTGAGGTGGGAGAATCACTTGAGCCTGGGAGGCAGAGGCTGCAGTGAGGTGAGATCACACCATTGTACTCTAGCCCTGTTGACAGAGTGAGAACCCATATGAAAAAAAAAAAAAAAAAGTTGGGAGCATTAAAGAAGGGCTACACACCAACGCTCTGAGAACAGCAAACAGTAACAAATTTGAATGAGTCTCCTCATAAGAATTCTAGCAACTGGTAATTTCTCACTGGCCTATTCCTTACCAGCAATTTTCTCCTAGGCCTTCTCTCATGATTTCTTTTTTCATTCTTCTTTTGCATTAAGAGCCTTCAGCAACTTTAAAATTTATGTTCATTTTTCATACTGTACAGTTTTAGGCCCCCAACCTTCCTACAAAGTACCTCAAACATTATCTTCAAATATCCAAGAATTCACGAAGATGTTCTATTGATTAAGTCTGTGCTGTGGTTTAAATATTTGTCTCCTCCAAAACTCAGGTTGACATGTAATCCCCAAAGTGGTAGTATTGAGAGGTGGGGCCTTTAAGAGGTGATTGGATTATGAGGGCATTCATGGATTAATGGGTTATCATGAGAGGCCTGGTGGGCTTATACAAAGAGGAAGAGAGACCTGAGCTAGCACGTTAGCCCTGCATCACCTTGGGACTCTGTAGAGAGTCCCTGCCATCAAGAAGGCCCTCTCCAGTTGTGGCACCTAGACCTTGGACTTAGCCTCCAGAACTGAAAGAAAGAAATCCCTTTTGAAAATAAATTACCCAGTTTCAGGTATTTTATTATAAGCAAAATAAAACAGACTAGAAAAGTTGTTAAATTCCTTCTTTAACATAATCAAATTTTTGTTGTTTGTTTGTTTGTTTGTTTTTGAGACAGAGTTTCGTTCTTGTTACCCAGGCTGGAGTGCAATAGAGGGATCTCGGCTCACCGCAACCTCCGCCTCCTGGGTTCAGGCAATTCTCCTGCCTCAGTCTCCCGAGTAGCTGGGATTACAGGCACCCGCCACCATGCTCAGGTAATTTTTTTGTATTTTTAGTAGAGACGGGGTTTCACCATGTTGACCAGGATGGTCTCGATCTGTTGACCTCGTGATCCATCCGCCTCGGCTTCCCAAAGTGCTGGGATTACAGGCTTGAGCCACTGCGCCCGGCGCATAATCAAAGTTTTAAGGAGGCTTTCCCTCCCTCATCAGCATTTGATTTTTTGTTTTTTTTTTTTTCAAGATGGAGTCTCTCCATGCTGGCCAGGCTGGTCTCGATCTCCTGACCTCAGGTGATCCGCCCACCTCGGCCTCTCAAAGTGCTGGGATTACAGGCGTGAGCCACCGTGCCCAGCCTCAGCATTTGTTAATAGAAGGAAATAGTATAAAGTTTATCTGCCTACTGATGGGAATGGTAGTGTCATTCGTTTTTACTTATAGGGATAATTATTAGCAATTGAATTTTTTGTTGAAAATAGCCTATTTCCCCCTTCTCATTAAAATAAATAAATATATACTTATGTGTGCATGAATGTATATATACTTGTATACCTCCCCCTCTGAAAGATAACCTAGTAATATATCTAAGATTTTCCTAAAATCTCCAGTTTAGATTTACTACGGCATATGAATAAACAGGTGACAGAGACTGCCAAGTCCTAAGTCATGGATGAGTGATTTTATTTTATTTTTTTGAGATGGAGTCTCTCTCTGTAGCCCAGGCTGGAGTACAGTGGCTCAATCTTTTTTTTTTGAGACAGAGTTTCGCTGTTGTTACCCAGGCTGGAGTGCAATGGCGCAATCTCGGCTCACTGCAACCTCTGCCTTCTGGGTTCAAGCAATTCTCCTGCCTCAGCCTCCCGAGTAGCTGGGACTACAGGCACGCACCACCATGCCCAGCTAATTTTTGTATTTTTAGTAGAGACGGGGTTTCGCCTTGTTGACCAGGATGGTCTTGATCTCTTGACCTCGTGATCCACCCACCTCGGCCTCCCAAAGTGCTGGGATTATAGGTGTGAGCCACCGCACCTGGCCCAGTGGCTCAATCTTGACTCACTGCAACCTCAGCCTCCTGAGTCCCTGTTCAAGCAGTTCTCCTGCCTCAGCCTCCTGAGTAGCTGGGATTACAGGCATGTGCCACCATGGTCAGCTACTTTTGTGTGTGTGTGTGTGTGTGTGTGTGTGTTTTTAGTAGAGATGGGGTTTCACCAGGTTGGCCAGGCTGGTCTTGAACTCCTGACCTCAGGTGATCCACCTGCCTTGGCCTCAAAAAGTGCTGGGATTACAGGTGTGAGCCACCATGCCTGGCCTTCTGCTTTTATCCCTTTCGGCAGAGATTAATTATATGGTCACATCTAGCTTCAAGGGAGCCTGGGAAATATAGCCTTAATTCTGGGCATTCCTGTGGCCTGCTAAAAATTTGGCAATCAATTATATGGTAGAAGTGGAGATTGGATATTAGTGTCTCTATTATAGCACAGAGCATCAACTCATTAACTAATTTATTTGTTCAGCCTCCTACCCTGTGCCAGGCACCCTGTTAAACACTGAGAATATAAACTGGATACAACACGGTACATTTCCTGGATGAATTCAAAGTCTAGGAATCTTCTCATATTTTGAATGTCTCCTAAGGGCTTTTCCAACCTCTGTGGTCTTGATTCATTGCAACACAATGTTAGCTTTTTTTTTTAATTGGCTTGCTTAGAACTGCATGTTTTTGACCACTGTCAATTGTACATTCAGACTGCATCTTTTACCTTAAAAAAAAAAAAAAGCTTAAGAGTTCTAATGCACAGGGTCTGAGCAATGGACATGGAGTTCTTTGTTCTTCTGCTACCACTGTTAGGATGTTTGAATTATTCTGTAGGTATCCATCATTCTGGAAGTAACATTGATATATCCACATTGGTCCTGTACTGAGAAGCAAAGCAAAAAGTCCTGAAGTGGATTAAATGGGGCCCTTTATTTTTAACTTTATACAAATTTGCATTAGACCAGCATTCATTAAATGACTAAAAATGCTGTATACTCAGTGACGACAGGATGCATTTATAAATGGGTTAATCTCTGAGTCAGATGAGGGATTTTCTGGGAATCTTTTGCCAAAACCCCTCAAGCTAAATGTATGGTGAGTGAGTTAGGGCTTTTATCCTTTTCTAGGCTGACTCATGTAATTCTAAACTCTGATAACAAGGGATATTCAAGGGAGGGGGTAGTTTAAAGTGAACAAAAGTTTTTGTTTAACATGTTTCAATCATGGGTTTCATCAAACTGGGATGTTTTCTCTTATTAAAAATTCCTCGAGCCAGTGAAATATTTGGAATATCACTTATTGTTTATGAGGTTTACTTTGGTTAAATAAATGCATATCCTATTAACATTCAGACACTTTGTATTCACAAATCACTTTACCAGTAATTCTGGTTTTCAGTGATTTTTTTACCCATTTCTTTTTTTCCTCTTGCCTTTGTTTTACTTTGCCTTCTGAAATGTTTTCTGCCAAAAATCAGATCAGCTCTCAGATGAGAGGTGAGGGAGTTGGGAAGACGAGACATAGTTAAACTATATACCAATGCCAACTCAGTGACACTTTGACAACTGCCCAATTTAATCTCAGAAGTATCGTGTATTCTTCAAAATGGCTAATGTATTTTGGAAGGCAAGTATATCAGGACATTGAAAAAAAAACTAATTTAAAACATGCTTAGGCTAGTCTTGTCATGCTCTGTCCCCCAGGCTGGAGTGCGGTGGCATGACCTCAGCTCACTGCAACCTCTGCCTCTTGGATTCAAGCAATTCTCCTGCCTCAGCCTCCCGAGTAGCTGGGACTACAGACGTGGGCCACCATGCCCGGCTAATTTTTATATTTTTAGTAGAGAGGGGATTTCACTATGTTGGCCAGCCTGATCCCTGAACTCCTGACCTCAGGTAATCCTCCTGCCTTGGCCTCCCAAAGTGCTGGGATTACAAGCATGAGCCATGCACCCGACCTAGACCTGTAATTTTTAACATTCGTGGTGATATGTGATATGAAAACCACAAATTGCTTATTAAATACATCTCTTTAGAAATGATTTTTAGTTTTCTGGCCAGGAGTGGTGGCTCACGCCTGGAATCCCAGCACTTTGGGAGGGCTGAGGAAGGTAGATCACCTGAGGTCAGGAGTTTAAGACCAGCCTGGCCAACATGGGTAAACTCCGTCTCTACTAAGTAGAAAAAATTAGCTGGGCATGGTGGTACACACCTGTAATCCCAGCTATTTGGGAGGCTGAGGGAGGAGAATCGCTTGAACCCAGGAGACAGAGGTTGCAGTGAGCCGAGATCACTCTACTGTACTCTGTCTCAAAAAAAAAAAATTCTAGTTTTTTAAGAAATAAGAATAATAGTAATATGAAATCATATAGAATGTTTCCATATGAAAAATCTTTTTATGATTTAGCACAAAATGGCTTTGTTAACAAAAACAATGCTGCATAATATTCAATTCCAAGATTTAACCCTTTGGGACCTGAATGTTTTTTTATTTCCTTTTCTCTCTTGTTTTTTTGAGACAGGGTCTCTCTCTGTCACCCAGGCTGGAGTGCAGTGGTATGATCTCTGCTCACTGCAACCTCCCCCTCCTGGGCTCAAGCGATTCTCCTGTCTCAGCTTCCCAAGGAGGTGGGACTACAGGTGCATACCACCATGCCTGACTAATTTTTGTAATTTTAGTAGAGATGGGGTTTCACCATGTTGGCCAGGCTGGTCTTGAACTCCTGACATCAAGTGATCTGCCCCCTTTTGCCTCCCAATGTGCTGGGATTATAGTGTGAGCCACTGCGCCTGGCCAATAGTTTGTTCTTTCTAAATTGCTGAGTAGTAGTCCATAATATGGATGTAATATAGTTTGTTTAACCATGCACCTGTTGAAGGACAAATGGATTGTTTTCAGTTTTTGACTATTATGAATAAAGCTGCTATGAACATTTGTGTACAGATTTTTGTGTGTACATAATTTTTCATTTTCTGTCATAAATGTCCAAGTGTGCAATGGCTGGATCATATGGTAGTTGCTTGTTTAGCTTTACTAGAAAGTGATTGCACCATAACACAGTCCCACCAGCAGTGTAAGAGTCTCAGCTTTAGACATTCTAATACATGTGTAGTAATATCTTATCAAGGTTTTAATTGAATTTTTCTAATGACTAACAACGTTGAACATCTTTTTATGTGCTTTAAAAATTTTATTTATTTATTATTTGAGATGGAGTCTCGCTCTGTCACCTGGACTGGAGTGCAGTGGTGCCATCTTGGCTCACTGCAACCTCTGCCTCCTGGGTTCAAGTAATTCTCCTGCCTCAGCTGCTGGAATAGCTGGGGTTACAGGCATGTGCCACCAGGCCCAGCTTTTTGTGTTTTTAGTAGAGACAGGGTGATGGGGTTTCACTGTGTTGGCCAGGCTGGTCTCGAACTCCTGACCTCAAATAATTGCTCACCTTGGCATCCCAAAGTGCTGGGATTATAGGTGTGAGCCACTGTTCTTGGCCTTATGTGCTTTCCCTCCCCCTCTTCTTCTTCTTCTTCTTTCTCTTTCTCTGTTTTCCATAAGCAGGTCCTCTTTGGTAAAGTATCTTTACAAATGTTTTGCCAATTTTATTATTGGGTTGTTTGTTTTCTACTATTGAGTTTTAAGAGTTAATTACATATTTTTATAAAAGTTCTTTACCAAATATATGCTTTGAAAATATTTTCTTCCAGTCATTATGTTTTTATTCTTTCTTTTTTTTTTTTTTTTTTTTTTTTTTACAGGAGCTGAGAGAAAGAGAGGATATAGAGGGTCTTTTTTTTGAAAGGAAAAGAGAGGAAGAAAAAGAGGGAGAGAGAACAGAAATATTGCTTTATTCTATAAATGGCTATTAATAATGGCCGATCATTATTTTATGTATTTAAAATGGAGAATGTATATTTTATTTATCTAAAGTGGAGAGTTTGCTAATTAAGTTTACTTGTAACTGATCTGAGTTCAGATTCTGGATATCCTTATTAATTTTCTGTTTCGTTGAGTCTGAATCTCTTTATGGGTCTTATGTATCTGGGTGTTAGAATGCATTGATCCTTATACCACTCTATCATTTTTGGTTTGAAATCTGTTTTATCAAATGCATGAATTGCAACTCCTTTTTGTTTATTTATTTGTTTTTTTCTCTATTTGATTGGTAAATCTTTCTCCAACCCTTTGTTTTTAGTCTATGTATATCTTTGGATATAAAATAGGTCTGGATATAGTATACCGTTAGATTTTGGCTGTATCTTTTAATTAGAAAATTTAGTCGATTTCCATTTAAGATTACTGCCATTTGATGTTAACTGGCTATTTTATCCATTTGTTGATGTAAATTCTTCTTTCTGTTGATGTTCTTTACTTTTTGGTATATTTTTAGAAAGGCTAATATTGGTTGTTCCTTTCTGTGTGTAATGCTTCTTTCAAAAGTTTTTGTAAAGCAGGCCTGGTGGTAATAAAATCTCTGAGTACTTGCTTGTTCATAAAAGATTTTATTTTTCCTTCAATTGTGAAGCTTAGTTTGGCAGGATATGAAATTCTGGGCTGAAAGTTCTGTTCTTTGAGGATGTTAAATATCGGCCCCCACTCTCTTCTGGCTTGTAGGGTTTCTACTGAGAGATCTGCTGTAAGTCTAATAGGCTTCCCTTTGTGGGTAACCTGACCTTTCTCTCTGGCTGCCCTTAGTATTTTCTCCTTTGTTTCAACCCTGGTGAATCTAATGATTATGTGTCTTGGGGTTGCTCTTCTTAAGGAATATCTTTGTGGTGTTCTCTGTATTACCTGAGGTTGAATGGTATCCTGCTTTGCTAGATTGGGAAAATTCTCCTGGATAATATCCTGAAGAATATTTTCCAGCTGGGATTCATTCTCTCCATCACATTCAGGTACACCTATTAAACGTAGATTAGGTCTTTTCACATAGTCCCATAATTCTTGGAGACTTTGCTCATTCCTTTTAATCCTTTTTTCTCTATTCTTGTCTTCTCGTTCCATTTCATTAAGTCGATCTTCGACCTCTGATATCCTTTCTTCTGCTTGATCAATTCGGCTATTCAAACTTGTGCATATTTCACTAAGTTCTCGTGTTGTATTTTTCAACTCCATTAGTTCATTTATATTCCTTTCTATATTGTCCATTCTTTTTAACATTTCGTCTAACCTTTTTTCAAAGTTCTTAGTTTCTTTGCATTGGTTTAGAACAATTTGTTTCAATTCCCAGAGGTTTTTTACCATCCACCTTCTAAAACCTCCTTCAGATACTGGAACACAGTCCTCTTCCATTAGGGCTTGTTCCGTTGCTGATGAGGAATTACTATCCCCTGTAGAGGGAGAGGGGTTCTGACTTTCAGTTTTCTCAGCCTTTTTAGGCTGTTTTTTTCCCTTTATTGTGATTTTATCCATCTGATATCATTACAATTAGCGCCTTTCTCATTAAGTTCCTGAGAGGATGTCCAATTTATTGATTCCCAGGGCTGGAATCCGAGCAACCCACTGCGCCGGCCAACCAAAACAACAGCGATAAGACTGATGGTGCTCTTCTGCCTGGGAATCTCCGGTCTGGCTTCCTTCTTGAGTCCGCAACAAGCGGCTCTGCCTTCCCGGAGCTCCAAACACCAGTCAGTAGGGGAACCAGTCCCGCTCACTGTGCACGAAGAGCTGCCGCGCCGAGGTGACGGCAAAACCGCTGCGCCGGCCACAGAAGTCGCGCTGGCGACCCGCGGGGCTCCTCCACTGGAAATCTTCTGGTCCGTGGGCAACGAAAAGTTCTCTGAAAATGTGGCGTCCTCACGCTTTCCGAGCTTTCACTGGGAGCTACAATCCCGAGCTGTTAGCGATCAGCCATCTTGGATCTCTCTCCATGTTTTTATTCTTTCTAATCAGTGTCTTTCATAGAGAAATTATTTTTTCACCACTAAGAGTCGTATGAGAGAAGATGTTTTTATTATTGAAATGCAACTTACTGGTTTGTTTTTTATAGATTATGATTTTGGTGTTACATGTAAAAAATATTTGCTTTACCCAAGGTCATGAAGGTTTTCTTCTAAATGTCTTATAGTTTTAGATTTTATGTTTAGGTCTATTATATTAGTCTGTTTTCACATTGCTATAAAAAACTACCTGAGACTGCATAATTTATAAAGAACAGAGGTTTAATTGACTCACAGTTCTGCAGGCTCTACAGGAAGCATGGCTGGGGAGGTCTCAGGAAACTCACAATCATGGCGGAAGGCAGAGGGGAGGCAGGCATATCTTCACATGGTGGAGCAGGAGAGAGTAAAAGGGGAACTACTAGACATTTTTAAACAACCAGATCTTGTGAGAACTCACTCACTACCATAACAGCAAGGTGGAAGTCCACCTCCATGATCCAATCACCTCCCACCAGGCTCCTCCTCCAACACCGAAGATCACAATCTGAAATGAGATTTGGGTGGGGAAACAGAGTCAAACCACATCATCTGTTGTATTTTGAATTAATTTTTGTATATGGTACAGGTATCTACAAAAGTTTGTTTATTTATTTGTTTATTTATTTTTGAGACAGGGCCTCACTCAGTTACCCAGGCTGGAGTGCAGTGGCACAATCTCATCTCACTGCAGCCTCAACCTTCTGGGCACTAGTGATCCTTCCACCTCAGCCTCCAAAGTAGCTAAGACTACATGCCTGGCTAATTTCTGTATTTTGGTTTGTAGAGATAGGGTTTTGCCATGTTGCCCAGGCTGGTCTCAAATTCCTGGACTCAAGCAATCCACTCGCCTAGGCCTCCCACAGTGCTGGGATTATAGGTGGGAGCCACTGCTCCTGGCCCAAAGTTTATTTTGTTGCATATGGATATCCAATTATTCCATCACCATTTTTTTTTTTTTTTTTTTGAGATGGAGTTTCACTCTTGTTACCCAGGCTGGAGTGCAATGGCGCGATCTCGGCTCACCGTAACCTCCGCCTCCTGAGTTCAGGCAACTCTCCTGCCTCAGCCTCCGGAATAGCTGGGATTACAGGCACGCGCCACCATGCCCAGCTAATTTTTTGTATTTTTAGTAGAGACGGGGTTTCAGCATGTTGACCAGGATGGTCTCGATCTCTTGACCTCATGATCCACCCGCCTTGGCCTCCCAAAGTGCTGGGATTACAGGCTTGAGCCACCACGCCCGGCTATTCCATCACCATTTGTTGGAAAGACTATCCCAGCTCTACTAAACTGTTTTTATATCTTCGTTGAAAAGCAATTGTTCATTTAAGTGTGTGTCTAGTTCTGGACTCTCTGTTCTGTTCCATTGATTTATTTGTCTGTTGTTACACTAATACTACACGGTCTCGATTAGTCCAATCAGATATTATACTATAGTGTATATTCTTCTTTTTCAAAATTGTTTGGCTATTTTAGATTCTTGGCATTTCTATATGAGTTTTAGAATTGGTTTGTTAATCTACATAAAAGCCTGCTAAGATTTTGATTGGGATTACACTGAATCTAAAGATCAATGTGGGGAAAACTGTCATCTTAACAATCTTGAGTCTTTGGACCCATAAACAAGTTATATCTCCCCATTTGTTTAGTTCTTCTTTATTTTATCTCTGAAATGTTTTGTAAATTTTCACTGTACAGGTAAAAATTTTGTCAGATTTATCCCCAAATACTTAATTTTTTGAGTGCTATTGTAAATGATATTGTTTTAAAATTCTAATATCTAATTACTCACTGCTAATATAATAAAAGTGACTATTGTAAATATATCTTGTATTTTAAAACCTTATTAAATTCACTTATTAGTTCTCGTAGTTTTTTTGGCAATTGCATCAGATTTTCTACGTCGATGATCATTGATATGCTTTGGCCATGTCCCCACACAAATCTCGTCTTGAATTGTAGTCCCCATAATTTCCACGTATCTACAGAGAGACCTTGTGGGAGGTGATTGGATCATGGGGGTGGTTTCTCCTACACTATTCTTGTGATAGTGAGTTTTCACAAGATCTGATGGTTTTATAAGGGGCTCTTCTCCCTTCACTCCTCACTCTTCTCTTTCCTGGTGCCATGTGAAGAAGGTTCTTGCTTTCTCTTTGCCTTCCTCCATGATTATAAGTTTGAGGCCTCCCCAGCCATGTGGAACTGTGAGTTTATTAATCCTCTTTCTTTCTTTTTGAGAACAATTCTTTTATTAGGAGAAATTGAAGAAACACTGTTTTTAACAGTTTAAAGTAATCAGCATCAAATTAACCTTGCTTAGTCCTGTTCTCAACTAGCAGCTAGTCTTCTGACCAGTCCCATGACCAAGTCCCCACATTTGTCACCAACAGCTTAATATCTGACATAGCCATCTTTGAGTATTTACCTGGAAGCCTCTTAAATAAATTATCCAGTCTTCAGTATTTCTTTATAGCAGGGTAAAAACTGACTAATACAATCATTTTGCCTGCAAATAAGACAATTTTACTTCTTCCTTTCCAATATGGAAAGTTAAAAAAATTTTTTTGGACCTATTTTATAGGCTAGAATTTCCAGGTAATGTTGAATAGAAATAGTGAAAGCCGACATTCTTGCCTTGCTCCTGATCTTTGGAGAAAAGTATTCAGTTTTCCACTATTAAGTGTCATGTTAGTGGTAGGGTTTTTTTTTTTTTGTAGATTCAATTGCCTGTGCAGCTAGAGCCTGGATCCTGGGGAAGCTGTCTATGCTGCAGTGACCTGCTCAGCAAGCACACCTGATCCAGGAAACAAAACACTTTCTTCCTGCAGTGTCTCGTCTATGCCCTCAACTGACAAAACTTAACATTAGTCAGCTGACAAAGGAAAAAGATATAAAGGGCCTATTCCTAATTTTGTAGGTTAGGCAAGGAAGGGCAAATATGGAGCTAAGAGGCAATAAATTCCAAATTGGAATACTGTCTTTCAGGGATTACTATCTGTCATTACCTCATGTTCTGTATCTTGCAGACTGTTGTTTTGTGTATTTTGTCTGCTGTTTGGTTGCTTTAGGCAGGAGAGTAAATCTGGTCATTCCTATCCCATCTTGACTAGAGGCAGAAGTACCCCATGTACTACTTTTTTAAATAGTAATTTCAGCATGCCATCTGTTTCCTTCTAGAACCCAATGGATGCATGGGTTCTATATTTGTTTATGTAGTAGTTAGGTTGAATGGTTTGTTTAGACTCAGGTTAAACATTTTTTTTTTTGCAAGAATTCATTCACAGGTCATGTTGTGTATCTCATATTGCCTCATATGAGGTTGTTTCACTTCTAGGCATGCTAACTTTGATCACCTGGTTAAAATGATGATCATCAAATCTTACTGTGATAAAGGGACTTTCCCCTTTACAGTTAGCAAGAAATAATACAGTGGGGTGACCCTTTGGCACCTTGTGACTGTCCTGTTGCAAAAACATTTTCACCTGATATTTTTTAGCATGCACTAATGATCCTTGCCTGACTTAACTCTTTATTAGGGTTTGGAAAACAGTAAATTTCCAACTGTTTCATTCCTCTCACATTTATTGGCTGGCATTCTTCTGTAAAAGAGAGCTTTCCATCATTGGCTCGGAATGAAATGTTGATTCTTCTTAAAAGATAGCATAAATGCTTATTTCTCCCCATTAATTACTAACTTTTAGGGAAATGAGTTAGTTTAACAGTCACCTACAGTGATGAATGAGTTCTCTTCTCTCTTCCTCCTTTTAGTGTTACTATGGCATGCATTTGATGTATCCAGTATTTATAGTAAGCTATAGTTATACTTTAAGAAAATTCTTGTATTGTTCCAAATTTGGCCATGGATATGCTTCCAGTGGTGTCTGATCCTTTGCATGTGTCCCCTCAACCCTTTTGCATTCGTCTTTAGTAGCATCTTTGCTTTCTGGAATTATACATCCGTCTTGTTTATTCCTTGACCTACACCTGGAATCACTGTTTCTTCAAGGAGTCTTGCAGAAAAGTTTTTGGAAAAGGATCTGAGTGCTAGGTGAATGTGTTAGAATTCTCCAGAGAAACAGAACCAGTAGGATGTGTGTGTGTGTGTGTGTGTGTGTGTGTGTGTGTGTGTGTGTTTGTTTGTTTATTATGGGAATTGGCTTATATAATTGTGGAGGCAGAGAAGTCTCATGATCTGCCTTTGCAAATGGGAGAACCAGGAAATGAAATAGAAAATTCACTACTAGGAAGGCATGCTCTAAAGAGAAGGCAAAGGAGTGGCTGGCTGGACAACGTTTTACTGAAGAGATTATATGTGTATACCTCATAGATTCAATCAGCCATCTGAGCAGAAGCCAGGAGTAGAAATGTGATTATCCAAGAAGGATCTGTGAAAAACCCTCCTATTTATTGGTAGAAATCTCTATGGCATACATAGGAGGTCCACAAGATTTTCAAGAATGTTATATCAGTAGGAACATTGCCAGCTTGGATGGAAAGGGACAGAGGCTGGGCTAAATGAAAGAAAGCTGTTGGACTTCCAACATTCTACAAGCAGGAAATGAGCTGATATAGTCACTCAGCTGCAAACATGCTACTTTCAAGGAAAAGAAAGAATGACTCCAAGGATAGAGCCTTGGGCTTAGAGAGTGAAGCCACAGGCACAGGAGCAGAGGCCAGAGGAGCCATGCCTGCTGATGCCTGTAGAACCACGAGCCACAGAAGGTTACTTTGTGGTCTTGAAAACTAATGAAACTTGTCCTTTGGGTTTCAAATTTGCTTGGGACCAATGACACTTTTATTCTTTTCACTTTCTCCTTTTACAATGAGAATGTTAAAAAGTGTTATCTCAAGCCACCATTGTGTTTTGGAAAGAGATAACTTATTTTCTCATTTCACAGGCCCACAGATGGGGAAGAATTTTTCCCCAGCATGGTTCATATGCAGAGTCTCACTCAGACCTGACTTAGATACCAAGATTTGAAACTTTTGAGCTGGTGAGATTTTTGGATTTAGAGTCGATGCTGCAATTGCTGACGTTTTGAGGATGTTGGGATGGGTGAATGTACTTTGCAGGCAGGACAGATGTGAATTTTTGGAAGTCTGAGGATAGACTATAGTGGGTTGAATAAGCCCTCCTCAAAAGATGTATTTATGTCCTAATCCCCCATACCTGTGCATGTTACCTTATTTGGAAATGAGGTCTTTGCAAATGTTCTTAAATTGAGGATCTTGAGATGAGATTATCCTAGATTATCCAAATAGGCCCTAAATTCAGTAGCAAATGTCCTTATAAGAGTCACACAGAGGACAGACAGAGAAGAGGAGAAGGCAGTGTGACCATGTTGGCAGAAAATGGAGTGACTTGGCCACAAACCAAGGAGTGCCTGGAGCCACCAGCAGCTGAAAAGGAAAAAGGAACAGATTGTCCTTCCGTTTGAGCTTTTGGAGGGCATGCAGCCCTGCCGACACCTTGATTTTAGACTTTATTTATTTATTTATTTTTGAGATGGGTTCTCCCTCTGTCACCCAGGCTGGACTGAAGTGATGTGAACATGGCTTACTAAAACCTCAACCTCCTGGGTTCAAGCAGTCCTCTTGCCTCAGCCCTTCTGATTAGCTGGGACCACAGGTGTGTGCCACCACACCTAGCTAATTTTTTTTTTTTTTTTTGGGTAGAAATGAGGTCTCACTATGTTGCTGAGGCTAGCCTTGAACTCTTGGACTAAGGAATCTTCCTGTCTCATCCTCCCAAAGTGCTGGGATTACAGGTATCAACCACCATGCTCAGCTCCTTGATTTTAGGCTTTTGACATGGAAAACTGAGAGAAGATACATTTCCATTGTTTTAAGGCACCCAATGTGTAGTGATTTGTTACAGCAGCAACAGGTTTCAGTTGTGTATGAGGTTATTTATATAAAATGTTACAAAACCAGTTACAAAGGTATCAATATTGTATGATGTTATTTGTTTAAAATGTCCAGAATAGGCAAATCTATAGAGACAGAAAGTAGGTAAGTGGGGTAGAGAATGGGAGGGACTGCTGATCAGTAAGAGATTTTCTTTTGGGGTGATAAAGAAAGATGTTTTCTTATAGTGGTGATTGTTGCACAATTCTATGACTATCAGTAAGTTTTGTTCTTTATTATTTACTTTTTTAGAGATGGGTTCTTGCTGTGTTGCCCAGGCTTATCTTGAACTCTTGGCCCCAGGTGATCCTCCTGCCTCAGCCTCCTGAATAGCTGGCTTACAGGTGCAATCCACCACACCTGGTTCTGAATTTTGTACTTTGTCTTTTGACAAAACCAAGTGGTTTGTGGAATGAATTTTGTGCTTTGAAAGGTTAATTTTTTGGTATGTGAATCATATTTTAACAAAGCTATATAAAATATTTTGGCCAAGTGTGGTGGTTTACACCTGTAATCTCAGTACTTTGGAAGGCTGAGGTGAGATTGCTTAAGGCCAGGAGTTCAAGACCTGCCTGTGCAACATAGTGAGACCCTATCTCTAAAAAAAATATAAAAAATTAGTCTGGCATGGTGGGGCGCACCTGTGGTCTCAGCTACTTGAGAGGCTGAGGTGGGAGAGGAGCACTTGAGCCTGGGAGGTTGAGGCTGCAGTGAGCTGTGATTGTGTCACTGTACTTCAGCCTGGGTGACAGAGTAAAATCCTCTCTCAAAAAAAAATATTAATCTGGTTTTCTTAACTTATTGATTTTACACTTATACGTTTTTAAATCGGAAACTAAAAAAATAAGATTAACAGATTTATTTGCTTGATCCTAGTAGACACATAAAAGGGGTAGAAAATTACAATATCAATATTATTGCATCATTACAGCAATAAAAATATGAGGTAAAGTTTTGATAATTTTTTAGGTAGTTCTTTATTTTTAGACCACATCCCACTAAAGAAGGTACTGTCCAAATAGGTGTCTAAAAATCCCTTGAAATACATATTTGCTTTGTGTCAGTATGTTGCTCATTGGATATAAAATTAAGTTTTCTTTTTCCCAATTTTGGGATTTCTTTCCCTTTTTGATGTAATTTTTTCTATTTCATGAACATCAAAACTAAAAAGCCATATTCAGAAAAGTCTTACTTCCATCTCTATCCTTCTCCTTGTTCCCCATTTTCTAACCCCCATACAGCTAACTCTATTAGTATTCATTTCTGATTTATCTTTCTGGAGTTTCTGGAAAAATAAGCTAAATTAAAAATACACATATATAGTATGTGTATATATATTATGTATATAGTCTTATTTTACTTATTTTTTTCCTTCCTCCCTCTCTTCTTCTCTTTTCTTTCTTCCTTTATTTAAAAAATTATGTAGAGTTCTCATGTCATTCAGGCTGGTCCTGAACTCCTGGGCTCAAGTGATCCTCCTGACTCAGCCTCCCAAAGTACTGGGTTTACAGGTATGAGCCATTGTGCCTAGCCTATCTCTTTTCTTATATAAAAGATGGCATTTCATGTATACTGTTGATATGGTTTGGTTGTGTCCCCATGCAAATCTCATCTTGAGTTGTAGTTCCATAATCCCCATGTGGGACCTGGTGGGAGGTAATTAAATCATGCAGGCATTTCCCCCCATCCTATTCTCATGCCAGTGAGTTGGTTCTCATGAAATCTCATGGTTTTATAAGAGTCTTCCTGCTTCTCTGGGCACTCATTCTTTCCCTTCCTGCCATCATGTGAACAAGGATGTGTTTGCTTCCCCTTCTGCTATGATTGTAAGTTTCCTGAGGTCTCCCCAGCCATGCTGAACTGTGAATCATTCAAACCTTTTTTTTTTTTTTAATAAATTACCCAGTCTCAGGCATGTCTTTATTAGCAGCATCAGAACAGATTAATACAACTGGGGCACATTTATTTTCTGCTTAATATGTGCTGGACACTACCCTTATCAATACATAGAAATCTTACTTATTTTTTCCATAACTGCCTATACTTCATTGGGAGGGTAGTTTATTGAGTCAGTTTTTTATTGATGAATATTTGGGTTGTTTCTAGTCTTTTGCTGTCACAAACAACTCTGCAATTACTATCCCTGTGAAGATTTTGTTTAGTATTTATGTAGATTCAGGACAGATTCCTAGATGTGAGATTGCTGGGTCTAACGGCAAATGCTTCTTTAATTCATTTTGTCAGCAAGGTATGAGAGAGCTAGTTTTTCCCCAGCCTTATCAGCCAAATGAATTGTCAAGCTTTGGATTTTTGCCAGTCTGACATGTAAGAAATTATATCTCACTGCATTTTGAATTTGCATTTCTCATATGAATTGAGGTTAAGTATCTCTTCCATGTTAATAAGAAAATGACCTGCGAGATATCTTTATGTTTTGTGTTTTAGAGATGGCATCTCACAATGTCACCTGGGCTGGTCTGGAACTCCTGGCTTCAAGTGATCCTCTTGCCTCAGCCTCCTGAGTAGCTGGGACTACAGGCTGTTTATGTTTTTAAAAACATTTTCTATAGGTATCTTTGTCTTTTTTTTTTTTTCCTGAAATTCTTTTTTTTTTTTTGAGACAGAGTCTCGCCAGGAGCCAGGCTGGGATGCAATGGCGAGACCTCGGCTCGCTGCAACCTCCGCCTCCCGGATTCAAGCAATTCTACTTCAGCCTCCTGAGTAGCTGGGACTACAGACATGTGCCACCACTCCCAGCTAATTTTGTATTTTTACAAAAATACAAAAGAGACGGGGTTTCACTATGTTGGCCAGGATGGTCTCGATCTCTTTACCTCGTGATCCGCCCGCCTCAGCCTCCCAAAGTGCTGGGATTACAGGCGTAAGCCATCGCGCCCGGCCTTTTTCCTGAAATTCTAAGAGCTTTTATATATTCATTCTTTGTGATGTAAGTTGTAAATATTTCCTTGTAGATTATCATTTATCTTTTAACCTTTCCTTACTGTTTTTGAAATGGCAAAAATAATATAATAAAAATTATAGGAAAAGTCATATTATTCCATGGCCTCAACATAACTATTTTTATTTTGCAAATCCCCTCCTAGATATACCTAGATTAATGTTTAGGTCTAATTAATTCTAATTACTGGTCACATCTTTTGGATTCTGCTTTTGTTACTTAAGATTAGGAGATAAGCCACTTGGATGGGTCTCATTCTAACGGATTAATTTGTTGACACATGGCAATTACTTAAAATCAGCATGCTCAGGTGTCTGGAGTCCTGATTCACTTCTGTACTTCTCAAGGTCACTGGAAATTGCAGGAGGGAATTAAATCCTCCCCAGCACTTGGAAGGCTGAGTCAGTTCTGTGGCCAACAACAACTGGATGCCAGACTGCCATTTGGAGTTTTAGGACTAGTTAATTCCAAGGCTTTTATGTCTGTCTACAGTCACCACCCACAAGTGCCAGCAATCAGAATACTTGGTCCATCCTCCCCTGTTTCCTCATTTTAATACGGCTGCTGCTTCCAACATATACATAGTGATCTATCTCTCTCCGTGACTCCTCTCTTCCTCCTCCCCTCTCTAAGTCTTGGCCTTTTATAAAGAACATCACATTTATAGTTGTTAATGGTATGTAGATAATTTATTGTGTTTAAATGTGCATAACATAATTTTTCTACTGGTAGTAGAGGAGGTTAGCGTTTCTTTCTGTAGGTACCCTGACTCCCTACAATCTTGCTTTCAATATATATATATTTTTGAAATGGAGTTTTGCTCTTGTTGCCCAAGCTGGAGTGCAATGGTGGAATCTCAGTTGACCGCAACCTCTGCTTCCCGATTCTCCGGCCTCAGCCTCTCGAGGAGCTGGTATTTTCAGGTGTGCACCACAATGCCTGGCTAATGTTTTGGATTTTTAGTAGAAATGGGGTTTCATCATGTTAGCTAGGCTGATCTTGAACTCCTAACCTCAGGTGATCTGCTGTCTCAGCCTCCCAACGTGCTGGCATTACAAGCCTGAGCCACTGCGCCCAGTGCTTTCAATATTTTTCTTTAGTAAGTGCAAGGTGACAAGATTCAGAATTCTCAATAAATAAAAACCCCAATTGTATGACTTTTTTTAAAGCTTAAAAGCTCTTTTGATGTATTATAAACACCTTGGGCAGCTAAGTAATCTGTAGAAAATACACTGAGCTTGTCTTTACCTCTTATTTTTAGAATGACTGTTACAGAAGGATTCTAACCTTATTTTAATTTGAGTGCATTTCTCATTGTCCCTTTTTTTCTTCATGTAAAATAGGAGAATATATGTATATATATGTATATATGTGTGTGTATATATACATATATTCTGGGGAGTGATTCTCCTGCCTCAGGAGAACTTAAATTAAAAACTGAACAGCTTGTCTAAAGTGTTTGTGAAGACTTTAGATCTTAACCTTCACTCAAAATCTTGAATTGTCTCTGTAGGTAATAAAGAAAATGGACCACAAAACAGCCTGTGTCTGGCTTTGCATCTGGCACCATTTATCTGTACACATACATGTATTTGTATGTATATACACATATATTTGTGGGAGGTAGTTTTTTAAAGATGACAGTATAGGACACACTTATTTTCCCGGTGCCTCTATTTCTTCTTTAGTCGCACTATTTCAGAAGAACTTTGAAAGCTATGGTACTATTAACAGTGGGGGTACCTCTCTAGAGTATGCCATTGTCCACAAATGCTTGAGTATGTTATTTTGCTGGACTCCAGACGGTTATTTCTCTGATAGCTTAATTAACAGAATTTGTCAAACTTTAAAAATGCTGAAGAGCTTGTCTAAAGTGTTTGCGAAGACTTTAAATCTTAACCTTCACTCAAAATCTTCTTGAATTGTCTCGGTAGGTGATAAAGATAACGGACCACAAAACAGCCTGTGTCTGGCTTCGCATCTGGCACCATTTATCTGCACTTTGACATGGCCAGGAACTGCTTTACATATGGACCTAAGCATTTGCAAAGGCTTTTTACAATTTTGCTTTTCAAGGTCTAAGGTGTTAATTGGGAGATTACTATGGTAATCCAGTGACGATAATCATTATCCTGAAAAATTAGGGAAGACTTTTCTTCTAACCTGCTTACAGTGCTCTTAATTAAAAAGAAGAGCAGATGATGTGGCTATTTCTATCTTAATGAAGGTTCATTCATTAGTACCACTGAACAGCTTCGCTTTAAAAATGATTGGGCCCATTCGCCAGTTTGTTAAATGGTTGTTTTTATTTCTGTCTATGCTGTATAAACTACTCACTGTGATTTTTATAACCTAAAGTAATATGTTTTTCCATTGATGTTCTTGCCTGGGGCATTCTCCTCCCTGGTATTATAATAGCATCCTATTTTTGCCTCTGCAAATTGATGTAAGAGTGGATGAAGAATGGAAAATAGGGCTCTTTTGTTTGAGGCTACTTAGTAGTTATCATGAGTGTGTAATTTCTGGAACTAGGCAGAGCCAAAGGGCACCCTAAGCCCTTTAAAAAAACCAGAAAGAGATCTTTTTCCTTTGTTGCTCTATCATTACTGTGGGGTCATGACATTTTCTGCTCACATGATTAAAAACTCACAGCTGCCTGGGAAGTCCACCTGCCAAGGATAAATGATTTGAGACAGTGCATGACTTCACTGCTTACTGTGCAGTGTAACCAGCTCTCACTTTTTCAGGCTAATGAATGTTAACCGAGAATCCCCTGGGGTTTATTTGAGCCACGAGTTTTAGCCTTCTACTCTCTTGAATGTCTCATGAGCACTGCTCACAAGAATGGGTCACAATGAATGAAGTTGAGTTTAATTTCTTTTATTTCCCCTGACCTCACTCCTAACTGGCAGATTCAAAAGCTATTTCCCCATATTAGCATTGGTCTCCTCACCCATTTGAAAATACGGTAAGAGTTTCTTCCAAAAGCTTCCTCCTCTCTGCTCTGGTTCTTTTTTTGTTGTTTTGAAACAGAGTCTCTCACTGTTGCCCAAGCTGGAGTGCAGTGGTGTGACCTCAGCTCACTGCAACCCCTGCCTCCTGGGTTCAAGCAATTCTCCTGCCTCAGCCTCCTGAGTACCTGGGATTACAGGTGCCTGCCACTATGCCCAGCTAATTTTTTTTTTTTTTTGTATTTTTAGTAGACAGGGTTTTGCCATGTTGGCCAGGCTGGTCTCAAACTCCTGACCTCAAGTGGTCTGCCTGCCTCAACGTCCCAAAGTGCTGAATTACAGGCGTGAGCCACCACGCCCAGCTTGCTCTTGTTCTTTAGGACTTGTTAATCAACAAATTTCCATTTCATCCTTCTGGCTGCTACAACATCTACTTTGTCAATGTCTCCTTGAGCAACAGCTTCTAATGGCTGAAAATCCCAGGGACTCCTTGATCTCCTTAATACCCTATGGGAGTTTGGACAGTGGGATCAGTTGCCATAGATGCAGGGACTACCTGTGACAGTCGAATCAGCTTGCCTGCATTTGTCTCCCACTTTGCGTACCTCCCTGATTTAGGCAGCTTCTTCAACTGAAGTCTCCCAGTTTTTGAATCTCATTTCCTTGGGGCTTTGCTCTTTGGAGGGCCAAGGCCATCACTTACCAGGCTACCACCTGCCAAGTCCTGTCTTAAGCACTGTGGACACAGAGATGAATCGGATGCTCTCCCTTGAGGAAGAGGATGTGGGCGACAAACAAATGAGAAAATCGTGTTCTGCTGAGGATGCGGAGTGCCTGGTGTGGGAATACGGAGGGTGTGGGGTCAACTGCTGGTGGTTGCAGGGAGAGCTGTGGTTAGGAAAAGCTTCAGAGAGGAGGTGGCTGCTGTGCTGTCTTAAAGGATGCTAGTGGGTTAGTTATGCAGACAGTGGGGAGAAGGATAGTCTAGGCAGAGCAAAGCTTGTGTGAGAATTTAAAGAACAGCAAATAGTTTAATATGGTGCAGCACAGGAGGTATGTGTGTGTGAAACATAGAGTTGCTGTTGAAGCAGAAAGAGGGGGTCACATGGTGGACGACTTTATATTCTCTCCCGTGGGCAAATGGGAGTTATGGCGGGAGGGTAGGAGGAAGATGGAGGGGATGCTGTGATGAGAAGATATTTTTCTTTTATTAAAATGTATCTAGCAGCATGTAAGAAGATTGGAGAGGAGCTCAAGGAGAACAGAGGGCTTAGAATAAGTTATTATAGTGATACAGGAGAGAGGCTGTGAGAGCCTCCACATGGCAGCAGTAGTAGGAAAGGAAAATAGCAATGGGTAAGAGAGATACTGAGAAGGCAGAGTGCTGTGAGTATGAGGATGGGAGTAGTTAAGGAAGAGTAAAAAAATCAACCATAGTTCTCACCTGACCAGATGAGTGGCGATGTCTCCATTAATATAGACTATGCCTCACTTTGTGAGAATAAATGTCTTAAAAAATTACCTGCAGATAGAATTTCATAAGCATATTTCTTCTGGTAAAAAAAATTAGGCTTTTCCTGTAATCCCAGCACTTTGGGAGGTGGAGGCGGGTGGATCACCTGAGGCCAGGAGTTCGAGATCAGCCTGGCCAATGTTGCGAAACGCCATCTCTACTAAAAATAAAAAACTTAGCCTGGTGTGGTAGTTGTAAACCCAGCTACTTGAGACATTGAGGCAGCAGAATTGCTTGAACCTATGAGCCTAGATAGTGCCACTGCACTCCAGCCTGGGCAACAGAGTGAGACTCGGTATCAAAAAATTATTTATTTATTTGTTAAATTGATACATCTTTTTTTTTTTTAAAGGTAATCAGTCATTTAATTAGATTACTGGGATATTTAAATTTGTGAGGATAAATTCCATTTGTCAGGGCAAACACAGATCGCAGGTAGCCCTGGAGCTGAGGAACAGCTTTGATTTTTGGTAAAACTTGTGAGTCCACAGCTTTCTGATCAATCTTGCGCTGCTCTGTTATCTCATTTCTCTTTTTCTGTGTCGAAGATCTCATCTTCCTGGTGTCTGGGCTTCCGCAGCTGCTGCTTCTTGAAGTAAGCATCAGTAAGATGTTTTGGGATTTTTACATTGCTGATATCAATTTTGGTTGAGGTGGCAATGACAAATTTCTGGTGCGTTCTTCGCAGAGGAACTCGATTGAGGACCAGAGGTCCAGTCACAAGTAACAAGCCACTAGCCAGCTGCTTCAGGAAAACCACCCTCTTGCCCCTGTGGCGTCCAGCGAGGATGATCAGAATGGTCCCGGGGGTGATGCTGGCTCGCAGTTTTCTCACGTGCTGACTAAAGGGTTTTTTGCCGTGGCTCAACAGCTTTCGAGGCACATCTTCAGAAGGATAATACCTAGGCATTTTGTGAAGTTTAACCACCCGGATACTGCTGTTTTTGTCACCACCAACTGGTTTTGTAACAGTTGCAAGAACCTTCTCCTTCTTTTTCTTTTCAACCTTGGATTTAGCCGCTGAGTACTTCCTTTTGTACGAGGCTTTTCTAGAATACATGGCAGATCGGGAATACCTGCCAATTCCTCTGACAAGAACAGGATTGCGGCTGCAGTGGGGCTTCCCCTTCTTGGGCTTTTTAGCCTTGAGGCTACCCTTTTTCACTTTGCTACCAGCATCAGCCTTCTTGGCTTCAGGTTTCTTCTCTTTAGTATCCGGCTTCTCAACTTTTTCACCCGCCATCTTGCAAGATGGGAAAGAGAAATTGATAAATCTTTAAATGTGTCCCAGAGATTCTGGTATGTTGTGTCTTCGTTCTTGTTGGTTTTGAAGAACTTCTTTATTTCTGCCTTCATTTCATTGTTTATCCAATCAACATTCAAGAGCCAGTTGTTCAGTTCCATGAAGCTGTGCGGTTCTGAGTTAGTTTCTGAATTCTGAGTTCTAACTTGATTGCACTGTAGTCAGAGAGACTGTTTGTTATGATTTCCATTCTTTTGCATTTGCTAAGGAGTGATTTACTTCCAATTATGTGGTCAATTTTAGAGTAGGTGTGATGTGGTGCTGAGAAGAATGTATATCCTGTGGATTTGAGGTGGAGAGTTCTGTAAATGTCTATCAGGTTTGCTTGTTCCAGGTCTGAGTTCAAGTCCTGGATATCCTTGTTAATTTTCTGTCTGGTTGATCTGTCTAATATTGACAGTGGAGTGTTAAAGTCTTCCACTATTATTGTGTGGGAGTCTAAGTCTCTTTGTAAGTCATTAAGAACTTGCCTTATATATCTGGGTGCTCCTGTATTGGGTCCGTATATATTTAGGATCGTTAGCTCTTCTTGTTGTATCGATCCTTCTACCATTATGTAATGTCATTCTTTGTCTCTTTTGATCTTTGTTGCTTTAAAGTCTATTTTATCAGAGACGAGAATTGCAACTCCTGCTTTTTTTTTGCTCTCCATTTGCTTGGTAAATCTTCCTCCATCCCTGTATTTGAGCCTTTGTGTATCCTTGGATGTGAGATGGGTTTCCTGGATATAGCACACCGATGGGTTTTGGCTTTTTATCCAATTCGCCAGTCTGTGTCTTTTTGATTGGTGCATTTAGCCCATTTACATTTAGGGTTAATATTGTTATGTGTGAATTTTATACTGCCATTTTGATGTCAGCTGGCTGTTTTGCTCATTAGTTGATGCACATTCTTCATTTTGTTGATGCTCTTTAGCATCTGGTATGTTTTTGGAGTGGCTGGTACTGGTTGTTCCTTTCTATGTGTAGTGCCTCTTTCAGGAGCTCTTGTAAAGCAGGCCTGGTGGTGACAAAATCTCTGAGTACTTGCTTGTTCGTGAAGGATTTTATTTTTCCTTAGCTTATGAAGCTTAGTTTGGCTGGATATGAAATTCTAGGTTGAAAGTTCTTTTCTTTAAAGATGTTGAATATTGGCCCCCACTCTCTTCTGGCTTGTAGGGTTTCTGCTGAGAGATCTGCTGTGAGTCTGATGGGCTTCCCTTTGTGGGTAACCCGACCTTTCTCTCTGGCCGTCAGTAGCATTTTCTCCTTAAATTGACAAATCTGTATAGACAGTTTATTAGGTGCATAATACTTTGGTAGATGCAAAGTTGAGGATTTATAATCTCATTATAGAAAAAGGCATACATACATAAGATTTCCTGACTGTGAAATGAGACGAAATGAAATTAATTATTAAAATGCTATGTATGGCCAGGCATGGTGGCTCATGCCTTTAATCCCAGTAGTTTGGGAGGCTGAGGTGGGTGGATCACTTGAGGTCAGGAGTTCCAGACCAGACTGGACAACATGGGGTAACTCCGTCTCTACTAAAAATACAAAATTAGCTGGGCATGGTGTCATGCACCTATAATCTCAGTTACTTGGGATGCTGAGACAGGAGAAACTTTTGAACCTGGGATGTAGAGGTTGCAGTGAGCCAAGATTGCACCATTGCACTTCAGCCTGGGCCACAGAGGGAGACTCTGTCTCAAAAAAAAGAAAAAAAAAGCGCAATGTATATTAAAATTTTTTAAAAAGATTGCTATGTGCAATAAAGGAACCATTTAAAACCATTTACAGAATAGCAACTCTTAAAAAAACCTAACTATGCTCCATTCACTGTAGACTCCCATTAAAAATTAAGTCATCATAACAACACCAAGGAAATAATAGGCTAGCCTTATTTTATAGCACAAAACAGTTTTTATGCTGGATAGGATATTGAAAATCACTAGGGTCTGGTGAGTCCCAGCCTTGGAAATTCAGGGAGGGAGAGGCTGTTACGATTTCTCCTTTGGGCATTTTAAATGGAAATTTGTCCTAGGATGCGCTAGTGGTTTTGTTCGATTAAATAATAGGACCTAAACAAGGCCTTAAAAAAGTAAAACATGTAGAACAAACTTTACATGAAGCTATGGAAACAGAATAGATTATTTTGCTTAAAATAGAACACCTGTATTTAGGAGTTTTTGGTCTGGAATGACCTTAACATTTAAGGCAACACAGTAGTTTCAAGTCTGACCATCAGTCTTCACGTTCTAGTCTTTGTCTCTAAACCACTCCATGGGCTTAACTGTGTTGCCGCAGAAGAATAAAATTTGAATGTAAACAATACATTTTCTACTTCAGGATTTGAGAACATCTCTCTTCCTCTCTCTGTCCAGCAAACCTTTTAGAGCATGCACTACTAGTAATCTACTGTAATACTGTTTGTGATCATTTGTAAAACTGAGCAAGGAATGGGCCGTGGTTGAGTTCTGGTCTGACCAGAAGACCAGGAGATTCCTGGTGTGCGGCCAAATCTACCTCACACTCACTGAGCCTTCAGACAAGCTGTAGCCTCTCTCTTGTCTTTAGGTTCATCTTTTAAATGAATAGATTAGGCTGGAACAGCAATTTTCTATCTTGGATATATAGCAGAGTCAACCAGGAAACGTTTAGAAAATACCTTGGCAGGCCCCATTTCCAGAGATCCCAGGCCTTCACAACTTGAAAATCTTATTCTACAAAATGGTGTAGGCATCTTGAGAAGCTAACTTAATGAGCCTCAAGCAATATCAGGGACCATCTTCACTAAAAAGAATACAAAATTTAGGCCAGGTGCAGTGGCTCACAGCTGTAATCCTATCACTTTGGGAGTCTGAGGCGGAGTGGATCACTGGAGATCAGGAGCTCGAGATCAGGCTGGCCAACATGGTGAAGCCCTGCCTCTACTAAAAGTACAAAAATTAGCTGGGCATGGTGGCAGGTGCTTGTAGTCCCAGCTACTTGGGAGGCTGAGGCAGGAGAATCGCTTGAACCTGGAAGATGGAGGTTGTAGTGAGCTAAGATCGCACCACTGCACTCGAACCTGAGTGCCAAAGCGAGACTCCATCTCAAAAAAAAAAAAAAAAAAAAAATACAAAGTTCAGTAGAAAAAAGATTCATTGGCCGGGTGTGGTGGCTCACGCCTGTAATCCAAGCACTTTGGAGGCCAAGGCAGGTGGATCACCTGAGGTCAGGAGTTCAAGACCAGCCTGAGTGACATGGTGAAACCCCGTCTTTAAAAAAAAAAAAAAAAAAGATTTATTTAGAATGAAAAAGAAATCCCAACAAATTACACATTTTTAAAAAGTCAACAAATTCGATAGCCTGGGGAGAAATGCCAAATGTGGGTGAAGGGGAGGAAGGCAGTAAAACACACTGCCATGTGTGTACCTATGCAACTATCTTGCACGTTCTGCACATGTACCCCAAAACCTATAATGCAATAAAAATTTAAAATAAAATAAAATAAAAAGAAGTGCCTGATAGAGAGGAAGAAAACCAGGAACTTTCCTGGAAGGCTCGTGAAACAAGTAGGAGTTGGTAGAATTGTTGAGACCCATGAAATTTAAAAGAATGGATTCAGACAATATAGGGAGGAACTGAGTAAATGGGCAGAGAAATCACCCACAGACATTGGCTGAAAATCTTGAATGAGAACATCTAACGATATTAAAATGCTTTGGACAGGAATTGGAAGGCTGTTACTTGAGTGTGTTAGTTTTACTTCTGCAAAATAAATAAATAATCATATACTTAGCGTACAAAAAAAAAAGTCGTCAAATTCATCAGACATAAAAATCCAGAAATAGCCGGGCGCGGTGGCTCACGCCTATAATCCCAGCACTTTGGGAGGCCAAGGCGGGTGGATCACGAGGTCAAGAGATTGAGACCATCCTGGTCAACAAGGTGAAACCCTGTCTCTACTAAAAATACAAAAATTAGGGCCGGGCGCGGTGGCTCAAGCCTGTAATCCCAGCACTTTGGGAGGCCGAGGCGGGTGGATCACGAGGTCAAGAGATCGAGACCATCCTGGTCAATACCGTGAAACCCCGTCTCTACTAAAAATACAAAAAATTAGCTGGGCAGGGTGGCGTGTGCCTGTAATCCCAGCTACTCAGGAGGCTGAGGCAGGAGAATTGCCTGAACCCAGGAGGCAGAGGTTGCGGTGAGCTGAGATCGTGCCATTGCACTCCAGCCTGGGTAACAAGACCGAAACTCCGTTTCAAAAAAAAAAAAAAGAAAAAAAGAAAAAAAAAATACAAAAATTAGCTGGGCATGGTGGCGCGTGCCTGTAGTCCCAGCTACTCGGGAGGCTGAGGCAGGAGAATTGCCTGAACCCAGGAGGCAGAGGTTGCAGTGAGCCAAGATCGTGCCATTGCACTCCAGCCTGGGTGACAAGAGCGAAACTCCGTCTCAAAAAAAAAAAAAAAAAAAAAAAGAAAGAAAAAGAAAAAAATATAAGATAACATTTTTATTAATTAACTACAGACATGTTTTGTATACTTTTTTTTCTATGTTCCTTGATTGCGTACTCTTCTGTTGCTCCTTCATTTAACAGCAATTTCACAGTATTTTCTTATTTATTTATTTATTTTTCATCTTTGGCTAATATGCTTCACTTTGAAATTTTTGCAAAATTTTCTATAGAGACAATAAAAAGAAAATTTAGTCTTTTCTTTTGCGATTGATTTTTAAAATTATTGCTAGTTTAAAAAGTATTTCAACTGGCAGCAGTGGCTTATGTCTGTAGTCCCTGCTACTCAGGAGGCTGAGGCGGAAGGATGTCTTGAGGCCAGGATTTTGAGCCCAGCCTGAGCAACACAGTGAGACCCTGTCTCTGTATTTTCAAAAATTTTAAAAAAGAGTTTGCTTCAGCTTCACACTTCATTGTTGGCAATATCATGTACATTTTTAGGATTGTTGTCAAATTTGGGAAAAATCTCTGCTAAGATTTTGTCATATGTGAGCTGTAACATTCAAAAGGAGTTTCTAGCTTAGTACACGTAATGGTTAATTCTGTGTGTCAATCTGACCGGGCCATGGGATGCCTAGAAATTTGGCCAAACAGTATTCTGAATGTGTTTATAGGATGTGTCCAGATGATTTGAACCTCTGCATTGGTAAACTGAGTAAAGTGGGTTGCCTTCCCTAATGTGAATGGGCCTCATCCAAACAATTGAAGGCCCAAATAGAACAAAAAGGCTGAGTAAGAGGGAATGCCTCTGGCCTGACTGCTTGAGCTAGGACATTTGTCTTTTCCTGCCTACAACTGAAACTGAAAAATCAGCTCTTCTTGGGTCTTGAGCTTGCCAACTCTCAGACTTGGACTTATACCATCGACTCCCCTGGTTTTTAGGGATTTGGACTCTGACCAGAACTACACCACCAGTCTTCAGTTTGGCAACTACAGAGCTCAGCACTTCTCAGTCTCCTTAATTATGTGAGCCAATTCCTCACAGTACATCTCCTTATATAAATTATATGTCTCTATCTCTATATCTAGATTTGTACCTGTGTCTGTATATCTATATTTCCTTTGGTTCTGTTTCTCTGGAGAACCCTGACCAATACAGTACAGTTGAAACCTTATTTCTTTTCTTTTTCTTTTTTAAGAAATGTCAGTCTTGCTCTGTCGCCCAGGTTGGAGTACAGTGGCACGATCTCAGCTCACTGCAACCTCTGCCTCCTGAGTTCAAGTGATTCTCCTGTCTCAGGCTCCTGAGTAGCTGGGATTATAGGCATGTGCCACCACACCCAGCTAATTTTTGTATCTTTAGTAGAGATGGGGGTTTCATCATGTTAGCCAGGCTGGTCTTGAACTCCTGACCCCAGGTGATCCACCCGCCTTGACCTTCCAAAGTGCTGGGATTACAGGCTTTAAAATTACTTCTCTATGCATCTGTAAAAAGAATTCGATCACCTGAAAAGAGAACTAAGTCTGAACTCTGAGTAAGGTTTTGGATCTCATCCAAAAGTTTGTATTGGCAGAGCAAGATCACACGAGTTCTAAACACTGTCTAAGAATATGCAGTGGCTTGCATAAATTAAAACTTAATTTTGGGTCATTAGAATCTTACAAAGGAGGCCAATTCAATGATCAGTGTTAAGGCAATATGATTTTTTGAACATACTTGTTTTATGGGAAGACTCCCATGTAAGTATTGAATCATTACAGTGCTTTTATTTGCAAGATCCACTGATCAAAGGTGTTTTTTGAAAGGTTGATGGTTGTAAGAATTCTGGCAGGAAGCCAAGATGGTGATGGCTTTGCTCACCATCAGATGTTTGACTATCTTCCTTGGAGGAAGCTGGAGGGTAACTCCAGTGAGGTACATCTATTACTAATAGGGCTGATTAAAAAGCAACATTTTGGAATGTCTCTATCCTAATGAGTGCTGCCCCTTTCAAAGTAGGATGCTAAATGGTACTTTCAATACTGCTGTTAACCCCAGTGGTTTTGGAATCTTTTGGAAGAAGGTTCAGCTCTTACGGCACAATCTTTAGAATACCGTCAATGGTTGACACCATCTTTGGGGTTGGATTTTATTTTTTGGGGATTTAAAAGATGTTCAGAGCCAACAACACAAATAAAGTATCTGATCAAATCTATAAACTGCTTTTTCTCAAAGAGAAAAATGTGACTATAAAATAATGAAATACAGTTTTCTTCTATGGCTGACAAACTGGTTCTTAGGGAAATTTTATGACAGATGCAGATGACTGGTCCACCTTTCTTGCATGCTTTTTTATATCAAAGGGGCTAAGAAGCTATAAGCTATATCTACTGGGTCCTTTTGGAGTAAGGGACCCAGATATTGCTGGTTTCACCAAACAGGAACATTGGCAAGGAAAGTGGAAGGAGGAGTGAACCATGAGGTGTGTATGCTTCCATCTCTGTCTCTTGTATATGAATTCTACTTCCAATACTGCTACTGTTACCCCTGATATTTTTGGAATCTTTTGGAAAAAGCTTCAGCTCTTACGGCACAATCTTTAGAATACCATCAGTGGTTGACACCATCTTTGGGGTTGGATTTTATTCTTTGGGGATTAAAAAGATTTTAGAGCCAACAACACAAATAAAGTGTCTGATCAAATCTACTAACTACCTTTTCTCAGAAACCAAATTTGACTATAAAATAATTAACGTGTTAATTGCTGTTAGACACATGCTCATTTCAGTCTTAAAACCAAAAAGGTAAAGCTTAGACAGGTTGCATAACATCCCTGCCATCACACAGCTAGTCAATGGCCAGCCTAGATTTTAAGCAGGTTTGTCTAGTTTCAGAATCTTGCACTAATTGTGTTATATGAAAGACCTGGGAAGATCTAGGTTTGAACCTTGTCTCCACCACTGACCAGCTGTGTGACTTTGGGGACATTACCTAATCTTTCAAGCCATTTCCTCTTCTACAAAATGAGATAATGATATTTACCCTTACGGGCTTGTGAGGAACAGAGATCATATATGTCAAGTTGCTGTAAAAAATGGGACTGGCACTATGTCACCTCATCCTTGTGGACTTTGCCGCCACCTGTCAGTAAAACTTTGGGAAATTCCTTATCTTCCTTGGGTTTCAGTGTCTTCATCTTTAAGATTGGCGTATGAATGGCAGGATAGGAATGGAACTAAATCAAGTGATGTCAAACTTAGAGGCTCATGGGGAGGAGGCCAGGTGAGGGCTTTGAGCCCAATATGACAATGCCAAAATTAAAAAAATCCCGAAATCTGGAGTTTTCATCTGAAATCTCCCAATTTAAAAATTTTGGTAACTAATTCAGAAAACTAAAAACATTTTGGCAAAACAATTCCAAAATGCCTTTCAATCTAAAGTCATTTGATTTGACATCGGAAAACAACAGTGGTCCAATACCTAGTCTTGACTTACATAGCTGAGCCCAAGGTCATGTTTCAGTCTTTTGCCTGCATTGTTCTAATAACTTTGAGAATGGTCTTTTCACCTGCAGTTTCCATCCTATTTCAATCCCTCCCAGCTTTTCCTGAAAAGTCAGTTTTCATAAAGTCCTGCATGATCCTGTCCCTGTTCTGCTTAGAAACCTTTGATGAGTTTCTATTGCCTACATACTAGAGTTCAAACTTATTGGCTAAGGGGAATCGTGTTTTCAATCTTCCTGTTTTTCCCATTCACATACCCTAACTGTCCCAACGATATGAGCATCTCTGAGACATCCTGTCCAAGAGTGCTTCTGCTTTGGCTTCCTTTATCAGGGTTGCTCTGTCTCAGAGGCTGCGGGTTCCATTCACAGATGTGAAAATTCTGCTTACTCTTCAGGGTCTAACTCAAGTCTTTCTTCATCTGTATGTAGAATGTTTCTCTTCATGGGTTTTGCACCTGACAGAAGTCAGAGTCTCGGTCTTATAGTTGCAGAAGGCTGATAGCATTCTGTCTTGGAGGCATAAGAATAAGCTAATCTGATTAGATTTTCAATAGCTTGGATTACTTGTTTGTTCATGGTTTTGTATATTTGTCATATATGTTTCTAAGACTAGTAAAAATAGTTTCCAAGACTTCAGACTTTTCTTCCTAGGAGGATATTTTCTTTAGGGAAGATTGAGGAAGGATGCACATAATACAGAGAGAAAAATGCATGTTTTCATTTACCTATAAATCTCTTCTTTTTATTTATTTATTTTAAGGCAGAGTCTTGCTCTGTCTCCCAGGCTGGAGTGCAATGGCACATTCTTGGCTCACTGCAACCTCTGCCTCCTGGGTTCAAGCGATTCTCCTGCCTCAGCTTCCTGAGTAGCTGGGATTATAGGCATGCATCATCACAGCTACCTAATTTTGTATTTTTGGTAGAGGTGGAGTTTTGCTATGTTGGCCAGGCTGGTCTTGAACTCCTGACCTCAAGTCCTCAAGTGATCTGCCCGCCTTGGCCTCTTAAAGTGCTGGGATTACAAGTGTGAGGCATCACACCTGGCCTTTTATTTCTTCTTAGAGCACATTTCTTTTTCTTTTCTAGAGTTGATTCATCCCAAGTCTAATGTGAGCTAATTTTCACAATATTTCTTTCTGGTTCAAAAAAATCACACTTGTCTTCTCATGTGAAATTTCACAAATAATGACAACTAAAGGAAGAGAAAAAGATCTTGACATTTAGATGTTGTATTTCTACTGACGTGACTGTTTGCCTGGTCATTTCTTTAAGCAAGCTAAACCTAGACTTTAACAGCTTTAATTTCGCAAAGGGATTCACATGAGACAGTTCATTTATCATTCAAATCTCATTATCTGATAACAGGTTCTCCAGCCTCCAAATGGAAAGCTGAATCCTGTAAAATCACTCTCTTGATGTTCCAGGTGGTACATTCTACTATGGGGTTATTTTGTATTCATCAGTTACAACAAAAGAACTAGAATAATTGTCATGTATCCCTGAAATCCAATGGAGCATAAATGTCAGGCCAAAAATACAGGCACCTGTGTATGCACATGCTGAAGCCAATAGCAGTGATGAGTGAAATAATATAGCACTTTGGCCAGGCATAGTGGCTCAGCACTTTTGGGAGGCTGAGGCAGGCAGATCACCTGAGGTGAGGAGTTCAAGACCAGTCTGGCCAACATGGCAAAACCCAGTCTCGACTAATAAGACAAAAATTAGCCAGGCATGGCGGTGGACGCCTGTAAGCCCAGCTACTCAGGAGGCTGAGGCAGGGAGAATTGCTTGAACCTGGGAGGTGAAGGTTGCAGTGAGCCGGGATTGCACACCATTGTACTCCAGCCTGGGCAACAGAGCAAGACTCTGTCTCAAACCAAACCAAACCAAACCAAACCAAAACAGCACTTCATCCTGGCTTTTGAAGTTTTTCTGTAATCAGATAATTATCAAAAAATGTAATCAATAATGACATTATTGGGTAATGTGAGAGGGAATTCAAATAGATTTTGTAAAGAGCTCTTTCCAGGTATCTCAATATAAAGGAAAGGCTGTTTGAAAAGATATGCTGGACAGGCGTGGTGGCTCACACCTGTAACCCCAGCACTTTGGGAGGCCAAGGCGGGCAGATCATGAGGTCAGGAGTTGAGACCAGCCTGGTTAACGTGGTGAAACCCTATCTCTACTCAAAATACAAAAATTAGCTAGGCATGGTGGCAGCTACTCAGGAAACTGAGGCAGGGGAATCACTTGAATCTGGGAGACAGAGGTTGCAGTGAGCCGCGATCATGCCATTGCACTCCAGCCTGGGCAACAAGGGCAAAAGTCCATCTAAAAAAAAAGTTATGCTAAGGGAAGTCAAGCTCAGTGGTGCACACCTGTGGTCTCAGCTACTCGAGAGGCTGAGGCGGAACAATTGCTTGAGCCCAGGAGTTCTGAGCTGTAGAGCGTTATAGCGATTGGGTGTCTGAACTAAGTTGGGCACCAATATGGTGACCTTCTGGAGCAGGGGCCATCAGGTTGTTTAAGGAAGGGTGAACTGACTTCGGTCAGATATGGAGCAGAATCAGTACTGGGACTGTGCTTGTGAATAGGCACTGCACTCCAGCCTGGGAAATATAGCAAGAGTTTCTCTCTCTCTCTTTTTTGAGACAGAGTCTTCCTCTGTTGCCCAGGGTGGAATGCAGTGGCACGATCTTGGCATACTGCAATCTCCACCTCTGGGATTCGAGTGATTCTCCTGGCTCAGCCTCCTGAATAGCTGGGATTACAGGCATGTGCCACCATGCCCGGCTAATTTTTGTGTTTTCAGTAGAGGCATTGTTTCACCATGTTGGCCAGGCTAATCTTGAACTCCTGACCTCAGGTGATCCACCCTACTGGCCTCCCAAAGTGTTGGGATCACAGGAGTGAGCCACCATGCCTGGCTGACCCTGTCTCTTATATTTAAAAAAAAAAGCAAGAAAAAGAAAATATAGGACACTCTGAGTGAGTTCCCTACCTTTCTATAATATTATTTAGACAGGGTGTCCCTCTGTCACCCAGGCTGGAGTGCAGGGTACAGTCATGGCTCATTGTAGCCTCTAGCTCCAGGGCTCAAGTGATCCTGCTGCCCCAGTCACCCAAGTAGCTGGGACTACAGGTACATGCCATCACATCTGGCTAATTTAAAATTTTTCTTTAGAACTGGATTTTCCTGTGTTTTCCAGGCTGGTCTTGAACTCTTGGCCTCAAGTAATCCTTCTGCCTCAGCCTCCCAAAGTGGTGGTATTATAGGTGTGAGCTACCACATCTGGTTCCATGATTAAAAATCTAATATATGATGTTTGCGATTTGGAATCTCAGGAAGCCAGGTTTGATTTTATCTGTCTTTTGCAAGACAGGCCATCAGAGAATGAGGCTAGGTTTTCTCTCTCATCACTAACGATCAGATATTTCTAAGAACATCCTTACCAAAGGAATGTAGGCTAGAGAGGGCCTGTGGCGCTCAGAGGGTGAACTTCGAGGGAAGCTTGTTCCAGGAGTGGCTCACCGCATAGTAAAGAAGAGGCAGGCAGAGAAAGTCTGGGAAAAAGTCATGTGTTGGAAATGAAACCAGGGCTAGTGACTCGAAGGTTCAGCAGTCCTGTAACAGGCCAAATCCTAGACATTGGAGATCTTGGCTGTATGGGATAGCTTATTTTGTATTTTTATTCAAAAGCTATAGTATGTATTATTTGCATTTGGATTGCTTTGTCATACTTAAATATTGCACTATAGAGTAATGTTTTATCTTAATCAATGGATGAGCTCCTAAAATCATCATGGCATCTTTTTTTTTTTTTTTTTTTTTTGGAGAAAATTGAGCAAGAGAGGCAGGAGTGTAGGTTCTGGAGGGAAGCTGCTCTGAGTATGGCTCTCTCTCCATACTTTCCATGCTGTGTGATTTTGGGCAAGTTGGGCAAGTTGGTGATTGGCTCCAAATCACAGTTCCCTCCACTACAAAACGGTCTGGTAATACCTCCCCGATAGTGAAGATGAAATCATGTTTGTGAAATATGTAGTGCTAATATGGTAAATCAGGGGGTCATTTTTGTTTTACATTTATGAGTACTTGAGTGGTGGTGGAATTATTGATAAGAAGGGGATTCTGGTGACTGAAAGGTGAACAGATAAAAACAAACAAATACTGGACCCCCAAAGATAGGATATTTTGTTGGCCTGACAATAATTTTCTAGATGGGAGCTAAACGTAGAGAAGTGTATGACCATCGTGAAATAAGAGATACAGGGTCCCCTGCCCTCTAACAAGCAGAGAGAATAAAATATATGATTCAGAGGAGTGCAAAAGACAATATGGCATAATTATAATGATGGCTAACATTTTAAATTTTGTTTTATTTTATTTATTTTTTTAAAGATGGGGTTTCACCATCATGGCCAGGCTGGTCTTGAACTCCTGACCTCAGGTGACCCACCCACCTCGGCCTCCCAAAGTGCTAGGATTACAGGCGTGAGCCACCACGCCGGGCAACGATGGCTAACATTTAAGTGCCTACCTTAGCCCAGGCTCTGGTCTGTGTGCACATTCTAAGCCTGTGTTGCATGCATTACCTCATTTGATGCTTTGAAATAGGTAGTATGTATAACCACAACTTGGAAACTGAGAAAAAGAGCTTTAGGGAATTGCCCAAAGCCACCCTGCCATAAATGATAGAGCCAGGACTAAATTTAGGTAGTTTGGCAACAAAGTCCACTTTTTCTCTCTTTAATCCTTAAGACGTATCATTTAATTGGCATTTTTTTCCTTCTTAGTGGTCCATGAAATAACAGTGCATCTTAAAATTGAGAGTGTCTTGCTTGTAATGAAAAATGGTATAGTGACACCCACAGACTCACCACAAAGATTCAATCATGTTGGTTTGCTGTAAAGTCCTTTAAAATTTTTAAAAATGAATTTATTTTTTAAGAGGTGGGAGTCTTGCTATGTTGCCCAGGTTGATCTTTAACTCCTGGCCTCAAGCCATCTTCCTGCCTCAGCCTCTGGAGTTGTTTGGATTACAGGCTCCAGCCACTGTGCCCAGCTAGAATCTTTCTTTGTCATCATTCTTTTCTGTCTGTCCTTCAAATGAAGCAAACCTTCTGAAGAGGGGCGGGGAAGTCAGGAAGGATAACAGCAGGTCCCAAATGATATATTTATAACTGTTAGAGCATCCATTCTTTTCCAGAATATAAGGAAATGATAACCTGCTGCCATGCCATCTTTGTAGAGGGGCTTCAACAGTGTCATTGCAGTGATTGCGTTTTTTTTTTTTGAGACGGAGTTTCGCTCTTGTCACCCAGGCTGGAGTGCAATGGCACGATCTCGGCTCACCACAACCTCCGCCTCCTGGGTTCAAGCAATTCTCCTGTCTCAGCCTCCCAAGTAGGTGGGACTACAGGCGCGCACCACCATGCCCAGCTAAGTTTTGTATTTTTGGTAGAGACGGGGTTTCACCTTGTTGACTAGGATGGTCTCGATCTCTTGACCTCATGATCCACCCTCCTCAGCCTCCCAAAGTGCTGGGATTATAGGCGTGAGCCACCGCGCCCGGCTGATTGCAGTGTTTTGTATTGTCTTGTGTTAATTATTCTTCTGTGCTCTGGGATAAGATCACCACATTCAGGTTCCCCTGAAACACGGATCTTTCTACAGATCTAGGAAAGATGCATGTCCTCAGATAGGCAGTGGAAACGCAGAAGGTAGGATGGAGAGAGAAATTCCAGCTTTCTCTGGGCTTTGCTTGCTGGATCTAGAGTTTGAGAAATCTACAATTCAGGGTTGTCCATGAAGTAGGTCCTAAAAGGGACTTCTGCTACAGAGAGGCAAGCTGACAGCAAGGCAGAGGAACCCCAGACTGTGATTGATAAGCTGTAATTTTCTAGCTGATGATCTAGTATTTTGATCCTTGTCCAAGGGCAGGATAGAGCAACCACTCTGCATTTTTAGGCAGAAAGGGATTCACTACAGGAGGTTAGCGCTTACAGAGTATCCAGAAGACCTGCACACACGGTCTCTAGGTTGAGTCACCAGGAGTGATGCTGTAACACTGCAGACCCGTCCTGCCAGGAAAGCAGGTGCTTCTGCTACAATCCACAGGGTGAGGAGTCAAAGGCATTCACTGGTCTCTTGACTTCAGGACATCTTGTGGTGGCTGAATCCAGAAATCAGAAAGTGTCTAATACTGCAACTGCCTCTCAACATCTAGAAGCTGGAATTTGGACAGAAGAATACCAAAGCAGAAAAATGCCATGTCTCCACAACTTGCTTGCTGGCATAGACAGCCACGAAGGATATGGCCTGTGCCTCACTCTACCTTCCCAAATGTGCCAGAGTACACCAGTTCTTATCCAGGACCTGATATGCAGGGAATCTGGAAAAGGTAGTTTTACAGCTTTTCAGACTGCTATTTAAGAAAGAACAGAAAAGTAAGAAGTGCACACTGAGTGCCAATCAACCACATCTAACACAGTTAGTTTTGTTTTATCATATGAATTTATTTTCCTTTATTAGCCCTTAGCCTTGAGGAAAGACCTGTTTAAAAGCTCAGACCTTAGGCCAGCTGTACGGTAGAGTATAAGTGGAGCTAATATCTGAGTGGGAGCATCAAATTAGGCAGTGCCGGTCAACAACTGTGTAGGGTGTAGGATTTTACCCTTCTTCCAAGATGACAAGTTATCCTGCTAGGGTTTCATGGATACAGGGGAGAAAAGACTCCAGGATCAGAGACAAAGGAGATTATTATTTATGGAAAAAGCAGCACCCAGAGGGTGAGAATAATGCTTTTGCCAGTTCCCCATGCCCCACAAGTCCCACAGGGTGATGCAAAGAGTTCATTATAGGTGCCTGTGCACGCGATGGGTTGCATCATGGGAGAGGAGCACTGAGCTTGGAGGATACATTGCTTTTCAATAAGCAGAAGCAGCAAGCCTGCTCTTTGCCCAGGGGAAAACATTACCTCATCCCTCCAGGTTGCTGGCTGCAAACACAACTCTGAGAAATGGCCTGGGTAAAGAGTGGTGTGACATTACTACGCTCACACACACACACACACAGACACACACACAGACACACACACAGACACACAGGTTTTCATCCTTGGCTCCTGGCTTATAATAGTCACTTGTTCTGATGTTGGGGCATTGCAGACCTCAGAGCCAGGCCTCAGGAAACAAATCTTTCTGACCTTCCCCTGCCCTCTTTTCACCTGCCCAAGACAGTCTTTCTGATTGGAGATCATAAGACTCTCATTTCAGATAGAGTCTTGCCCCATGCCCTGAAGGCACAAATACTGCACAGAGAGGCCAAGGAGAATATGGACAGACAGGCCTTGCTGGGTTTCCCCACTCAGTCTATCAGTACTAGATCATCTGCTTTTTGTCCAATCACAGTCTGGTGCGGTTGCCTTCGGTCCTGCCCATCCAACGAAGTCTCCATAAAAGGCCCAGGAGGACGGGCTTCAGAGAGCTTCTGGGACAGCTCAACATGTGGGTGTTCCCGAGGGGCGGCGCACCTCGAGCGAGTCTGGAAGTTGCGTGCGCCTCCCGCATGCCTCCCTTCTATGTGCCGCTTCATCTTTATCCTTTGTATTAAACTGGTAAACGTTAAGTGTTTCCCTGAGTTCTGTGAGCCTATCCAGCAAATTAATCAAACCCAAAGAGGGGTTGTGGGAATCCCAAACTGAGGGTAGTTGGTCAGAAGTTCTGGAGGCCCAGACTTGACAATGGTATCTGGGGGCGAGAGGAGGCAATTTTGTGCGACTGAGCCCTCAGCCTGTGGGATCCGACACTATCTCGAGGTGGATGGTGTCAGAATGGAATTGAATCGGAGGATGCTCAGCTGGTGTCTGCTGCAGAACTGATTGCTTGTTTGTTGGTGCGGACTCCGCCCCGACATCTGACCACAGATGACACTTCTGTGTTGATTGTTGCGGTATGAGAGCAGAGAACACCACAGTTTGAGTTTTTCCACAGTCAGAAGTGGTTAGGGCTTTCCGTTCTAGCGACACCCAAGAAAAACATGTAGAGATGCTCACAGCCATGGAGGAATGGAGGACTGCCTCTCCTAACCTGCTTCCCATCCGACCTCATTCTTTTCCAGGCCCAGGTGGCAGGCCCAAGTGGTAATTAGGAAACATCTTTCAAGGGAACGTGACTTTTTTTTTTTTTTGAGACAACAGTCTTCTCTTCACAGGGAAGTTTCTCCCCATTACTAGCCTTGGAGTATCTGGTTTAATTATTTTTTGTTGTTGTTGGTTTTTGTTTGTTTATTTTTTTGAGACAGGGTCTTGCTCTGTTGCCCAGGCTGGAGTGCCGTGGCATGATTACAGCCTATTGCAGTCAAAACCTCCTGGGCTCAAGTGATCATTTTGCCTCAGCCTCCCAAGTAGCTGAGATCACAGGTACATGCCACCATACCTGGCTATTTAATTTTTTTTTCTTTTTTTTTTTTAGTAGAAATGGGTTCTCAAGGGATCCTCCCACCTCAGCCTCATAAAGTGCTGGGATTATAGGTGTGAGACACAGTACCCAGCTATTCTGGCTTAATTATGTGAAGGGAGGTGGCAGTTTCTTTAAGGCCCTGACTGACAGGATCTCGACTTCTCCTGACTGCCTACCAGAGGTGCTGCCCAACTGCTCTACTCCCTCCTTTATAGGGAGCCATCCGTGCAGGTGTTCATGGAACTATGGTGGGGGACTTGCAGTGCTAAGTCTCTTTGTTTGGACACAGTTGGTCACTATACTCCTTTAGCATTTGCAGGGCCCTGGAGCCACAGGGCTGGAGTGATTGCTTGCATTCACTGTATCCCAGGGCCAGATCTATTCGATCTATTCTCCTGTTTTGCCCAACCTGAAACTCACTTCTAAGGAAGGGTATACATACCATGTCCTATTAAGGGGCTACCTTAAAGACACAGTGTGTCTCCTCTTTTTTTTTTTTGACATAGTGTTCTGCTTTCATTGCCCAGGTTTGAGTGGAATGGTGCAATCTGGGCTCACCACAACCTCCACCTCCCGGGTTCAAGTGATTCTCCTGCCTCAGCCTCCCGAGTAGCTGGGATTACAGGCATGCGCCACCACACCTGACTAATTTTGTATTTTTAATACAAAATTGTCCATGTTGGTCAGGTTGGTCAAACTCCTGACTTGAGGTGATCTGCCTGCCTCGGCCTCCCAAAGTGCTGGGATTACAGGCATGAGCCACTGCGCCCGGCCTCAATGTGTATCCTCTTAAACAAACACACCTAATTCAATTATGGTACTGGCAACTATGTATTATGTTTTATACCCACAAAATATTCTGAACCAAAAACTCAGCTCTTGTTGTATCTGGGAGACCTCTGAAGTGAACCCTCTTTAAGGAGGAAGGGAAGGGAGGTGGGAAAAGGCTCCCTTCAGCTTTCTTCTGCCCATTCTCCAGGATAGTCAGATTTTAAACCTGTAGACTGCTCTAGGAATTCCAAAGGCTATTCTCTTGTTACATGAAGATCAGTAAAGGAGTCATTTATGGATAAGCTTGATGGGCTTAGAAGAAGCATAGCAAGCCTGGAAGTTTGAAGAGGGTTTGCAGTCAGATGCTTCTTCTCCCCAAATCCGAAACAAGACAGGCGTTCTGGTCAAAGTAACTATAAAACATTGAGTGAAATAAACCATAGGGGTAATAGAACCCCATGATGTGAGTCCATTTCTTTCTATTAATCAGATGATTAAGGCTAATGAGGCATGCTGATCTTTTTCAAAGTCATGTTTAACTGGAAAGATAAAGCAAAAGAAATGTTTCTTGCTGAATGTTTTCTTCTTGTTTCTTATGTGAATAGCTGACTGGATCTTTTAAAATTTTGTCTAATTCATGACCTTTCTATTAGTGGCAATAAAAAATCCATAGGTTCTTATGGTTGCATCTACTTTAACTATGGTAATTGACTATGAATAAACAGTGTGTTCCAGGGACATGATTGCTTGATTTTCAAGTAGGGAAGTCCTGTGATGGTACCTGATGCAACACATTGAATTTGTTGATGTCTGGAGCTGAGACTGAAATGAGAGAATGAGGCACAGAGCTTGGAAGGAGGTGATAGGAGGTAGGTTGATTCTGTTTGGATTTGGAATAAGCTCAGAAGAGTATTTGGGTACATATCTTTGCCCACTTTTTCAGCAGTGGAGGACTAAACTCTGGGCAGGGTGGCAGCTGGTTCTATTGCCTGTTTGTAGAAAAGTGACTGGGACTGATGGCTATCTCAAGAGAAGGAGACAATGGCAGGGAATGAAGAAATGCCTCAGTTGAAAGGTCAGTCTTGCTGCTACCAGAAGATTGATGGTGTCTCAGCATGGACTTCAAGTACACACTGACTGTTCTTTTCGGTCAGCTGGCCTTAATTGTTGTCTAAGGATCAGCTGTAGATACAATGGTTGTTGAATTAAAGGGAGATAAAAACAGAATCAAGGTGCATTGGTGAGTCAGGATGCTATCCAATGACAGGAGAGACAGTAGAGAGTCAGGGTGAAGACGTTAAGGAAGAACATAGTCTTTTGGAGCACATTCATTCATATTGTCTACAGACTAGCTGCGTGCCTATATAAAGCTACTTAACCTGTCTACACTTGTCACATCTGTAAACTGGAGACAGTGCTCTCATTGGATAAGGCCAAGGGCCAGTGGAGGGGCCTTGACCTGGCAGCCGTGGCCGGCATGGTCACTGGGACTTGTGAGCAACCTCCTTTCCTCCATTAGAGCGTTACCCTGCTCTGTCAATGGTCACCAGTGCCCTCAGATAGTCTTTTTTTTTTTAGTTATTATCCTGTTTGTCTTCCCTGCAGCCTGTGCGCATTTGACCCTTTCCTTCCTACAGCCGTCTGTTCTTTTGGCTTTTCTGATTCGTCCCATACCTCTCTGACCCTTGCTTCCAGTCTTCTTTTAGCTCTTTCCTCTCTCCCAAGGTCTCTCCGCAGTTTGGATGATCTTCCCTATTCATCTCATCCTTTCTCATGCCACCTTCAGGCTGATGACCTACTGATCAATGTTCCTAGTCCAAACCTCCTGTGTGTCCCAATGGCTTATGGGACATGTACACTGGGATGTCCCCCAAACATTTCAAACTCAACACATCTAGGTGAGAACTATCCTTCCTCTCAAGCATGTTTTTCTCCCTGTGCTTTTTTTATTGGCTATCAGGCACCTAGTCACCCAACTTGGTGCTAGAAACTTGGGAGTCATCCTACCTTGACCTGTTTTCTCCTTTTGCGGATTGCATCAGCTGCCCACTTCCCTCCTCTCCATGCCCCTGCCAATGCCTCATCACATTTTGCTTTCACACGGCCTCCCAACCTGCTTCTGTCCACACAGTGTGGCCTCACATCTGTCTACCTATTATTGTCAAAGCCAGCTCTCTGGTGAGGAAGTCAGAACGTCACTGCTCCCACGGTATTGACAATACACAACTTAGGAAGCCCGTAGTGTCCTTTCCTACTCAGCCACTCTTGCAGTGTGGTCCTCTGCCCCATTCCTGCAATTTTCCCGGCAGCTCATCTACCTATTGACTGGCAGCACCATGCCCCTGTGCCTCTGTTCTTCCTGCTGCGTGGAAATGAAAGCTAATGGATATTGGCTTCTCCAGTATCAGGTTGCACAGCATGTACCACGTTGTTTTAAGCCATTTACGTGAGTATTTCCCCCACAAGCCGGAGGTTTCCTCCGACCAAATATCTTGTCTTGTTTATCTTTGGTCTCACTGGTGAGTGAGACATGGTGGGTGCCCAAGGCACTGAATAAACGACCAGAAATGATTTCTTTATTCAGAGTGGGCTGTCAGCCTCAGCCGCTGACATTTCTAGAGACCGGCTCCCTCAGGGTTTCAGCGCTCCTTGGCCCTCGGGGCCGCGCAGGTGAAGGGCAGCGGGGTGGCTGGCTGCGGAAGGGCTGGGCTGGGTGACTGCCCTCGCGCCTGCGCCCTCGGCTGCTCCTCTCCGGGCGCGTCTCTGTGCGCGTGTGTCTGTTTGGAACGGAGGAGAGGCTTGGGTGACAGGCGAGGGGTGGAGGGAAGAGTTCAGCCTGAGTCGCAGTCTCATTCACTGATTTCTCTCCAGCTGGACGGAGGCTGCCTCCACACGCGGCTTCCAACTACTCCCGTAGCTCAGTACCCACTCCAGCCGCTCCACTCAGGCAGACAGACAGACAGACTCGCTAGTGAGTAGCGGCGGCTTGAGCGCCCGGGCAGCGCGGCGGGCTGTCGCTGGCGGTCTGGTCCTCCCACGGGGTGTGTGTGTGTGTGTGTGTGTGTGTGTGTGTGTGTGATGGGCGTGCAGGGGGTGTCCCTGGGATTCCACGCCTGCTCCAAGAGCTCCCTACCGGGATCGACATGTCCAGCCGAGTCTGCGCTGCAGTGTGGGTGCTCGCCCAGGCAGGGGGTTCGGACGCCCCCTGCTCGCGAAGGGAGTTTGCCGGGATTCCCCCGCTCCGCAGGCAGCGGCTGGTGGGGTTCCCCAGGAAGGCGCCTGGGCAAGGCGGCGGCGGGGAAGCCCGGGATTGTGAGTGGCTAGCAGGCCGGGAATCTGGGAGCGGGTTTGGCCCAGCACAGCCGAGGAAGACGCCGGAGCGGCCACCCTTGGCAGCCCAGCCTCTCCGCTGTTCTCCCTGGCCCTTCCTCCTTTCTTTTCTCAGCAGCATCACAAAGGCGCGCCGCAAAATGAAACCCAGTGTAGCGAAGCTCGGCTCTCTCCCACCTGGTGCATATTCCGCCCCCCGTCCCCGCCCTGGGCTGGAGGAATGGAGTGAGGGTCCCCAAGATTAGGGGCGGGGGCTTACTCCAGGGTCACACCTGTTTTTGATTCTCGCTGAATTCAAGCTGGGTGAGGGATCGCGAGAGCGGTTCCAACACTTATACTCCGGTGTGTGTGTGTGTGTGTGTGTGTGTGTGTGTGTGTGTGGCGGGGGGGGGGGGTTGTGGCCGCGCACGCGCGCCGGGTCCCCAGGCCCACGCTCGCGGGGTGCGCTCAGTCAATAGCACACCTCCCCGCCGGCCCGCGTGCGTCCAGCCGGCTCCGTGGGCTTTTCGCGCGCACTGTGACAGCGTGCTGGCATCTCTTTGTTTGGTTGTGGCTTCCCTAGCTCTCGGCAAAGCAGGCGGATTTTCGGTTTCACTTGATACTGAGCGCTGGGACTTAGTGCGGTCCACAGCCTCGAATGCCCCTGGTATTTGTAATTGAAGAGTTCTTTCGGGCAGAGGGTTATTTTTAGTGTTGGAATAAAGAGGCAAGCATGTTGACCTTTTTTGCTGTTGCCTTTGGCTTTGAATGCGTGTCTCTGGTGGAGCAGACAGATTCGAATCTAGTCGCGCACATGTGCCAGCGCACACCGGTGTGCATACACATTTCTACACAAGTAGTTTATCCCCACCCTCTTCTTTCCTTTTTTAAAAAATTGGGCCAGGGAATACATTGTGTGTCTGTGAAAAAGTTTCCTTTGTTCTTCTGGGCATTTTCTATTTTGAGTAATGGAGTAGGAGTACGAAAAGGTTGCAATTAGTTCACTCGAATAAAAGACATTGCCTCTGAGTCAGAGCTGCCAGGTTGATAATTATTAACATATAAAAGCAAATGCACTGTTTAAGGCAAAAGGGGCGGGGCGAGGGCAGGTCCTCGGCAGACAATGAGGGAGAGTCTCTGCCAACTGCCTCCTGCTTATTGTTCCGGGACTAGAGACTGCAGCCAGCGGCTGCCTGGTCTTCCAGGGCTCAGCTCCTCGCTCGCTTCTCCGTCCCTCTCGGGACCGTTCGGGGTCACCTAACTCTGGCCCCTGGGTCACCGGGACGGTAGCCCCAAGGCCCAGCCGCTCGTCGTTGACCGCTCTCTCTCTCTGCCTTACAGGTTGGCAGCTTCACTCCCGAGGGTGCTGGGAGCCCAGGCGGCGAGGACCCGGCACCCCTAGCTCAGGGAGGTGGGATGTTGTGTGGACAGCAGCGCTAAGTGCTCCCCACTCCCGGCGCGAGGCGCAATCCCTCCTGGCCTCAGGCCGAGCAGCGGCAGCGGCGGCGGCGGAGGGGATGAGCCCGGGACGCGCGAGGCGCCTGCCTCAAGCTACTGCCCGGAGGGGGACGCTGAGCAGGGCTCATCGCAGGACCCCGCGGACCCCTGTCCCCAGTGGCACACGGCTGCAGAGCCTTGGAGCCGCGTCTGTGGTCAGGATGCACTGGGCACCTCCCTGCTGGTGAGGATGTCCTGCTGCGCGGCCTTGCGCCCCCAGCCCCAGTCTCAGGTGGGCAAGACTGAGTGGGCCCGGCTTCGGCCCCTCGTGCCAGTGGATGAAACGTTTCGGAGTGCTTGGGTGCCGTCAGCTATCGAATCTGAATTCTAAGCGCCATGGACGAGGGCACTGGACTGCAGCCCGGGGCGGGAGAGCCGCCGGCCACCTCAGGAGCTGTTCAAGAGAGGTGCGAGCCGGAGACCCTCAGGTCTAAGAGTTTACCTGTCCTCAGCAGCGCCTCCTGCCGGCCGAGCCTCAGTCCCGCGAGTGTAGACGCCAAGCCGGCCTTCGGCTGTAGGGATTCTTTGGGCCACCAGGAGTTGAAACAAGGCCCGAACCCGTTGGCCCCCAGTCCCTCTGCCCCGTCCACTTCGGCGGGGATGGCGGGGCTCGGGGACTGCGATCACAGGGTGGATGTCAGCAAAACCTTCTCAGTGTCCTCCGCCCTGGCCACGCTCCAGGAGAGAAGGTGCCTCTACGTGGTCCTCACGGATTCCCGTTGCTTCCTGGTGTGCATGTGCTTTCTGACCTTCATCCAGGCGTTAATGGTCTCTGGGTACCTGAGCAGTGTCATTACCACCATTGAAAGGCGCTACAGTCTGAAGAGTTCCGAGTCAGGGCTGCTGGTCAGCTGCTTTGACATCGGGAACCTGGTGGTGGTGGTGTTCGTCAGCTACTTTGGTGGCCGGGGTCGGCGGCCCCTGTGGCTGGCCGTGGGTGGACTCCTCATTGCCTTCGGGGCAGCCCTCTTCGCCTTACCTCATTTCATCTCGCCCCCCTACCAGATCCAAGAGTTGAATGCCTCGGCCCCCAACGACGGCCTGTGTCAGGGTGGCAACTCCACCGCCACTTTGGAGCCTCCCGCCTGTCCGAAGGACTCGGGAGGAAATAATCACTGGGTCTACGTGGCTTTATTCGTTTGTGCGCAGATTCTCATTGGAATGGGCTCCACACCCATTTATACTCTGGGACCAACCTACTTAGATGACAATGTCAAGAAAGAAAACTCCTCCTTGTACCTAGGTAAGACTTTCCTGTTCTCTCAGATACATTTCACTCAAGCTGAAACTTACTTTCCTTACAAAAATCAAAAGGAAACATTATCTTTCACATTTTCACGTATATTGAACATTCAAGTTCACTTTATGCTTTAGCCTTGCTGTGGTGTGTTTTCAGTTTGGGAGATAATCAATTAGTTGAGAGTTCTCAAAACTAATTTTCAGACTCATACTTCATGTTTGTCTTTTCCCAAGTAACATAAACTTTAAACTGTGGGCTGATGCTTCTCTCTGTTGCTACCTACCTTTGGAAAAGCTCCAATTTGTCAAGTTTATATTCTAATACACTTGTTCAGGAAGCAATAGAAGTGCTTTGTGTGTAAAGTTTTGAATGATTTTCTGCTTCTATCTGCTGCTGCTTCTGATTTCTGTCCACAGCAGCAGGGATGGTGGCTTTGCCACACTATATGCATCATGCTTTATTGACTTCAGACCTGTATTTCTTTTTTTTTTTTTTTAAGACAGAGTCTCATTCTGTTACCCAGGCTGGAGCCTAATGGCCTGATCTTGGCTCACTGCAACCTCTCTACCTCCCAGGTTCAAGCGATTCTCCTGCCTCAGCCTCCTGAGTAGCTGGGATTACAGGCACCTGGCATCATGCCTGGCTAATTTTTGTGGAGATAGGGTTTCACCATGTTGGCCAGCAGGCTGGTCTTGAACTCCTGACCTCAGCTGATCCACCCACCTCAGCCTCTCAAAGTGTTGGGATTCATACCTGTATTTCTTATATGTCACCTGCATCACTATCTAAAAACAACAATAAAGATTTGAATAATGTCAAATGACTGGCATATCTTTATGAAGAAGCAACGCCACAGGTCATAGGTTTATCCAAAGCTACTTTTTATTGCTGTCAAAGACCCTCAATTATATGAACTTGGGAGAAGAATCCATTCCTATTTCTGAAAAGCTGTGACTCTGGGATTTTGGTGTGTTGACTTGCGTAAGTCAGCACCAGTGGACAGGGGTGCTTAAGTACAGGGGGCTCATGTGAGGCCAGGCAGCAGTTGCAGAGGGTAGGAAAATTTATGTCCTAGAAATTCCAGGTTGTCAGCACCTCCCTGTAGTAGCTGGTTCCACAAAACTGAACTTCTAAGGGATATATTTGAATCCATAAGAAGGATCAATGGCTGTCATACCAGATGAGATTTTTGTTTTTCTGTTTCTCTACTGGAGTGCACCCTGAGCAAGCTAAAGGATTTTACTTTATAAAAAAAGAAAAACAAAAACCTGAGACTGGGCGCAGTGGCACAAGCCTGTAATCCCAGCACTTTGCGAGGCCAAGGTGGGTGGATTGTGAGGTCAAGAGATCAAGACCATTATGGCCAACATAATGTTGATTAGTTTCTCATTTAAAAAATATGAAATTTAATTGGGCATCTCTACTAAAAATAAAAAAATTAACCGGGTGTGATGGTGTACACCTGTAGTCCCAGCTACTTGGGAAGCTGAGGCAGGAGAATTGCTTGAACCTGGGAAGCGGAGGCTTCAGTGAACCAAGATTGTGCCATTGCACTCCAGCCTGGGTGACAGAGAGAGGCTCTGTCTCAAAACAAACAAACAAACAAACCAACCACTGAAATAGGAGCTGGGTGTGGTGGTGCACACCTGTAGTCCCAGCTACTCACGAGGCTGAGGCAGAGGATTGCTTGAATCCAGAGGCTTGAGACCAGCCTGGGAAACATAGTGAGACCCCATCTAAGAGATGGTAAATTAAATTGGTAAATAAGCAAATATTAGCTATATTTAGCAATTTATTAGCCATGTGCTGATAGGATCCTTGATTTGGGAATAGTAAGATCTTCAAAGGACAGTGAAAATGACGTCCAATGTAAGAAGGTTAGGTTTTGTCTTCAGTATAGTTACTGTCCCCAGAAGCTGTTATAGAGGGGAGTGTAAGACCTCAGTAATCCTCAGTAACTGTCTCAATTCGTCAGAATGAGAGTTTTATAACTAATTTTTATTACTACATGCAAATAGAAAGAAATTTCCTTACTGGGTAGAGAAGAATAGCTTACTCATTACCTTGCCTCCGTGTTTTCTAACATTTATTAAGACAAAATTTTAAACACACAGAAACAACAGTATAATAAGCACCAGTATATCCATCACGTAGATGCAATAATTGTTTATTTTGTCATGCTTGCTTTGTCAACCTATGTGTGAGTGTATGAATATATAGAAATATACTTTGGGGGATGAGAGGCTAACCCTCTAAAAGTAATTGCAGACACTGCTAGGGAATCTTCTAAAAATGAGGATATTCTTTTATATAACTGAAGGAACATCAACATCCTAAGAAATTTCATAATCATTCCCTAATATTAAATATTCAGGCCATATTCAGATTTCCTCAATTGTCCTCTGAAAGTCTTTTATATTCATCGATTGATTGATTGAGACAGGGTCTTTCTTTCACTCAGGCTGGAGTGCAGTGGCATAATCTCAGCTCACTGCAACTTCTGCCTCTCAGACTCAAGCAATCCTCTCACCTCAGCCTCTCAAGTAGCTGGGACTATAGACCTGTGCCACCATGCCCAGCTACTTTTTTGTGGAGTCAGGGTTTCATCATGTTTCCCAGGCTAATAATAATTATTTTTTAAATGAGGAACTAATCAACATTTATTCATGCAATGCATTTGGCTGTTAGCCATTTTAGCCTTTTATAATCCAGAATTGTGCCTCAACTTTTTTCTTTTTCCATGGCATAGACTTTTTGAAGGGACAAGCCTAATGTTCCACATTTTAGATGTATCTGATCATTTCCTCATGGTGTGACTTACCTTGTTCCTCCATTCCCTGTATTTCTTTTATGCTACAAGATCAGCCTAGAGGCTTGACTAAATTCAGACAAAACGTTTTTGGTCAGACTATGTCAGAGGTGATGCTGGGTGTTTTATATTATATGCACCTTCCCATTAATTAGTGGTATTAAACATAATCATTTAGCTGAGTGAGTGATTGGTGGGTCTTTCCATTGTAAAAATACAATTCTCCCTTTGGAAATAATAATCTGTAGAGTTATACAGATTATTATCTTTCCATTGTAAAAATACAGTTCTCACTTTGGAAATAATGATACATCTGTAGAGTGATACCTGGAGTCTGTGTAAATATGCCAGTTGTTTTTCATATTCTTGCTGATCTTGGTTCTATTTACTTTGAAAACTTGGATCTTCCTTCCATCCCACCTTTGGTAGCATCGATACAGACGTGCTTTGTCAAAATTACCGGCAGAACCCTATCGAAAGGGAGGACATCCACGTACAAGAGCCCAGAGATTGAACTTTTCTGGTAGTGGTTGCCCACCAAGAAGAAAAACAGCAAGTGAATATGAAGTGCATATTCTGTGCTAGGTACTCTGCTAATTTGGGGAAGACCAAAAATGAGACACAGTCCCAGCATTTGAGGTGTTTTTAGTGTAGGTCAATACTGCCGATTCAAGGTTGGGGTGTAAAATGACATGTGCAAGGGGAGGAAAGGAATAGAAATGTTATTCACGTTCCTCCATCTTTTCTTTTTTAACGATATTGATTAAATTGCTTTTTTCTGGAAAAAAATTTGATGAATACATTAGGACACATTCTTTTCAAATTTGAGAGAATCCTGCTTCCTATTAAGTGGATCTCAGTAAAAGCTACAGTAGTTTGAGTATCAGGAATCTCACATATATTATTTCACTTAATGTTCTCAATGAACTTACCAGATGGAGATTTTTTCCCCTATGTAGCAGATGAGGAAACAGACTGAGAGAGTTTAAGTAACTTGCTTAAGGGCCTCAACCCCATGCCTTTCTGACCCCGGGGCCCTTGAGCTTCCTTCTACAGTGCATGGCTCCTTGTCATGAAGTCCTGAGAGCCAATGGAAACCGAAGGATGTGCCAGGTGCAGCAGAGTTTTCCAACAGCGTAGAAGAATGCAGAATGCAGAATTGCCTTGAAGTTGTCAAAACATGATCAAAATAAGATTATTCTCTAAACCCTTTAAAGTAGGTTTGATAGACCTACCTCTGTACAAATTAGAATCAGAGACTATTATACTCTTAGAACATGAGCAGTATTGACCAATTATGATGTGAGACATTTCCCAATCCATAACAGGTTAAAATACCTTTCTTATTTTTCACAAAGCTGTTCTGTTTTATATTTTTCACCACCCATCCCTTTCTTAACCTTCCTGTTCATCTTTCTAACTTCTCATTATAACCTCAGAGGAAAGAAAAAAGATCAGGTAGTAGGTTAGTAATTATTGGCAGGAACAAATATCTGTAGTAACATAAAAACCATTGAAATGGAATGTAAGTATATATCTTAATCTTTTGAAACTTCCATGTTATCATTCTGGCAGCCTTAAGTGTAGAAGAGTTGTGGTCATAGATGAGATATAGAAGCGTTTATAGCAACTAAATACCTTAACCTCTGCAAGGAGAGAGGCTTAGGGTTGTTGAGGAGCACAGAGAAAGCTTTGGAGGTATTAATGAGAAGCAAGGTTAGCAACTAGACCATAATTTGTAATTATATCTTACATATAAAGGGAGAGAGAAAAAGTGATCCTTTGGGGGGCAAGAAATTCATGATTCAACAGGGAAAAGAGTAAGAACGGCAAACTAGGTGGGAAAAGGAGGAAAAGGATGTATTTCTAGAATACGAAGTGTCAACTCTGATTTGGTGAAATTCAGTATCATCAATGGTTGGCATGGGTCAGCCATCAGTTAAGTGGAGTGGGTGCCGGCTTTTCCACTAACTGTCAGCTCTGACTTCACGTGGCAGAGAAGGGCTAGAATTGTTCCCATGTCTTAGAAAGAGCACCGGATAAAGAGGCAGAAAAATTGTATTTTAGTCCCACTCTACTAACAACTGGTCATGGAACTTTAGACAAATCCCTTGGCTTCTCCCAGCCTCTATTTCCACATGGGGATTAGCACATTTGTTTCTCTTGCTGTAACATTTTGAAAACCAAGTGGGATTCCGTGTATGCAAATGTGCCGCAAACTGTAAGGGACGAGGCTCTGTTCTGTCCAAGTAGAATTCAAACTCATCCTAGGGTGTGGGCAGAGAGGGGAGTGAGAGATAGTTTGCTCTTTCCAAGTATGAAAACCCTTAAATATATCTTTTTTTTATAGTTAGAAAAAAGAAAAGAAACATTGTGTGGGAAATTAAAACATTGTGTAAGAGAGCATTCCTGGGAAACATTGTACAGAAACATTTTGATCAGTGTTTTAGTAATGTTATAACCTGATTAATTGAATTTTCTCGGGACTCAAGGTTTTATCATGAGAGCTTTCTGCAGCCAGCATTTGGAGATCATCTTTCTTTAATGTATTGAAGTAATGCATATTTGCACCTAGCATAACATAGTGAAAGCTCCTTTGAAGTTTGAGGGGCTTGTGGTTTGCCATTTCACCCCGTGGGTCTACGTTTGTCCATGTGGACTGCGGCAGGATGTATGGTGAACAAGGACAGGTCCCTGGAAATGCTTGGAAGTCATCATTATTGCTTTTATTTTTATTTTATTTTCTACTGTATTTATTTCATTTTATTTTGAGACCACATCTTGCTCTGTCCCCCAGACTGGAGTGCAGTGGCACTGTTTTGTCTCACTGCAACCTCTCCTTCCCTGGTTCAAGCCGCTGCTTCCCTGCCTCAGCATCCTGAGTAGCTGGGATTACAGGCACCCACCACCACGCCCAGCTAATTTTTGTATTTTTAGTAGAGATGGGGTTTCGCCATGTTGCCTAGGCTGGTCTTCAGCTCGTGACCACAGGTGACTCACCCATCTTGGCCTCCCAAAATGCTGGGATTATAGTCATGACCCACTGTGCCTGGTCATATTGTTTTTTCCTTCCTTCCTTCCTTCCTTCCTTCCTTCCTTCCTTCCTTCCTTCCTTCCTTCCTTCCTTCCTTCCTTCCTTCCATCTTTCTCTTTTTCTTTCTTTCTTTCTTTTTTCTGTCTCTCTCTTTCTTTTTTCTTTCTTTATTATTTTCTTCTTTCTTTCTTTATTGAGACAGTCTCACTCTGTTGCCTAGGCTGGAGTGCAGTGGTGTAATTATGGCTTACTGCAGCCTCAACTTCCCTGGGCTCAAGTGTTCTCCTAACTCAGTCTCCTTGAGTAGGTGGGACTACAAGTGTGGACCACCAGGCATGGCTAATTTTTATATTTTTAGTAAATATGGGGTTTTGCTATGTTGCCAGTCTGGTCTTGAACTTCTGGCCCTCCTTAGCCTCCCAAAATGCTGGGATTACAAGTGTGAGCCACTGTGCCTGGTCTATTATGGCCTACTTCTCCTTATTCTCTTTCTCCCTCTTCCTCTCCTCTCCTATTCTTTTTCCTCCTCCTCCTCCTTCCTCTTCCCCTTCCTCCTCCTCTTCCTCCTTCTTTTCTTCATCCTCCTCTTCCTCTTATTCTTTCCCCTACTCCTTCCTCCTCTTCCCTTTATCCTTCTCTTTCTCCTTCCCTATCCCCTTCCCCTTCCTCCTCTTCCTGCCCTCCTCTTCCTCCTTCTCCTCTTCTTCTCTTCCTTCTCTCCTCCTCCTCCTCCTCCTCCTCCTTCTTCTTCTTCTTCTTCCTCCTCCTCCTCCTCCTCTTCTCTTACATTTAATTTACTTTAATTTAATTTTTTGAAACACAGTCTCACTCTATTACCCAGGCTGATCTCAGCTCACTGCAACCTTTACCTTCTGGGTTCAAGCGATTTTCCTGCCTCAGCTTTCTGAGTATCTGGGATTACTTTCTGAGTATCTGGTGTGTTCCACCATGCCTGGCTATTTTTTTTTCCTTTCCTTTCTTTTTTTTTTAAACATTTCTTCAGTCTTCTAAAAGTAGAATGAGCTTTGAATTAGTTGAGTTGTGTTTCTTCAAGATTTTATAGTAATAGAAATATCTATGTTAGAAATATTTACAGACATATATATAGACATATGATTTTAATATATGTACATATATATTTGCTCTTTTTGATACTTTTTCCAAATATGAGAAATATTGTATGGAAAAATCATTTTTAAACTTTATTATTATTATTATTATTTTATTGCATTTTAGGTTTTGGGGTACATGTGCAGAACATGCAAGATAGTTGCATAGGTACACACATGGCAGTGTGTTTTGCTGCCTTCCTCCCCTTCACCCACATTTGGCATTTCTCCCCAGGCTATCCCTCCCCAGCTCCCCCCTGCCACTGTCTCTCCCCTATTCCCCCCAACAGACCCCAGTGTATAGTACTCCCTTCCCTGTGTCCATGTGTTCTCATTTTTCATCACCCACCTATGAGTGAGAATATGTGGTATTTCATTTTCTGTTCTTGTGTCAGTTTGCTGAGAATGATGTTCTCCAGATTCTTCCATGTCCCTACAAAGGACACAAACTCATCATTTTTGATTGCTGCATAATATTCCATGGTGTATATGTGCCACATTTTCCCAGTCTAGTCTATCATCGATGGGCATTTGGGTTGGTTCCAGGTCTTTGCTATTGTAAACAGTGCTGCAATGAACATTCGTGTGCATGTGTCCTTATAGTAGAATGATTTATAGTCCTTTGGATATATACCCAGTAATGGGATTGCTGGGTCAAATGGAATTTCTATTTCTAGGTCCTTGAGGAATCGCCACACTGTCTTCCACAATGGTTGAACTAATTTACACTCCCACCAACAGTGTAAGAGTGTTCCTATTTCTCCACATCCTCTCCAGCATCTGCTGTCTCCAGATTTTTTAATGATCACCATTCTAACTGGCGTGAGATGGTATCTCAATGTGGTTTTGATTTGCATCTCTCTAATGACCAGTGATGATGAGCATTTTTTCATATATTTGTTGGCCTCATGTATGTCTTCTTTTGTAAAGTGTCTGTTCATATCCTTTGCCCATTTTTGAATGGGCTTGTTTGTTTTTTTTCCTGTAAATCTGTTTGAGTTCTTTGTAAATTCTGGATATCAGCCCTTTGTCAGATGGGTAAACTGCAAAAACTCTTTCCCATTCTGTTGGTTGCCGATTCACTCTAGTGACTGTTTCTTTTGCCATGCAGAAGCTGTGAAGTTTGATTAGGTCCCATTTGTCTATTTTGGCTTTTGTTGCCAATGCTTTTGGTGTTTTGGTCATGAAGTCCTTGCCTACTCCTATGTCCTGAATGGTTTTGCCTATATTTTCTTCTAGGGTTTTTATGGTGCCAGGTCTTATGTTTAAGTTTTTAATCCATCAGGAGTTAATTTTAGTGTAAGGTGTCAGGAAGGGGTCCAGTTTCTGCTTTCTGCACATGACTAGCTAGTTTTCCCTACACCATTTATTAAACAGGGAATCCTTTCCCTATTGCTTGTTTTTGTCAGGTTTATCAAAGATTATATGGTTGTAGATATGTTGTGTTGCCTCTGATGCCTCTGTTCTGTTCCATTGGTCTATATCTCTGTTTTGGTACCAGTACCATGATGTTTTGATTACTGTAGCCTTGTAGTATAGTTTGAAGTCCAGTAGTGTGATGCCTCCCACTGTGTTCTTTTTGCTTAGAATTGACTTGGCTATGCAGGCTCTCTTTTGGTTCCATATGAAGTTCGTGGTGGTTTTTTCGAGTTCTGAGAAGAAAGTCAATGGTAGCTTGATGGGGATAGTGTTGATTCTGTAAATTACTTTGGGCGGTATAGCCATTTTCACAATATTGATTCTTTCTAACCATGAACATGGAATGTTTCTCCATCTGTTTGTGTCCTCTCTTATTTCATTGAGCAGTGGTTTGTAGTTTTCCTTGAGGTCCCTCACGTTCCTTGTAAGTTGTATTCCTAGGTATTTTATTCTTTGTAGCAATTGTGAATGGCAGTTTGTCCTTGATTTGGTTCTCTTTAAGTCTGTTACTGGTGTATAGGAATGCTTGTGATTTTTGCACATTGATTTTATATCCTGAGACTTTGCTGAAGTTGCTTATCAGTTTCAGGAGTTTTGGGGCTGAGGTGATGGGGTCTTCTAGGTATACTATCATGTCATCTGCAAATAGAGACAATTTGGCTTCCACCTTTCCTATTTGAATACCTTTATTTCTTTTTCTTGCCTGATTGCTCTGGCTAGAACTTCCAGTACTATATTGAATAGGAGTGGTGAAAAACGGCATCCTTGTCTAGTGCCGGATTTCAAAGAGAATGCTTCCTGTTTTTGCCCATTCAGTATGATATTGGCTGTTGGTTTGTCATAAATAGCTTTTATTACTTTAAGATATGTTCCATCAATGCCGAGTTTATTGAGGGGTTTTAGCATAAAGGGCTGGTGAATTTTGTCAAAGGCCTTCTCTGCGTCAATTGAGATAATCATGTGGTTTTTTTTGGTTCTGTTTATGTGGTGAATTATGTTTATAGACTTGTGTATGTTGAACCAGGCTTGCATCCCTGGGATGAATCCTACTTGATCATGATGGATAAGTTTTTTGATGTGCTGTTGCAATCAGCTTGCCAATATTTTATTGAAGATTTTTGCATCTATGTTCATCATGGATATTGGCCTGAAGTTTTCTTTTCTTGTTGAGTCTCTGCCGGGTTTTGGTATCAGGATAATGTTGGTCTCATAAAATGATTTGGGAAGGATTCCCTCTTGTTGGATTATTTGGAATAGTTTCAGAAGGAATGGTACCAGCTCCTCTTTGTGTGTCTGGTAGAATTCGGCTGTGGACCCATCTGGACCTGGGCTTTTTTTGAGTGGTAGGCTCTTAATTGCTGCCTCGACTTTAGACCTTGTTATTGGTCTATTCATAGTTTTGGCTTCCTCCTGGTTTAGGCTTGGGAGGACACAGGTGTCCAGGAATTTATCCATTTCTTCCTGATTTACTAGTATATGTGCATAGAGTTGTTTGTAATATTCTCTGATGATGGTTTGAATTTCTGTGGAATCTGTGGTGATTTCCCCTTTATCGTTTTTTATTGCATCTATTTGGTTGCTCTCTCTTTTCTTTTTTATCAGTCTGGCTAGTGGTCTATATTGTTGATCTTTTCAAAAAACCAGCTCTTGGATTTATTGATTTTTTGAAGGGTTTTTTCATGTCTCTATCTCCTTCAGTTCTGCTCTAATCTTAGTTATTTCTTGTCTTCCTAGGTTTTGAGTTTTTTTTTATCTTGCTCCTCTAGCTCTTTCAATTTTGATGATAGGGTGTCAATTTTGGATCTCTCCACTCTTCCCATGTGGGCACTTATTGCTATATATTTTTCTCTGGAGACTGCTTTAAATGTGTCCCAGAGATTCTGATATGTTGTGTCTTCGTTCTCATTGGCTTCAAAGAACTTCTTTATTTCTGCCTTCATTTCATTGTTTATCCAGTCAACATTCAAGAGCCAGTTGTTCAGTTTCCATGAAGCTGTGTGGTTCTGAGTTAGTTTCTGAATTCTGAATTCTAGCTTGATTGCACTATGGTCTGAGAGACTGTTTGTTATTATGTCAGTTGTTTTGCATTTGCTGAGGAGTGCTTTACTTCCAATTATGTGGTCAATTTTAGAGTAGGTGTGATGTGGTGCTGAGAAGAATGTATATTCTGTGGATTTGGGGTGGAGAGTTCTGTAAATGTCTATCAGGTTTGCTTGTTCCAGGTCTGAGTTTAAGTCCTGGATATCCTTGTTAATTTTCTCTCTGGTTGATCTGTCTAATATGGACAGTGGAGTGTTAAAGTCTCCCACCATTATTGTTGGGGGTCTAAGTCTTTTTGTAAGTTGTTAAGAACTTGCCTTATATATCTGGGTGCTCCTGTATTGGGTCCGTATATATTTAGGATTGTTAGCTCTTCTTGTTGTATCGATCCTTTTACCATTATGTAATGACCTTCTTTGTCTCTTTTGATCTTTGTTGCTTTAAAGTCTATTTTATCAGAGATGAGAATTGCAACTCCTGCTTTTTTTTTGCTCTCCATTTGCTTGGTAAATCTTCCTCCATCCCTTGATTTTAAGCCTTTGTGTATCCTTGGATGTGAGATGGGTTTCCTGGATATAGCACACTGATGGGTTTTGGTTTTTTATCCAATTTGCCAGCCTGTGTCTTTTGATTGGTGCATTTAGCCCATTTACATTTAGGTTTAATATTATTCTGTGTGAATTTGGTACTGCCATTTTGATGCTAGCTGGCTGTTTTGCCCATTAGTTGACGCAGATTCTTCATTTTGTTGATGCTCTTTAGCATTTGTTATGTTTTTGGAATTGCTGGTACTGGTTGTTCCTTTCTATGTGTAGTGCCTCTTTCAGGAGCTCTTGTAAAGCAGGCCTGGTGGTGACAAAATCTCTGAGTACTTGTTTGTTTGCAAAGTATTTTATTTTTCCTTCACTTATGAAGTGTAGTTTGGCTTGATATGAAATTCTGGGTTGAAAGTTCTTTTCTTTAAGGATGTTGAATATTGGCTCCCACTCTATTCTGGCTTGTAGCATTTCTGCCAAGAGATCTGCTGTGAGTCTGATGGGCTTCCCTTTGTGGGTGACCCGACCTTTCTCTCTGGCTGCCCTTAGTATTTTCTCCTTCATTTCAACCCTGGTGAATCTGATGATTATGTGCCTTGGGGTTGCTCTTCTTGTGGAATATCTTTGAGGTGTTCTCTGTACTTAAATATTGGCCTGCCTTGCTAGGTTGGGGAAATTTTCCTGAATAATATCCTGAAGAGTGTTTTTCAGCTTGGATTCATTCTCTTCATCACATTCTGGTACACCTATCAAATGTAGGTTAGGTCTCTTCATATAGTCCCACATTTCTTGGAGACTTTGTTCATTTTTTTTTGCACTTTTTTCTCTAATCTTGGTTTCTCATTTTATTTCATTGAGTTGATCTTCGACTTCTGATATTCTTTCTTCTGCTTGGTCAATTCGGCTGTTGAAACTTGTGCATGCTTCATGAAGTACTTGTGTTGTGTTTTTCAGCCCCTTCAATTCATTCATATTCCTCTCTAAGTTGTCCATTCTTGTTATCATTTTCTTGAATCTTTTTTCAAGGTTCTTAGTTTCTTTGCATTGATTTAGAACATGTTCTTTTAGCTCATGGAAGTTTCTCATTACCCACCTTCTGAAGTCTGATTCCATCATTTTGTGACACTCATTCTCCATCCAGCTTTGTTCCCTTGCTGGTGAGGAGTTTTGGTTCTTTGTAGGAGGTGAGGTGTTTTGGTTTTGGGTGTTTTCCTCCTTTTTGTGCTGGTTTCTTCCCATCTTTGTGGGTTTATCCACCTGTAGTCTTAGTAGTTGCTGATTTTTCGATTGGGTCTCTGAGTGGGTGCCCAGATTGTTGATGGTGAAGTATTTCTGTTACTTAGTTTTCCTTCTAACACTCTAGCCCCTCTGCTCTACGAGTGCTGAGGTCCACTCCAGGCCCTGCTTTTCTGGGGTACACCTGTAGCAGCTGCGGCACAGTGAGGGATGCTACCAGTTTCTTCTTCTGCTATCTTTGTTCCAGAATGATGCCCGCCAAATGTCAGTCTGATCCGTCCTTTTTGAGGTGACTCTTTGGATATACAGGAGTCAGGGAGCTGCTTGAGGAGGTGGTCTGTACTTTATAGGAGCTCAAGTGCTGAGCTGTGAGCTCCGTTGTTCATTCAGGGCTGTTAGGCTGGTACATTTAAGTCTGCTGCAGCAGAACTCATAAAACCCCTCTTTTTCCTCAGATGCTCTGTCTTGGGGAGTTAGGGCTTTCTTTATGAGTATCTGTTGCGCTGTCCTGCCCAGCTAGGAGGCAGTCTAGTTACTATTTGCCTGCCGAGGCTCCGCCGTGCTGCCGTGGGGTCCGCCCTGTTGCCGTGGGCTCTGCCCTGCTGCTGTGGGCTCCACCCTGCTGTTGTGGGCTCCGCCCTGTTGGTGGAGTCTCTCTGTTATGGCGGGTTGCCTCAGCAATGGCAGGCTGCGTCAGCAATGGGAGTGTACCTCAGTAGGGGCGGAATGCCTCAATAATGGCGGACGCCCCTCCCCCACCAAGCTGCACCATGCTGGGTTCAGCTGTGCCCGCAGCAAAACTCTCAACCCCAAGCGTTTCAAATTGCCATTTTGTTTGTCCCTGTGAGGGTGGGACCCGCTGAGCCTGATCACCTGGCTCCCTGCCTCAGAGCCCTTTTTTTTTAAGTTGAATGGTTGACTCTCTCCCAGGTGTTTCAGTTGCCTGCTGATAGGGTACCGGGATCTGTGTGATTTCCCATGCAGCGACCCACTGCGCCGGCTCAAACATCTCTTCCCAGGAATCTCCTGATCTGGCTCACTGTCCAAGTCCCATTTAATCAGATGGATATGCTAATCTGCCCTCCCAAATCTCAGATTGCCGGTTTAACAGGGCACCCAGACCAGTGCGTTTTGTGCAGAGTGCCACTGCGCTGCGGCGCCGGCTGAATGGCTGCACGAGCTGAAACAGCTGCGCTGGCGTACTGTGTCTCCCCTACACCTGGGAATTTCCCCCTTCTGTGGGCAACAAAGATCCGTCTGGAAATGCGGATTGCACTCACCCTCTGCGTCTTCACTGAAAGCTGCAATCCTGATTTGCTCCTACCGCGCCATCTTCTTTTCTCCTCCCTTATTATTTTTTAAAAATACTTTTTTTTTGTAGACACAGGGTCTCATTATGTTGCCCAGGCTGGTCTAGAACTGCTGGCCACAAGCAATCATCTTGCCTGAGCCTCCCAATGTGCTGGGATTGCAAGTGTGAACCACTGTGTCCAGCCTATGGAATGATCTTGATCAGTATTTCAGCAGTGTTATATAGAACAATCCACAGATCAATGTCGATATGATTTTATTTATAGTGATGTGTACAATGAGAGATACATATGTGTGCACTGTTCTCTGGAACCATATACCAGTGGTTTGACAAGTTAGGAGTTTCTTTGTCTTGAATTATATAAGCCAGCTAAGGTGGGCAGTCAGGGGCTGGCACAGCCTTGAGTGCTGCCAGGTCCCTCTTCTCTTCCTCCTGGGCTGTTCATAGTGATGGCTGCCATGTCTCGGGTATCACACAGCTGTTTCCACAGAAGGGAAAAGTGGAGGAGGCAGAGCCTGCTTCCTCTAGAGGATGTCCTATTGGCCAAACAGAGTCCCCTGGCCTATTCCAGTTAACATGATTTTGAGAAGGCAGGTTTTAGATTTTCTAGGTTATGTGGGAGAGGAAGACAGGTGAGAGGAGGGTGGAGTGAGTGCCGAATGGCTTCTGTCATATCGACCACACCAGTCACATTCACATGATTGCCCTAGTAGCCAGAAAATTCAGGACTGTTTGTTTTGTTTTCGAGACAGAGTCTTAATCCGTCATCCAGGCTGGAGTGCAGTGGCATGATCTTGGCTCACTGCAACCTCCATCCCTGGGTTCAAGCGATTCTCCTGCCTCAGCCTCCCTGAGTAGCTGGGACTACAGGTGCGTGCCACCATGCCCAGCTAATTTTCATATTTTTAGTAGAGATGGGGTTTTGCCATGTTGCCCAGGCTGGTCTTGAACCCCTGACCTCAGGTGATCTGCCTGCCTTGGCCTCCCAAAGTGCTAGGATTACAGGCATGAGCCACTGCGCCTGGCCGAGAACTGCTTTTTTTCTGATGAGTATTAGCAATTATCCTAAGCACCCTGTAGTATTAGTTTTTCTGATTCTTTTTGTTGGGATTTTAAAGAGGCTTGGTAAATAGCACCTCTTTCTTCACCTTGCGTTCTGAGTTAATTGAGAAATATGACAAAGGGAGCACATGGAGGCCAAAACATCACTTTTAAAAACTGATAGAAGTGAGGTTACAGAATGTAGCTCATATCTTTTTGCCGGTGGACTCTCTAATAAGAGCAGAAATAAATACGCCTGCCCATCTAGCCATGGGCAATGCTGGACCCAAGCAGTGTGGTTGCCTGGTGTCTCCCATGGGGAGCAGGGGATGGCAGTGGTATCTAGGTGGGACTTATGCCAGAAATGAGCAGGACTACAGTTTCACTCTCTGTGTGCATATGTATTCCCAAAGGGTGAAAAAGAGGAGCTGGGCTGAGCATGCTCAGTTTATTTCACATTCATCAGTCACATTAACCCCCTTCTCCCTTCCCAAGGAGGAGAAGCAGATGCAGAGAAAAGGTGAGAAAGGAGACATCAAGAGTGGGAATACACATTGTCTCCTAAGACTAGGAGACAATGCTAGTTTTTAAAATGCTGCTTTAATTTTGCTTGTCTTGTTTACAATGTGCTCACTTCTGTAAACCACATAAAATCCTTTTTGGAAATAGCCTCCTTGCAAATCATGAATAAATAACAAATAATCTCCACTGAAAACTAATATGAGGCTGAATGATGATGATTGAGGGATTTGGAGGGATGATTTCGGGACACAGAGAGAATCACCTGGAGTGATGTGGTGCCATGAGTGGAAGACTACACAGCATCAGCTTCTTGTTAGGGTGCTCATGAGTTTTGTGTGTGCTTCAGACAGCGAATTTATGCCATACTTATGTCTTCTGTACAGCAGTAATGATTGAATTTTGATCAGCTGTGTGATGGTCATTTTTGGCCTCTATGACAAATTCATCTATGATGCTGGGAAACAAACCCATTTCAGGGTCTAACTGCAAAACAAAGGGTTTTACAGAGAAAGGGGCATGCTGGCATGGTTGGCTGAGGTTCTCTCCAGGGGTACTATTGAAGCCAAGATGTTTCCTAGAGATCATCTCACTTGATCTCATTTGTCAAAATGATAATTTGGCAGGCAAGAAAACCCAAATTCCAAAAGGTGATTTGAGCAAGGGAAAACAGGATGGTGGCTCCTCAGAAAATTAAGAATGGAGTTATCATATGATCCAACAATCCTAGTTCTGGTATAGATCCAAAAGAATTGAAAGCAGAGTCTTGAAGAAATATTTATATACTGGTGTTCATAGCAGCATATACACAATAGCCCAGAGGTGGAAGCAAGCCGAGGGTTCATCAGCAGAAAAATAGATAATCAAGAAGTGATATCTATATAATATTATTCAGCCTTAAAAAGGAAGGAAAGTCTAGTACACAACATGAATTAGCCTTGAGGATGTTATGCTAAGTGAAAATAAGCTATTCACAAAAAGACAAATACTATATCGTTCCACTTATATGAGAAAGTCAAATTCATAGGAATAAAAAGTAGAATAGTTGTTGCCAGGGGCCAAGGGGAGGGGCAAATTGGGAGGGAGTTGTTCTTTAATGGGTTTAGAGCTTTATTAACACTTTTGCAGATGAAAGATTTCTGAGAGATCTGTTGCACGGTGATGTGAATATACTTAACACCACTGTATACACTTATACACGATTAAGATGGTTTTAAAAATTAAGAAATCCTTTTAGGTTATACAGTCAAATTGACTTGAGTCTGAATGGGTATATGGACCATAAATCCATCTGAATTAAAAAAAATTATGACATAAATGGAAATTTTGAAAAGTTCAAGTCTTCGGGGGTAAAGTCACTTCTCCCAGCCTATGCAACATTCTAGCACATGTTAAATAACATGAGTCTGTACTTCAGTTATGAGAATTGTTTTCTCAAGTGTGTGGGAATTTCTTCCTTCCTTTCTTTTGGGCATAATTTTAAAAAGAAGAAATAGGAATTTGGGAAAAGAAAAATGAAGGCAAAGTGGATTTTATGGCAGGCATGTTAAGATTAAAGTCTTCAGGGAGATAAAAGAAGGTGAAGAAACATACCTGTGGGTTCGCGTTGTTCTACAGTGTGTTTCTGGGGAAAGAGATCGGAATACTTGGAGGGAGAGACTATGGGTTCATGTCGATGTGTTCTGCTGTGTTGGGTGCTCCTGCAGTAGCCCGCGCTTGCGCCCTGTTTCCTGTGTTTTCAGTTTCCTTTTGCTGGAGAAAAAGAGATGGGGGTCCCACAGCTGCCTGGTTCCCTCCTCAACCACCATTTGCAATTTTACAATACTCAGGTGTTGCAGGTTCTTCACTGCAGTTCTCCTGGAAACTTTGTAAGTTTCAGGTCATTCTAAACTAGTGGTTCTCAATAAGGGATGATTTTGCCCCTCTGGAGACATTTAGCAACGTCTGGAGTAATTTTTGATTGTCACAACTTGGAGAGGGTCTATGGTATTTCATTGTGTTTAGGCCGGGGATGTTACTAAACATCCTACGGTGTCCAGAAGAGCCCACAATATCCAATAATTATCCAATAAAACATCACCATTAGGGATGCTCTAAACTTTTTTCATCTTAAGCTTTTAAGTTACTCAATATCTTGAGTTCCTTGTATCTTGGAACTGAAAGTCAAAATCTCTAGTTCATAAAATCAGAAAAGTATTGAATATATGGATGGAGGAGACTTAGGAAAAATATCTTAGGAAAAAGTAAGAAAGTCTTCTAGCAAGCAAGGGATAGGAAATAGAAATTAACTGTGTGTTATTTGTTGCTACATGGTAGATATTGTAGTATCTATACTATACTGTGCTTTTAGTAGTTTAGAGAAGATACTATGGTGTGCTCCATGGATTATTTTTAGTGGGTGCAAAAAAATCAGGGCTTTCCTGGTTTCTAGAGTTACTTTAGTTCCCATCAGCTTAAAAAAATTTAACCATGGGGATTTCCTGGACCATATTTTTAGAGTTGGAAATACTGGAATCCTTGAAGAGAGAATGATGTAAGTGTGTGTGTGTGTGTGTGTGTGTGTGTGTGTGTGTGTTGATATCATAGCTCTCTTTTAGTTGTGGTCACTTTAGGCAAAACATCAAGACAAGGAATTCTGGAAAGCTAGAAAGCAGTTAATCAGCAGTCTAAAGCAGAGCTCATCAGTGAAGTAAATGGACATCAAGAGGAGCTGTAGGATAGGTTTAACAAGGAGTTATAAGACCTAGAATTTTTCTTAAAAGTAAAGGAGAGCTTAATTAACAACAACAACAACAACAAAAACCCTACAACTGTGATAGAGTTTCACAGGTGGAGGTCTAACAAGGGCTATTTTAATGGCAAATATTTTCAAGTGTTTAAAATATGCCAGGCATTGTGTTAAACACTTTATTTAATTTTAAAAATTATAATTTGATAATTTATAACAGCATAAATTTATGGGTACAAAGTGATGTTATGATTTATGAATACAATGCAGAATAATTAACAGGCTAATGAACATATCTATCATTTCAAATACTTAGCATTTTTATGGTGAGAATATTTGAATTTCACTTTTAACAATTATGAAATGTACCATGCTCTATTAACTATATTCAACATACTGTGTGATAGAAATTAAAAAAAATTTCTCCTGCCTGAAATTTTGTACCCTTTTAATCATCATCTCCTCACTTCCTTCATCACATAGCCTCTGTAACCATCATTTTACTCTCTGCTTCTATGAGTTTGATTGTTTTAGATTTCACAACTGAACATGATTGTGAGGCTTCATAAGTGAGAACATGCGATGTTTGTCTGTCTATGCCTGGGTTACTTCACTTAGCATAATGTTCCCTAACACCACATATCTTGTCGAAAATGACAGAATTTCCTTCTTTCTTTTTTTTTTTAAGGTGGGATAGTTTTCTATAACCATTCATTTATTGATGGATACTTGGGTTAATTCCTTGACTTGGTTATTGTGACTAGTGCTGCAAGGAACATGGGAATGCAAATATTTCCTTGACAAAGTGATTTCAAATCTTTGGTAAACCGCCTTGGGTATTTTGGCAAATACTCTGCAGTGGGATTGCTGGATCATATAGTAATTCTATTTTTAGTCTTTTGAGAAACCTCCATAAAGCTTTCCATAACAGCTGTGCTAATTTACATCCCATTAACAGTGTACAAGTTTTCCCTTTTCTCCTCATCCTCATCAAAACTTATTGATGATATTAGCCATTCTGACAGGTGTGAGGTGATTTCTCACTGGGGTTTTAATTTGCAGTTCCCTAATTATTTGGAATATTAAGGATTCTTTTCATGTCTGGTGGTCACTTGTATGTGTTCTTTTGAGAAATGTCTATTCAAGTCCCTTGCCTATTTTTTAATTGAATTTTCTGTTTTCTTGCTAGTGAGATATCTGAACTTGTATATTTTGGATATTAACCTTTTGTTGGATGTATTACTTGCAGTTGTTTTCTCCTGATCTGTGGGCTGTATGTGCACACTGTTAATTGTTTCCTCTGCTATGCAGAAGCCTTCTGTTTTGATGTAATCCCATTTGTATACTTTTGGTTTTGTTGCCTGCACGTTTGGGGTCATATCCACATCATTATTGCTAAGATCAATGTCATGTAGTTCCTCCTCTATGTTCTTTTTTTTCTAGTAGTTTGTTACAGTTTCTGGTCTAAATACTTATCACTTCATTTTATCCTCAGAACAACTTTACATAGTAGTTACCCTATTTCCCACATTTTATAGACGAGGAAATTGAAGTTAAACAATGTGCTGAAGGTCATCTAAAAAGTGATAAAACCGGGACTCAGGTCTTCCTCCAGAGCCAAGGATCTAACCATTGGCATTATGAAGAGGAGTGGGAAAAGTCCATAAGCTTCTAGTGTGACTTTGGCTGAGTTTTTCTGGTTTTATTATCTGTAGAGGAAATGAAGGGGTAAGGCCAGTAGTGGTTTCTTAGATTCCTGTTGCCTCTTAAGTGTTTCAGTACTTTGGTTCTGTGCTTTGTTCAGTCCGACTTGATGTGGTCTTTTTCTGGAACTTGGGACTCAGGTCTCTAGAGGAATACTTGAGCCATCAGAAGCTTATTCCTTGAACACTTTTTCCACCTCTCAGCAGCTTGAGAGATGTTGTCACAGGACAGCTGTCCCTGGGGAGTCAGGCATTCCTTTCTCTCTTTTTCTTCTGGCAGCTGTGTATTACCTGATGGTGAATTCAGAGTCTACTTCCCCTCCAGTTTAGTGACTGCTCATTAAACTGTCACCCTGCAAACACACTAATCCTTGTTCCCTAATATAACAGGTGCAATTTACCCTTGCTTAAAAGTACAAAGCGTATTTATATAATTAATATTCTCAGCAGAATGAAATGATATAATTTGCAAGTGTGTGAAATTGAATTGTACAGTTCCTGGTTTTCTAGCACGTGAGAATTCTTGGCAATAATACTTTAATGAGTCTTGGTTTTGTCAGGTGATTTCCTAGTTTTTTTCACCTTAAATTCTTACAAAGGTCATAAAAGTTTTAACATACTTTTTTTTTTTTTTTGGAGAGAGAAGTGAGAAATTTAAGTGAATATGACTGCGTAGAGTGAATACCCGATCTTAGACTTCCTGGTTATAAATCAATTTCTGATTATAATGACGGACCAACAATCCTCATTTGCAAAATGTCTTTACATTTTTTGGGGAAGATATTTGCCACGGCAGTATTTTGTCTAGAAAGATGCTTATGTCTCTGGTGTTTAATTTCAGCTGGGAAGGAAATGTGTTCTGATTTGAGCTGCATTTTAATGGCTTTCCCTTAGGTGGAAGACAACAGCAACTTTTAACGAGATGCAAAAATCTTCATAGAGGAATCTGAAAAATTACCTGTGAGAAAGACTTAATGATATGTATACATTTTAGAAAAGGATTCTAAAATTTGGTTTTGCTGCCCTCTAAGGTGTCTCCAGTTACTTTGTTATTGTTAAACTCTCAAAAGAAATTAGTTTGAATGTCTTCACTTAGGATTGGTGGAAGGCAGTGGCAGTGAATGTAAGCTATAGAGAGTGATGGGTAGTGTTACTCCAAATTGCTGGCTTCAGGTTTTTGGTTGTGCAAAGTTCTCCTCTGTACACTTTCTTTCCTTTTAGGTTCTAGAACCATTGTTGTCAGGGAGAGGTCAATAGGGCCCTCACATGGATTCTGGTGGGGCACTTATTTATTTACTTATTTGAGATCTCTATTATACTTTGTAAATTATTAATTTAGGACATAAAGCTTGCAGGTCATCCAGTTTTGTAGAAATGGTAAACTCTCCATAGATGACTAATGTGCAATTTGACAGAAACTAGTCTGCAATTACTGACGTGACTTTGACCAGATTGCATAACCTTTCAGGACCTCAGTTTCTTTTCCGTACAATGTTTGACCCATGTCTTCTCAGAAGGCTTCTAATCTAAGCTGTGATTTTTTTTTTGAAAGCTTGCTTAGGGTTAGGAACGGTGGGAGAGGGGAGTTGCAATACCATATGTACTGTGTTTCTAAAACTAACCTTAAGAAATAGCTCCTGATCCCCAAGGCATTCAAAATCTAGTTTGTTTCTTTTTTTTAATTATATTTTAAGTTTTGGGGTACATGTGCAGATCGTGCAGGTTTGTTACATAGGTATACACATGCCGTGGTGGTTTGCTGCCTCCATCCTCCCTTCACCTGCATTAGGTATTTCTCCTAATGCTATCCCTCCCCGATACCCCGACCTTCTGTTATCCCTTGCCTCGCCCCCTATGACCACCCAACAGACCCTGGTGTGTGATGTTCCCTTCCCTGTGCCCATGTATTCTCATTGTTCAACACCCACTTATGAGTGAGAACATGTGGTGTTTGGTTTTCTGTTGTTGTGTTAGTTTGCTGAGAATGATGGTTCCCAGCTTCATCAATGTCCCTGCAAAGGACATGAGCTCATTGTTTTTTATGGCTGCATAGTATTCCATGGTGTGTATGTGCCACATTTTCTTTGTCCAGTCTATCATTGATGGGCATTTGGGTTGGTTCCAAGTCTTTGCTATTGTAAACAGTGCCACAATGAACATACGTGTGCATGTGCCTTTATAATAGAACTATTTGTAATGCTTTGGGTATACACCTAGTAATGGGTTGTTGAGTCAAATGAAATTTCTATTTCTAGATCCTTGAGGAATCGCCACACTGTCTTCCACAATGGTTGAACTAATTTACACTCCCACCAACAGTGTAAAAGCATTCCTATTTCTCCACATCCTCTCCAGCATCTGTTGTCTCCAGATTTTTTAATGATCTGCATTCTAACTGGCGTGAGAGGGTTTCTTTAGCACCATTTATTCTGCATGATTCAAGATCATCTTTGAGCTTTGTGACTTCCAGCAAGTCACTCGACATCTCTGGTTTCAGTTTTCACATTTGTAAAATGATGGAATCGAAATAGAGGGGCTGTAAAGGGCCTTCTCAGAACCATACTTGGTTTCTTCTAAACCTACTGTAGCCTAGGCCCAGAAGCTAGCATACTCGAAGTAGTTGAATCTTGGTAAGAGAGTGGCCCCTGTGGTCCAGCTGCCTGAGTTCGAATCCTGACTTTGTTTGGGTCAGGGCTGCAACCTGGGGCAGCTTCTGCGGCCTCTTTGTGCCCAATCCTGCCTTTGTTAATGCAGGGATCATGTGGGCCAGTGCCCAGGATGCACTTAAAGCACGGCCTGGCCTGGCCTATGGTTAAACACTCAAAAATGTGGGCTGTCATTACTTTTAAAATTTAATTCTGTTCAGGAAGAGAGTGGTGTTAGCTTTCATTTTAGCTGGCAGGGTACAGTTCTTCTTGTGGCTTTTCTGAACGGGTTGGTTGCCTGCCTCATATGATAAGCTTGCTCAGCACACTTGTGCTGATGACTCTTGCTTGGGTGCTGTGTGTTTGGTCGACTCTGAGCCAAGAGGTACAAGAGATGTGGGTTTCGTTATATCAGAGTGTTCTTGGCTGGGCCGAGCCGCTCCATTAGGCATCCACCCCATCCGCCATAGCGACGCATGGACTCTCTGCTTCCTTGTATCTGGAGAGTCTGTTGAGAGCTCCCCTACAAAGCAAAGAGTGACCACGGGAGAAAGAACATAGAGCTTTCAGGTTATAAATAGCTTCCTAATGAGATGCTCTTGCTATGGGCTTCTGGTAATTATGATGGGAGCTGTTGGTTATAATCAAGTTTAATTGCTGAGGAGTATAGGGAGATAGCCCTAAACACATAAGCTCATGGGCTGTCTTTATACTTTCTCTATCCAGGTCTGGACTTTAAGATCTCTAATTATGTCTCCAATTAGCAAGATCTGGTTGTGTATGGGAGTAAGTCCAGAGCCCTTCGTGGTTCCTGGAGAGGGTCTGGGACTTTCATGGAGAGTCTGCCTGCTGAGATGTTGGCTCATGAAGTTTATTAGAAGTGGGAAGGTGGATGGATGGAATAAAGGAGCAGAGAGCCAGTGCCCTGGAAATGCAGAAATGGGCCTTTTTGCTTAACTTCTCTCATAGAGGCACAGGTCTGTGTTCATGGGTGCGCATATGAATGTCTGCGTATTGTGTTTGGAGGTGTAGACTGAAACAAAAAACCGGTGGAAGAAATAGCCAGAAAGCATTTTCAGGGGTTGTTTCATAGTGTCTTCTAGAAATATGACCTAACCTTGCTGCTTCTGGAGTAGGAAATTTTAGATTTTTTGATTTCTTATTTATCTAAGGTCAAATTATAGTTTGTAAATTATTATTAAAGCCTCTTGTTCTTCCTTCTCTATCTAACTATGGTGAGTTTATTGTCTATTGGTGCTCCATTCAGAGTTTGTATGGGCAAAGAAAGGAAATTAAGACCTCATCAATTGATTTTCTTCTTAATTACTTTTACAAAACATTTTGCCTAAAAAGTTGAAAGTGACATCTGAAATAAAATTTGGATTCCTGAAATTGGTCACCATCATTCATGCCACGATATCACATACTTGCTGAGTGGTCAGTGTTAGAATTTGGCTTTCTTCTGTCTTTATGTGGGAGCTGGAACTGTACCCCTCCAGCTTCCTTTCTCTCCACTTTTGAGGCCTCAGGCTATGATCACAGCTTTCAAGTGGCTCAGAAGACCTCTGTAGGCTCCGCTTCTTACCCTCATTCCTCCACCATCTTGCTCTGCCCTGCTGCTTATGCCCACTGCTCAGGATCCAGCTTTCTTCCCCCAGCCCAGTTCCTGTGGATGCTAGTGTACTCTTTCCTTGGATCTGAACTGTGGCTTTTGCAGGATGCTGAGCTTTGATCTCTATTGGCTCTACCCTCCAGCACGGCCAGTTCCACTAAATGCAGTGCCTCCTTGAGCTTTCAGAACCCCCACCTGGGGCTGGGGCACTGGAACCTTTTTGTCCTGGCATAGAAATCAGATGTCTAAGCCATGCACAGGTGCTTTGCTGTACACAGCTGTAATTCTCAGTGGGGGTTATTTTGCCTCTGTAGCTGGAGAACTCACTGGTTTAGGCAGTAGACCAATGTTAGTGAGACTTGTGATCATGACCATGAGTTGTGTGTGAGTCAGTCACCATTGTTGTGCTCCAGATTCCCCTGCTCTCATCTTGTCTTATCAGCTTGCAAATGATGTTTCTGATGTCCAGGAGGCAGCGAATAGGAGCAATGCTCACCCATCTTGGCAAAGAACAAAACACAATCAAAACAAAAAAAGTACCACTTCCTTTTCCCCTCCTTGCAAAACTCACACACACATACATACACACTCACACCCACACACACTTCTTAGGTCAGTAGCTGTATCTCCATACATGAAAGATAGCATAATAATAATAATAATAATAATAATAATAATAATAATAATAAACTTGGCATAATAATGATGATACGGTAATTATAATCATCATCTTGTAAGTAGCTTTGGGGAGGCAGGGTGCTTAAATCATCTGACCAAGCTGCTTTTAAATGACTCAAAGGATTCCAAATCTTTTCAAATTTTCTTTTGACAAATTTGACTATATTCTAATGAATTGCTTCCCCTTTTTTCTTTTTAAAATTTAGGTGTCAAACAAAACATTTGCACATTTCCTTGGCAATTGTATTTAAGTTAAAAGAGAAATACTCGTTTTTCTCTTCGGTATTGATATCTTTTCAGATACTTAAAAGATAACTTGTCACTCTATCTGAGTTATTAAGCTAAAAATACATGTGGATTATTGTGTATTTTTATTAATCAGTTGATTTCAGATTATGTTGACTCAATTTTGAACCTTTAAGTTTGTCTTGCTTTAAGAAGAATTGATATACAAAAATGGAATCTTAAAATATGTACATTTTTCAGGAGGAAAGGTAAATTTTTTACACTGTAACAAAGTCCTCTGCTTTATTATGAATCCCTTTATTTATTTATTTATTTATTTCTGAGATGGAGTTATGCTCTTGTCCAGGCTAGAGTGCAATGGCACGATCTCGGCTCACTGCAACTTCCTCCTCCCTGGTTCAAGCAATTCTCCTGCCTCAGCCTCCCATGCAGCTGGGATTACAGGCATGTGCCACCATGCTTGGCTAATTTTGTATTTTTAGTAGAGATGGGGTTTTGCCATGTTGGTGATGCTGGTCTTGGACTCCCAACCTCAGGTGATCCACCTGCCTCAGTCTAGGATTACAAGTGCTAGGATTATAGGTGTAGGTACAAGTCTAGGATTATAAGTGCTAGGATTACAAGGATGAGCCACCACGCCCAGGTCCTTTAGTTATTATTATCAAAATTTACTCTTGGTATGTAGCTTTCAGGAGCATATTCATCCATGAAAATCTCACACATTGAGGCAATTCCTCAAAGACTTAAAGACAGAAATACCATTTGACCCAGCAATCCCGTTACTGGCTATAAACTCAAAAGAATATAAATTGTTCTATTATAAAGACACATGCACTTGTATGTTAATTGAAGCACTATTCATAACAGCAAAGAGTTGGAATCAACCTAAATGTCCATCAGTGGTAGACTGGAAAAAGAAAATGTGGCACATATATATCATGGAATACTATGCAGCTATAAAAAAGAACAGGATCATGTCCTTTGCAGGAACATAGATGGAGCTAGAGGCCATTATCCTTAGTAAACTAACATAGGAACAGAAAACCAAATAGCGCTTGTTCTCACTTATAAGTGAGAGCTAATCAATGAGAACACGTGGACATAGAGAGGAACAGCACACACTGGGGCCTTTTGAAGGGTGGAGGGTGAGTGGAAGGAGAGGATCAGGAAAAACAACCAGTGGGTACTAGGCTTAATACTTGGGTGATGAAATAACCTGTACAACAAACCTCCGTAACACAAGTTTACATATGTAACAGACCTGCACATGCACTCCTGAACCTACAATAAAAGTAAAAAAAAACTTTCATAAAAAAAATCTCACACATCTATTCACTATAGCCAAGACATGGAAACAACATGAACACATTAAGTGTTCATCAATGGATGAATGGATTTTAAAATGCGGGACAATGTTGAAATATACAATGAAATGCTCTGCAACCTTAAAATCTGGGCAATTCTGTCATTTATGACAACACGGATGAACCTAGAGGACATTATATTAAGTGAAATAAACCAGGTAAAGAGGAACAAATCCTACATGATTTCACTTATATATGGAATCTAAAAGTGTCAAACTCGTAGCAGTAGAGAGTAGAGTGCTGTGTGGGAGAGGCTGGAAGTGGACGGAAGGGAGAGTGCTAGTTAACTGGTATAGAACCTCGGTTAAATAGGAGGAATAAGTATTGGGATCTGATTGCACAGCTCAGTGACTGTAGTTAATAATAGTGTATTGCATATCTCAAAATAACAAAAAGAAAGGTTTTTTTTTTTTTTTTTTTTTTGAGTTTTAGTAGAGATTGGGTTTCACCATGTTGGTCAGGCTGGTCTCAAACTTCTCGTGATCTGCCTGCCTCGGCCTCCCAAAGTGCTGTGATTACAGGCGTAAGCCACCACGCCCAGCCGCTAAAAAGAAAGGTTTTTAAATGTCTTACCATGAAGAAATGATGAATATTTAAGGCAATAGGTTTGCTAATTATCCTGACAACCATTCCACAATGTGTACATGCATTGAAACATAGCATTGTACCCCATACATGTATACAATTATTATTTGTATACAAATAATAATTAAACTAAAATAAAATGTAAAAAAAAAATCAGTTAAAAATAAAATAAAATGTAAAAAAAAAATCCTCACACATGTATATTTCCAATTCCAGATGTTTATTTCTCACTGATCACAGATGTGGCCAGTAAATGGTTCTTAGTGTCTTGTGAGTTTCTGTAGCTCTGTAATACAGTTTGAAATTGGGTAAAATGATATCTCTGGCTTCGTTCTTTTTGCTAAGGATTGCCTTGGCTAATTGAGCTCTTTTTTGGTTCCATATGAATTTTAAAGTAGTTTTTTTCTGGTTCTGTGAAGAATGTAATTGGTAGTTTGATAGGAATAGCATTGGATCTGTAAATTGCTTAGGGCAGTATTAGCCAGGATTTTCTAATGAACTTTTTCCCCACTCTACGTCATATTTATTGTTTCTTTGTTAAATGCATAGAATGTGTTCAAGGTTTGCCCAGAAGCTCCTGGGGACTTATGCTTCTTGGTTGCACAGTTGTCTGCCATGCAAATAAATATAAGACCCTGAGACATAGGCACCAGCTCTTCAGCGAGTTTGATATTAATAAACTGGAGCCAAGGTTTGATATTCTCTAAAGGGAGGTGGGTGAGAAAGTAGGAAGGGAGTGAAGGTGCATCTGGAAGCCTGAGCCTGGGTACTCCTGCAGGTGCTCCTCTGCAGTCCTGAGCCACTCAATTGCTCTGGTTCATTTCATTAATTTAGGTGTAATAACTTTGACCCCACCTATAGACATGGAGATAAGATGTAAGGAGACCAATGGCTACAATGCACTTCCATTCACCAAAGATGATATACACATGCTCTGTATTAGATGCTGGGGTCTAGCAGGAAGCGGGACTGCCTTGTTGGAACTGAGACCCTCAAGTGGAAGACAAACAATAAACAAGAAAACAATAGGGAATTACAAATCAGGGCAAGCGCTATAAATCAAGGAAACAATATAGTGCGTTTGGGGAGGGGATGCTTAAATAGGAAGATCATTAAGAGGAAGTGATGTGTAAGGCAAGACTTAAAGGATGCTTGAGAACAGTGATGTGTAGTGTAATATCAGTCCACGATTCTGGTATCAAAAACCTTAGAGTGGGATGCTCACCCATATGTGAACATTACAGTCACTTGAGGTGCATCCTTCAAATGACAGATTCATGGACATTCCTCTGGTGGGGGTAGGGGGGCATCTAATTTAGTAGGACTGTGGTCAGGCTCTAGAATTAGAATCTGCATTTTTTAAAAGCATCCAGATGATCCTGATGATCTTTTAAGTTTGGAAGCTATTGTCTTGGAGAATCCTAGTCAGAAAAAAAGAATTTCCTCTGAGCGGAATGACTGTGGCTTAGTCTTCCTTCATTTTGCTTCTCATCTGCCATGCTTTCCTTCTTGCACCAACCTGCACAATTCAGAAACTTCTGTGATCTAGGACCTGAGCCTCCCAAGTGCTGGTATGCGACTTGTTCGCTTTTCCCCAGCAGATGTACTATATGAGGGGAAACTTCTGTATGCTATTAAGTGGGAGAAGAGGCTCTATTTCTGGTGCATATATTGGAATTCTGGTTTGTACCATTGTATGTTGAGTCAATTGCTGTGGAGTTGGTTTGGCAATCTAAGTGCTTTTTGTAATTTTATACCTGCAGGAAACATGTTTGGAATTCCATAAAAGTAGGCATGAAGAATTCTCACACCAGAATTCATTGTATTTTTGCCCTTTTCCTAGTTTTAATATAACTTTAATATACTTTGTATACATATTTAATATATTTAATATAATTGACCGGTTTCAAATTGAGTGGTTTCCTGAGTGGCTAGGAATAGCTCTTATCTTGACTACAAAAGTCTTCTAGTCTTATCAAGACTACAAAAGCCCTTTTGAGTCTTGGGGAAAAGGAACAGAAGCTGCTTCCTCTCTTCTCTCTCCCTCCTGGAGGATTTCAGGGGAGCCAGTAGCAATTTATTCGAGAATGTTAGAGCAGCCATTGGGAGTTACCTGTGAGAGGTTTTATGGTTTGTTTTAGAAATCATCCTTTGCTCCAAGTGCTGTTTTAAAAAGATTGATTCCTAGTAGTCTGGTAGGCTAGTGGCTAGCAGGGTGTGGCTCATGTCAAACAATCTTTTGGAACACAACCTGTCACCTTCTGCTTCAATGGAGAATGGCCTGAATAGTGATTCTTACTTATGTCAGATGTGCACTCCGTCGTTTTTTATGCTCAATCATTGCTGCCTATAGGACCACCCCAACCTGAGTGATGACTGTCATTCTCTGATAAGAGGAAAGAATTAACACCTGGTTTCTGAATATATTTATCTTAGTAAAGCACAGGGAGTTGTTAGAGCTCGTCCTCTTCTATCATGCAGGAAAATCCAGAAGTGTCAAGGTTTCTCGGGCAAGAGACCAGCCTGCAGGTTGGGTGAGACACTTCCGAATAGGACTCTGACATGTGTGTTCACCTCTCCCCTGGGATGTCTCACTTTTATTTCAGCACACTCCCCATGTTCCCCTCTGAGGTGTAAGGTAGAGTGGGTAGCCTCCTGCTTTGTGTGCTAGTAACTATAACAGATAACCAATCACCTTCCCTTTGTTTTTCTTGGCAATGCTGAAAAAGGCATATGCAAATACTAAGAAGGACAAATAAACTCAATAGAAAATACAAGAAGCAGGCAGAGCATGATGGCTCACACCTGTAATCCTAGCACTCTGTGAGGCCAAGGCAGGTGGATCACCTGAGGTCAGGAGTTTGAGACTAGCCTTGGCAATATGGCGAAACCCCGTCTCTACTAAAAATACAAACATTAGCTAGGGGCATGGTGGCATGTCCCTGTAATCCCAGCTACTCGGGAGGCTGAGGCTGAAGAATTGCTTGAACTCGGGAGGCGGAGGTTGCAGTGAGCCAAGACTGTGCCACTGCACTCCAGCCTGGGTGACAGGGTGAGACTCTGTCTCAAAACACACACACACACACACACACACACACACACACACACACACACACACACACGAAGCTTACAATGTGGGTAATTTTTAAGGTATAGATCTTAGCAAAAATATCTTGCTTCCAGGACTGATTTTATCTTATACCCTTTCTTGAGAATTCTAACGTCTAGTCTCAGAGGACAGTGAAAAACTAACATATTTCTAGTTAGACTTAACTTTTGCATGGTCTCTTGCTTGCTTCCACAAGGAAGGCAATTTTCTCCTAACCTTTTCCTATATTCAGGATTCTTATTTTTCAATGTTTCTTCTTGGCTACTCTCTCAGATTTCTTCCTCTCCTATCCCTCCCCCAGTGGAGAGGTGAGAAAGGGAGTGTGGAACTCAAACTTTGTTAATTTTTATTTTTAAGAGACAGAGTCTTGCTCTGTCACCCAGGCTGGAGTGCAATGGTGTGATCACAGCTCACTGCAGCCTCAAACTCTGGGGGTCAAATGACCCTCCAGACTTAGTCTAAGTTTTCAGTTTTGTAGAGACAGGATCTTGCTATGTTGCCCAGGTGATCTTGAACTTCTGTCCTAATCAATTTTTCCACCTTGGACTCCAAAATGTTGGGATTGCAGGTTTGAGGCACCATGTCCAGCCATATACTTTAGTGAGCTTCAGAATTACCTAAAGGGCTTGTTCAGAGCCCTTTAGAGCCCAGATTGCTAGGCTGGGCTCTACCCCTAAGAAGGTAGAGGGGAAGCTGAGAATTTGCATTTCTAAAAAGAGTTCAGGCGATGCTATGCTAATATTACTGGTTTGGTGACACGGCTCATGTTCTTTTTTTTTTTTGAGACAGAGTGTGTGGCTTGATCTCAGCTCACTGCAACCTTCACCTCTCGCATTGAAGTGATTCTCCCACCTTTTCCTCTGAGTAGCTGGGATTATAGGTGCCTGCCATCATGCCAAGCTAATTTTTGTTTTTTAATTTTTTTTGAGACACAGTCTCATTCTGTTGCCCAGGTTAGAGGGTAGTGGCATGGTCTTGGCTCATGGCAACCTTCACTTTCTGGGTTCATGTGATTCTCCTACCTCAGCTTCCTGAGTAGTTGGGATTACAGGTGCACACCACCATGCCTGGATAATGTTTTGTATTTTTAGTAGAGATAGGGTTTCACCATGTTGCCCAGGCTGGTCTCAAACTCCTGAGTTCAGCTGATCCACCTGCTTCAGCCTCCCAGTGCTGGGATTACAGGCTTGAGCTACTGTGCCCAGCCAATTTTTTGTATTTTTAGTAGAGATGGGGTTTCACTGTGTTTCCCAGGCTGGTCTTGAACTCCTGATCTCAAGTGAACCATCCTTTCACCTCCCAGAGTGCTGAGATTACAGATGTGAGCAACTGCACCCAGTGGGTAATACTCTATGTTCTATAGAACTTGAAGTTCACAGGCTTCATTCATCAATTCATTAATTCATTCAACAACTATTTACTCACTCCAACTATTCTCAGGCAGTGCTGTGGGTGCTGGAGGTTATGCTGAGGCACAAGATGAAGTTCTTAACTCTGGGAGCCTCTATGCTGGTGCAAGAGGCAGACATACATCACATAATGTTTGGCTGGGTTAAGGGCTATGAAGAAAAAGCAAACAACATAGGTCTCTTTGTAGGGGAGTGGTGGCCAGGGAGGATCTCTTCCAGGAGATGAGCCCTCCAGGCAGACGAGTGGCAGGGCTAAGAGCCTGAGGTAGGAAGGTGTTTGGTGTGTCGGAGCCTCAGCAGAAAGAGGCTGGTCTTACTGGGAGTTGAGAGAGAGACAGTGGTCAGAGCGGGTGGGAGAATGTTGGTAAGAGTCACTCACAAAAATGTTCCTTTGATCAGATACATTCAGGAAACGCTCATTTCAACAACATCAAAATGTTTTTTGTTTGTTTGTTTGTGTTTTTTGAAACAGGGTCTTGCTCTGTTGCTCAAGCTACAGAGCAAGCTGTAGGTGCAATCCCAGCTCACTGCAGCCTTGACCTCTGGGGTTCAAGTGATCCTCCCACCTCTGCCTCCCGAGTAGCTGGGATTGCAGGTATGCACCAACATGCCAGGTTAATTCTGTTCTTTTTTTTTTTTTTTTTTTTTTTAACAGAGATGAGGTCTCACTATGTGGCCCAGGCTAGTCTTGAACTCCTGGACTCAAGTGATCCTCCCACCTTGGCCTCCCAAAGTGCTGGGATTATAGGTGTGAGCCACTGGCCCGGCCGACATTAAACATTTTTCTTTATTGAAAAATTTCCCTAAGCCTTTTATTGTGCTGATCTCCATTATTAATCTTCAGGAGAAGGATAAGGTATTTTTTTTTCTTAAATTTATGTGACCATGAAACTTTTTCATCCCACAGTCACCTCGGAGACTGATGTTCTTTGAAATGCATTTAGGAAATCTAGATCTAGCAAGCCCTACTCCCTCATTTTCTGACTGAGAAAACTGAAGAGCAGAGAAATGAAATAGCCTGTTCCAAATAATAAAGCTTATGGAGACACGAGGCGGTGGAAAGAACACTGAGTTTGGAGGTGGAAGATGAAGTTTGAGGCTTTGCTCTTGCATTTTGTGAATGTGGGACCTGGTGTCTGTTGCCTGAACTTGATGGGTCTTAGTTTCCTCAGCCGGAATGAGAGATTGCACTGTTTGCTCTGTGAGGACCCTGGAGTCACTCTGGGTGAGTGGCTACTGACTTTTTTTGACTCGGGAGCTTTGTGTCCGCTAAGCCAAAGGAAAAGCACTGAGAAATGCACATAAATACATTCATCAAATACCACCATCTAGGTTATTTTTGCTTTCAAATGAATATACTTCCCAGACAAGTAATTAAAATAAAATCTGTCAGAGAATGTAAAACTCTAAATCATAAAATGTTGGTTTAAAAAAATGAAGCAACAGAGAAAGACTAAAATCTATGGTAATGTACTTTGCTGTAAAATATTTTAGCATAGATTTCCATTTTTATGAAATGTATAGTTGATTTGAATACACACAGTAAATCTCACAACAGGTGAAATCTGTCTTTTTCTTGTTTGCTTTCTGAGGAATTGTTGAGGACATAAAAAAAAGACTCTTGGATTTTAGTTTTTTACTAGCTATAAGATTTACTTTAGATTGATGTTTCTTTATCTATAGGAGGAATCCAAATATTCCTTAAGGTCTTTACAGTTCTACTAATTTAAGATATCTATATTTGACAATTTTTGCTTTGAAGGGATGTTAATAATAGAATCTTGGTCAAGGTGCATCTGGGACTTGAGGGTTCTGAGGACCTAGAATGTGAGGTGTGTACAGGTAAGGTAAAGTCATGGTAAATAATTATGTTAAAGAGAAGATGCCAGTTGGGAGCTCTTTGGTGAGATTTTCCTAAGGAATTCTGCTGTTCCTATAGAGCAGTAAAGTTTGGGAATTGTTTAAAGAAAGAATGAAGGTGTATAAGTTCCATTATTATCTGTTCACAAGCGTGGGTTCTCACCATTCTGGGCCCAGGTAGGAATGTACTTTCTGGCCCCCTTGGGGTTGGATGGGGCCATGTGACAAGTTCTGGCTAAACAGTCCCAGGTAGTTGTGCAAGGGATATATCCAGGCCAGAACATTTAACTGCCAGGGAACACCCTTTTCCTCTGTCACAGGGGTGGCAACATTCTGGTGCCATCAGCCTGGGTTCTGGAATCAGAAGTCATGGAGGAGATATCCCAGATGACTCTTGAATGGATTATGAACTGTGACCAAGGAATAAACCTTTGTGATTATAAACCCTAAGCCTGCTTGTTACTGCAGCATAATGTAGCCTAGACTGACTACTGGATTCAATAAACTGAGAAGTCCCAGTGAATCAAAGGGAGAGCAGCTATTTGGTAAACAATTATGTTAAAGAAAAGATGCCAGTTGGTAGCCCTTTGGTGGAGATTTTCTTAAGGAATTCTGCAGTTCATATAGATCAACAAAGCTTAGAGACTTGGTTAAAGAATGAATGAATGAATGTGTATAGGTTCTATTGGTATCTGTTCAAACTGGTATAAAGCACATCATACAAGAGGCAGTATGCTAGTTTGGCAGGCCTCTCCTCTCGTCCTTTTCCTGGAAGGTCAAGGCTGCAATGATCCGTGATTGTGCTACTGTATTTCAGCCTGAGTGACAGAGCAAGACCCTGTCTCAAAAAATAAAACTAAAAAAAAAAATGGAGCTTCTGTGAATTTTCAAAATGTGAAATACCAAGACTTTTCCAAATTGGATAAATCAGGAATGTTCACATTAACATCCAAAACCAACAACAACAAGAACGATAACAACCAAAAACCAGAAAAATGTTCAAGTAGAAGTTCAGCAGGAATAATGTACAATATGAAATAGGTGACCAAACTTTCAAATTATCAACAGATAGCTCAATTTGATAGATCTTTCAGTAAACTTTAGTATGAAACAACAACAAAAAAGTACTGTTTATCAAAACATGAAAAATATTTTCAGGAAATTATTATCTAACTTGAAAAATGAAAAATGTCATCCATAGCAAATAAGAGAAATACAAAAAAAGGAAACTAATCTTTGATATGGTTTGGCTGTGTCCCTACCCAAATCTCGTCTTGAATTGTAGTTCCCATAATCCTCTCATATAGTGAGAGGGACCCGGTGGGAGATAATTGAATTATGGGGGCCATTATCCTCATGCTGTTCTCATGATAGTGAGTGAGTTCTCACGAGACCTGATGCTTTTATAAAGGGCTTTCCCCACTTTTGCTTGGTACCTCTTTTTGCTGTTGCCATGTGAAGAAGGATGTTTTTGCGTCCCCTTCTGCCATGATTGTAAGTTTCTTGAGACCTTGCCTCCCATGCTGAACTGTTAGTTGATTAAACCATTTTCCTTTATAAATTACTCAGTCTCAGGTAAGTCCTTATAAGAGCGGGAGAATGGACTAATACAACCTTTATAGGAATCAATAGAGTATTATGAACAAATAAAAACTTCTTTAATCAATAGCATATCCTGCATTATTGTGTGTAGGAAACTGTAATTAATGTAGGTAGTTTTTGTTAGTTGCATAATCTAAAAGTATGAAAAATTTTTGATTATATCTCTAAAAAGACTACAGAGTTGTCATTGAAATACACATTTCTTGAGACAATGGGCAAAGTTCCTATTTGTAGGATATTTCTTTTTATCTGTGGGAGATAGCTTCCTGTTTTCATACAGTGATACAAAGAAAAATTGTCCCAGATGAGAAATCTTTTTTTCCAAAGTAAGCTTCTTAAATACCCCCAATAATGCAATACTTATAAAATATTAATTTTTAAAACAACTTGAAACAGATTTTTATTAAGCAAACACAAATCTTATTGCTTGGCACCAGATTTTTCAAAAATTAAAGAATTATTTATACCACTACACTGTGCTTAAATCATATTTCAAACTTTTATACTTAGTGCTTTTATGTTCTGAATATAGACTTTCAATCGAATTGACAGTCTAGTCTGAACCCTGCAATGTATATACAAGCAAGTCACAGTTCACTTCAAACCAAAATAAATATTAACCTCTATTTTTGTCAAAATCATAATATTAAAGATAATGACAAAGATTAGGATTTATCCATGGCCAATTTATGGCATTCTGTGGAAAGTCTTTCTTTATTCCTTCTTTACTTTCAGTTTCCTCTTCGGAAACTTCTTCATCCACATCTTGTTCCTCCTCCACATTGTTCAAAGTGTGAGAAGATTCTGGTAATAATTTTTTGGACTGGTGCTATGGCTTGGATCTGTGTCCCCACCCAAATCTCATATAATCCCCAGTGTTGGAGGTGGAACCTGGTGGGAGGTGATTATGTCCTGGGGATGGTCACTCATGAATGGCTTAACACTGTCTCCTCTGTGCTGTTCTTGTGCTAGTGAGTAGGTGAGTTATCGTGAGATCTGGTTATTTAAGTGTGTATCACATCTTCCCTCTCTTCCTCCTGCATTGGCCATGTAAAGTGCCAGCTTTGTCTTTCACTTTCACCATAACTGTAACTTTCCTAAGGCCTCCTCAGAAGCCATCATACTTCCTGTACAGCCTGTAGAACCATGAGCCAAATTAAACCTCTTTTCTTTATAATTTACCCAGTCTCAGGTGTTTCTTTAGAGTAGTGTAAGAAAGGACTAATTCAGAAATTGGTACTGAGGAGTGGGCATTGCTATACAGATACCTGAAAATGTGAAAGTGACTTTAGAACTGGGTAATAGGTAGAGGTTGAAAGAGTGTGAAGGGCTCAGAAGAAGACAGGAAGATGAGGTAAAGTTTAGAACTTCCTAGAGACTTGTTAAATGGTTGTGACCAAAATGCTGATAGTGATATGTACAATAAAGTCCAGGCTGATGAGATCTCAGATGGAGATAAGGAACTTATTAGGAACTAGAGTTAAGGTTACTTTTGCTGTGCATTAGCAAAGAGTCTGGCTGCATTGTGCCTCTGCTCTAGGAATCTGTGAAACTTTGAACTTGAGAGATGGTTTAGGGTATCCAGTAGAAGACATTTCTAATCAGCAAAATGTTCAAGATATGGCCTGGCTGCTTCTAATATTTTATGCTTGTATGTGTGAGCAAAGAAGTGACCTGAAACTCATATATATACACACACACACACACACACACACACACACACACGTATACATATATACATATGTATATGTGTGTATATATACATTATATATGCATATGTACATATATGTATACATATATATTATGAGCGTGTGTGTATATATGTATATACATACACAATATATATATATATATATGATATGTATATGTACATATACATATATATAATTTAATTCTGTTCCCTTGCTTGGAGTGCAATGGCATGATCATGGCTTACTATAAACCTCTGCCTCCAAGGCTCAGGTGATCCTCCTACCTCAGCCTCCTGAGTAGATGGCTTTATAGGCATGCCTGGCTAATTATTTTGTATTTTTAGTAGAGGCAGGGTCTTGCTATGTTGCCCAGGCTGGTCTCAAACTCCTGGTCTCAAGTGATCTTCCTGCCTTAGCCTACCAAAATGCTGTGATTACAGGTGTGAGCCACTGCACCTGGCCCTGGAATTTATGTTTAAAAAGGAAACAGAATGTAAATGTTTGGAAAATTTGCAGCCTGGCCATACGGTAGGAAAAAACCCTAATTTTCTGGGGAGGAATTCAATCAGGATGCATTAATTTGCATAGCTAAAAGTTAAACAAATACTAATAGATAAGACAACAGGAAGAAGGCCTTGAAGGCATTTCAGAGACCTTCATGACATTCCCTCACATCACAGCTCAGAGGCTTAGGAGGGAAGAATGACTTCATGGGCCAGACCCAGGGCCCTCCTGCCCTGCGCAACCCCAGGACACTGCTTTCCGCATCCCGGATGCTCCAACTTCAGCCATGGCTCAGTGGGTCCCAGGTACAGTTTGGGCCATGCTTCAGAGGGTGCAAGCTGTAAGCCTTGGAGGCTTCCATGCAGTGTTAACCCTGTTGGTGCACAGAGCATAAGAGCTGGGGCTTGGAAGCCTCCACCTAGATTTCAGAGGATGTATGGCAAAGCCTGGATGTCCAAGCCAAAGCCTACTGCAGGGGCAGAGCCATCATGGAGAACCTTTACTAGGGCAGTAAAAAGGACAAATGGGTTAGTGCCCCCAAACAGAGTCCACTGGGGCACTGCCTAGTGGAGCTGTGAGAAGGCCACCATTCTCCAGACTCCAGAATGGTAGATCCACTGTCAGCTTGCACCCGCAGCCTGGAAAAGCCACAGGCACTCAATGTCAGTCCATGAGAGCAGCTTTGGGGACTAAACCCTTTAAAGTCACAGGGCAGAGCTGCCCAAGGCCTTGGAAGCCCATCCCTTGCATCAGGGTGCCTTGGATGTGGGACATGGAATCAAAGGAGATTCTTTTGGAGCTTTATGATTTAACAACTGCCCCGCTGAATTTTGGATTTGCCAGACTTATAAGGGGACTGTAGCCCCTTTTAGCAAATTTATCTCTTTTGGGATGTGAATATTTACCCAATTCCTGTACCCCATTGTGTCTTGGGAGTAACTAACTTGTTTTTGATTTTACATGCTTATTAGGCAGAAGGGACTTGCCTTGCTTCAGATGAGACTTTAGACTTTGGACTTTTGAATTAATGCTGGAATGAGTTAAGACTTTGAGGGGATTGTTGGAAAGGGACAACTGTATTTTACAATGTGAGAAGGATGTGAGATTTGGGAGGAGCTAGAGGTGGAGTGATATGGTTTGAATCTGTGTCCTTGCCCAAATCTCATGTCAAATTGTAATCCCCAATGTTGGAAGTGGGGCCTGGTGGGAAGTGATTGATCACAGAGCCGTCCCTCGTGAATTGTTTAGCACCATCCCTTCAATGGTGTTCTCCTGTGAGTGACGGAGTGAGTGATTGTGAGATCTGGTTGTTTAAAAGTGTGTAGCACCTCTTCCTTCTCTCTCTTCCTCCTTATCTGGCTATGTGAAGAACCAGCTTCCCCTTTGCCTTTTGCCATAATGGTAAGTTTCCTGAGGCCTCCCCAAAAGCTGAGTAGAAGCTGTCGTGCTTCCTGTACAGTCTGCAGAGCAGTGAGCCACTTAAACCTCTTCTCTTTATAAACTACCCAGACTCAGATACTTCTTTAGAGCAGTGCAAGAACAGACTAATACAGTATGTACGGCTACAGTCTGTGCCTTTTTGAAGGACAAAAGCAATCTGCCACAAATATCATACAGAGTCCTAAAAACTGTTCTGAAAGAAGAATTGCTAAAGCAAAAACTGTATACAATTTCAAAACCGGTAATTCAAAGTTTTCAATAAATTAGTGACGGCAAATCCTGATCCACATAGAGAGCTGAAAGAGTGCTGACATATTGCTCATCAGAAAGGAACCTGAACCAAGCCAGGAGGGAATTGATTCAATATTCTTCTACTCTTTATCACTTACAAAGTTTCTGAAGTGTTTCCTTGTCCTTGGACCTTGATGGTGCCTACATTCACCATCTTTACAATGATAAATAGTAGGAGAGCAGTTATGTTGAACTCTCTACTCAGTCCTGGCTGCCCTGTGACATCTACTTTTGCAACATTAACGTCAAGATCTTTTCCCCATTCAGCAAAACTTTCCATTCTGGTTGAAGATTTTGACAAGCAGGGTACCACAGGGCCTAAAATTCTATCATCCAATCTCCTTCCAACAACTGTCTTAAGTTCTCGTCCATGATAACGCATACATCTCTCTGCCACCTGTGCCATTTCTTTTCATGCCCTCCAAAGCAACAGCACCGGAACTGCCGGGGAAGCCATGACTCCCAGTGGGCACCATGTCTGCTGCTTGCCCACCTCACAAAAATGTGGCAGCCATGGCAGACTTGAGCTTTCTGGGCCCTGGTTTCTCCATCTGCATAAAGGGATAATAACATTACCTAGCTTATAGAGTTGTTGCAAAGAATAACTGTTAATATATGTGAAGACCCTAGATTAATGCTTGGAATGTAATAGGCAGTCAATAAATCTTAGTCATTCTTCTCTCTCAACTCCCTTTCCCTCTCATTTAAAATTTATTTATTTATTTATTTATTTTGAGACAGTCACCCAGGCTGGAGTGCAGTGGGGCTATCTCAGCTCACTGCAACCTCTGTCTCCTGGGTTCAAGCAATTCTCGTGCCACTGCCTCCCAAATAATCGGGATTACAGGAGCGCACCACAAGACCTGGGTATTTTTGTCTTTTTAGTAGAAGGGGGTTTTGCCATGTTGGCCAGGATGGTCTCAAACTCTTGACCTCAAGAGGACTGGCCAAGCCTGATCTGTCTGCCTCAGCCTTCCAAAGTGCTGAGATTACAGGTGTGAGGCTGTATTATCATTATTATTATTTTACTTTATTGACATAGGAGAAAAGGACTCAAAGGATAGACATGTGTTAAAGTAGCCATCTCTGGGTAGCAGGATTCTAAATGACTTTTATTTCTTTCTTTCTTTGTTTTTTTTTTTTTTTAATACAAATTTGTGTGCACTGAACTTAAATTGCTTTATAGTTAGGAAAAAATATTATTTAAAAACAGTATATTGGCTGGGCACAATGGCTCATGCCTGTAATCCCAACACTTTGGGAGGCAGAGGCAGGTGGATCACTTAAGGTCCGGAGTTTGAGACCAGCCTGGCCAGCATGGTGAAACCCTGTTTCTACTAAAAATACAAAAAGATTAGCCAGGCGTGGTGATGCATGCCTGTAGTCCCAGCTACTTTGGAGGCTGAGGCAGGAAAATTGCTTGAACCCAGGAGGTGTGAGCCAAGATCATGCCACTGCACTCCATCCAGACTGGGCAAAGAGCAAGATTCTGTCTCAAAAACAAACCAACAAGCAAAAATCCCCCCCCAAAACAGTATATTTACTATGATTTTTTTCCCGAAGAGTGTATACCACTCATACATTAAGTCCTATGAGTACTGCTTTTACCTCAGTTTTATGACCTACTTCCATTAGCTTTCATCTACTTTGAAACATCCTCCATCTTGACTTTTTAATTTCATTAATGATTTTTTTTCCTTCCCTTGGCCACCAGTTGTTGAGATCAGTGAATCTCTTGGTCTCTGATAACTTATCAAGTCTTATGAATCTTTTCTCCTAAACCTCTCACACTGCTGTTCACTGTCCTAACCTACTTCTAATCCTTACTACTTCACATCTGAACTATTGGGTTTTCTTTTCTTCTCTCTCTTTTTTTTTTGAGATGGAGTTTCTCTCTTGTTGCTCAGGCTGGAGTGCAGTGGTGCAATCTCAGCTCACTGCAACCTCCACCTCCCAGGTTCAAGCGATTCTCCTGCCTCAGCCTTCTGAGTATCTGGGACTACAGGCATGCACCACCATGCCTGGTTAATTTTTATGTGTTTTTAGTAGAAATGGGGTTTCACCATGTTGGCCAGGATGGTCTCAATCTCTTGACCTTGTGATTCACCCACCTCGGCCTCCTAAAGTGCTGGTATTACAGGTGTTGAGCCATGATGCCTGGCTGACTATGGGTTTTCTTATCCATCGGCTTCCTTTTAATTTTTACATAGTAAAGCCAGACAAATGCTCTTAAAATACCACTTTATATCGCTCCTTTGCTCAAACACCTGCAGGGGGCTCCTTCCATTCCCTATTGCGGAGCATAAAATCCAATTTCCTGGCCCAAAATTGAAAGCTCTCCACTTTACTCTATCTCTGCTATCTCAAATAATTCACTCCTTACCTTATTTATGGTCCTTTCCTACCATATTTCTGTACAGGGGCATTTTTGTCATCCTGCCTTCCTTGTGTCCAAATTTTACTTGTCCTTCAAGATCTTGCTTAAATACACACTTGTCTGAAATGTTCATGCTTTTTTCCTTTGTAAATTACAATAGCACTGCTCTGTTTGCCCAATAATGATACACTGGCTTGAGATTTTCTTATATTGAAATGGTATTAATCTATATCTTTTAACAATTCTGTTGTCTATTTCTTCTCTCCAACTGAATTGTAGTATTTCTAAGGGTGCTTACATTTTCTGGCACCCTAGTTCTCTACAGAAGTGGATGGGTAATAGATAGGATATTGACAGATGAATTAGTATGTCTGTAATATTTGACAGAAATAGATGCTAGAATAAAAATATTTCATTTTATTTAAAAGCAATGACATAATCTTGAATCTTTTCCTTGTTGACTTTGTTTTGACTTTACTATTTATAATGTTTATCTTGTTAGTCTGAGCTTCTCTTAATGGTCAGATCAATATTTGCTTGAATATCTCCCAAAGCAAGCCTTCTGTAATTCACTTATTAGAAAAGGTCTTAAATTGTTGGGTATAGGATTTTTAAAATGAAATAAAACTCCAATTAGTAAAATCCTAGTTTCAGAGCAAATTCTTCTGTGGTTAATGACCTGGAGGCTGTTCCACTGGACTCTGGGCTCCTTGAGGGAAGTTACTATTTCTCAGTCATCTCCATGATTCCAGGACCTAACACAGCCTCTGGCACATGGTGGGCACTTGCTGTGTCAAATGAAAACTGCCGAGCAGCACTGCAGACTTTGAAGGAGGGAAATATTGCATCTCAGATGTTTTAAAATGTGTTAAATATTTGTCATGAATTTGCTATTTTTCTTCTAAATGAACAAAGCACAATCTTTAATGACTGCAATTTAACAATATAGTGTCCATCCCCCAAATCTCTTATCTCCTGACTCAGTACATCCATGCCTTGGATTTACAGTGTCTACTCATTTTACCATGATTGCTGCCATTCTGGTTTTGCAGAGGTTTCATGTTTCTCGTTCCTGCAGAGTGATCATGCTGGGATGGCTCTGTGCATGTTGCATTGGCCCTGCTTTTGCCCCTAGTTTCTGCTCCTTTGAAATGTACCCTAGAACACCCAGGTGGTGGGTGGTAATAGGAGCTCAGCTAGCCAAGAATGAGGGAGAAAGAGGATGTGATCAGAGGACCTTGAGGGTGCAGGAACAGAGGGGCAGGTACAGGAAGCCTCAGCTCTGCGCCCTCTGACAGCCAGCACAATGGGGAAATTCCAGCCCTTTACTCTTTCCCCTCCTCTCTCCCTTCCTTTCTCCGTTCCTCCCTCCCTTCCTCCCTCTTTTCCCTCCTTCAACATAGGTAACGTTAGAAGGGAATATGCTATTTGTACAATGGCAGTCCTGGCAACAGCTCTCTGTTCTCTTCAAATCCCCTGAAGTCATGATGTGCCTCTGGCCTTTGTTCTTTCTGGTTCTACTCACCCAGTTGTTGCTCAGTCTTCCTGGGCTGCAGTTGTGTTTTTGATGCTCTCAGAATGTCAGCAGGCTCCCTTCACCAATCCCACGTGACTGCTGGTCTTCACCCTCACTGTTCTTTATTCTTTTTTTTTTTTCAGTTTATACTGCTCTTGTTTATTGTAGTTTAAAGCCGCATATTATTTTGATGTATACATGTATTATAGTTTCTTTCCACAGTTAATTTCTTTTTTTAAATTTTAGAGATAGGGTCTCGTTATCTTGCCTAGGCTGGAATGCAGTGGCTATTCAGGGCACAAGCATAGCTCACTGCAGCCTCACACTCCTGGGCTCAAATGATTCTCCCTGTTCAGCCTCTCAAGTAGCTGGGACTACACGTGTGTACCATCACACCTGGCTCTCCTTCTTCAATTTTAATAGTTAAAATTTATTAGACATATTAGATCTTTATGTGAGATAAATGTTACAAATTTATTTCTCCCACTTTTTTAGTGTTTTTCAATTTTTAATTTTTGTGGGTACACAGTAGGTGTATATATTTATAGGGTGCATGAGATGCTTTGATACAGGCATGCAGTATGAAATAAGCACATCATGGAGAATGGGGTCTCCATCCCCTCAAGCATTTATTCATTGAGTTACAAACAATCCAATTACACTCTTAGTTATTTGAATTTGTACAATGAAGTTATTATTGACTATAGTTACCCTGTTGTACTATCAATATTTTTATTATTTTAAAGTAAATTTTATTGTATATATTTGAGGTTTACAACATGTTGTGGGATACATATATTAATAAATAGTCAAAAGGTTACGGTAGTGAAGGAGATTAACATATCTATCATCTCATGTAGTTAAGTTTTTGGTGATAAGAGCAGCTAAAATCCACTTTTTAAACAAAAAACCCGATATACAATATAATTTTATTAACTTTAGTTTCCATGTTGTGCGATGTCTAAACTTGTTCATCGTACTCATCTGCTAATTTGAATTCTTCAACCTACATGTCCCATTCCCTGACCACTCCCCCACCCAGCAGGTGGTAACCACTGTTTCATTCTCTTTCTGTATATTTGAGGTTTTGAAAAAATTCCACATAAAACTCCACATCACTGTCTTTGACCATTTACTTGATGATGCCTCAAGGGAGATAAAACTTCTTGCCTTTCAATGTTCAGGTTGATTTTCTTTCTAGATTTTAATTTTTGCCACACATCCAGCACTGTTACTTACGTACTGTTTTCAGTCAAAATTGTTCACAAAACACAAAATAAATGGACAGAAAAGAAGCCAATAATATGAAGACATATTTGCTTTGGTAGATTGGCTGAAGGTGATGGTGCTATATGGTATATGTGATAGATGAGGCCCATTAGCCAAGCAGGACAATGTCGTATCCTGGGCCAGTTTTACTGCTTGAGAATGTGTTATGTTTCTTGGGGCATGAACACACACACAATACTGAAATAGATGACTATATGTGTGGAAATAAATACATATGCTTGGGGATATTTCAGAGACAGTATTTAAATGAATCGGAACAGGATGTGGTATCCTAGGCATAGTAGATATGGATTCCAGAATCATGCAAATTACTTGCATTCAAATCCTTTAGGCTTGGCTTCTGAAGGAACTCAACCTAAGACATTTGCAATAGCAAAGACTTTCATATTTGTGAGAAGATAATTTTAGATTATACTAAGACCATAAATTTAGTTGGGATGCTTTCCTTGTTCCTTGATTAAGATACACAGTAGGGAAGCATCTTATTTAAGGAATAAAACGTTAATGCATTATATTGTTACAGTATTTAATTCATTGTCTGAATAAGATGAACATTAAAAATGATAATTATTTGTATAATCAGTTTATACCAAGGTTGTTAGAGTGAATTATTTACTGGAGATATGATTAGTGATTATCATATCACTGTAGCCTCATATATTATGTTAATAATTCTTAGAGTAATATGTTTATAAAAACTCCACAAGATGAAATCTGGGCCTGCAGTTTGCAAGCTGAGTAGGCATGATTTGGAGGAGATCGAATCCAAATTAATAAGCTAAATGTAGAATACACAGCTAGGAAAACTGAAGGCCACTTAAACCTCATGTGGAGACAATGGGCTAAGATAGGTAATGAGATTTTCACGGGTCTCAGTATACAAGTTCTGGACTCAGCAGATTACCATCCAATTCCATATTAACACTTGGAACCCTTATACAGTTTTTTTTTTTTTTAAATCAAGTTTTCCCTTGTAGTGGCAAACATAAATTTCACACATATGGGATGAACATACAGACACTCACTAAAGGAAGCAAGTCTCCTTAATGGGATAACAGTTAGTGTGTAACTTTGGTCTGAGTTGCTGAACTAGTGAATAATCTCAGAGTTGCTCCTGTGGCTGCCTGCACCTCCTGAAATAATTTGAAATTGTGTGATTTTTAAATTTTATTTTAAATCTACCTCTGGATATGTTATATAGGACTCTAATGATATTAAAATCCTATAATCAAGGACAGGAATGTCATTCAAAATGAGAAAGCCAATCAAAGAATGGGCTAATAACAATATTGGATTTGATTCATGATTTGAGAGAGGGGTTTAAAACATTTATATATCATGTACATTGTAAAATCAGTGTTTTTAAGTCACTTTGTGTAAAACACCCTTTTGAAAGTAGTTTTGACCTCAAGGTTGTTGGGGAGATTAAGGAGATCATGTATAGCTAGTGCCTGGTGTCTGTTTGAATATACTGGTTCTCATAATGATTGCAAACATTTTCCACTACTATTATTCCTCTGCGATTACTTCTGTATTCTGCTAAAAGCTTTGAGTTCCAATAGTTAGTTCACAACTCATGTGATGGCAAAGCTTAATCTGACCTGATTTGAGGCCATTTTCAAAATCATACTTAGTGTGAATACTAATTCGTTTTTTGCAGAAATGTTAGGGTGCGTGATTTTGGAATGCCATTCCAGACTTCACTGGGATATTACATAATATACATATCAGGTACCATTTTACTTTTGTAAAACATAAAAATTTCTTAATTCTAAGACACATCCAGCTTTAAGGGTTTAGGCTGAGGGATTGTAGACCTGAATTCATGTTATCATCCAATCCGGGCAACCTTGATTAATTACCATGGTGCATAAACACATGTGGATGCTGATTATTAGGGCTGTCTGCAAAACTAACAGCTTCTTTTGGGTCAGGGGCTGGATACTACTCAATTGTGATGATCATGTGACATAAAGAGAAAGTTATATATTTGAAGCACTTCCAATGGGGGAAAATGATATGTCAATTTAGGGCACAAATGTGTCTGAATTTTGATTGGTCAGAAATGTATCAGAAGTTGGAAAGAAAAATGTTACTCTTTGTAAGAAGAGGTTGATGTGTTAGTGCTAGATGCCGCAAACTGAAATGATGTAAGGCTCCTTCTGATTTCAAGCTGTGGGTGATGATGTGGGACCCTGGCTATATTCATGGGGAAGGGATAAGGACAAGTCAGCAGGAGGCAGCCACTCAGCCCTGGGTCATAAAGGGGTTCCCTCGCCTTCTGCCACGCAGACAGCTTTGCAAATTCAATCTACTAACATTTTAAATGCACCTTCACTCTTTCTTCCAAAATCATTGGAAAGGATCCTTAACTATTCTCTATTTTCTTAGACTGAGTTTTCTAGGCTTTTACTTAATTTCTTTCAGGCTGTTTAAGTAATCAAAGTATTCATTACTTTAGAGCTTTCTCCAAATATTTGACATAGACATCATTATTTCCTCAATTATCTATACAGTTCTCTGCAAGATAATTTTTTGAGGGATTCTAGATGACCAAATATGTACATCAGCTCTCCATTTTGTAGTAATAGTTGTGTATGTCTGTGTGCCCACATTTGCCAAATGATGAAAAGATCACTTTCTTGGTGAGAACAAAATAATGGATGGTTTCTAAGTTTTCTTACTAATGAATAGCATTACCCAAACTCCATTAGATGAGCTGCAAAGATGCATGGCACTTGTGAAAATTTGATACACCATATTAGTTAAATGTTGTAGCTTAAGCACTGAAGCCTGCTAGGCACAGCTTAGGATTATTTTTTTAACATGCTCTTAGTATTTGTTTTTTGGTCCCTCAGCATATTTGCCTATTAGTCAAACTTCCTGATGGTAGTTGAAAATTGAGGGATTGGATGGGTCATGAAGTTTATGATAAAGCTGTCCCATTGAGAATAAGCTAAACAGTTGCCACATATGAAATAATGTTATTCAGGCCATCCCTGGTATGAAATGCAGAGCTCTTAAGGAGAGTATGAGATAATTAGATACAGCTAGAAGCAATTTTTAGTGATCACAGTTGACATTTTTATATACTGGTTTCTTTGGTATTTTTAGAAGTATGTTAACTTTCCATTTTCAACTATTAACCATTACATAATAGCTATGTTATCTGTAGTCAGGCCTCAGAATTAATGCTCTGTAAGTGATGAGATTACTCCAGAAGGGTCCTTGAGAATTTGATAAAATGTATGAGTAAATTTGAAAATTTCACAGAGTATTTATGCAAACATCTCTATGATAACTTTGCTCTGAAAATTATAATAGCTTCTGTGGCTATTCAGGATTCTCTATTTGAAAGATTAGGACTTGGTGTTGAGATTTCTTATACATTATTTGGCTGTTGCACAAATTAATATCATTAGGAGAACAGTAATGGTGGTTTGATTTTTTTTGGATGGTTTACTTTTGGTATTTGTGGGGTTAAAGAGTGATTTCATTTGTGCCTGTATTTAAATTATATGGAAAGCTATGTGGTGTGGTGTAGTAGTACCTGGATTTCAAAATCAGACAGACTTGGGCTTGAATATACTGCTTACTCGTTTTGTGTCTTGGATACATTTCTTACTATTTCACAGGTCAGACACTTTCTCCAAAGGGCAAATAAGCTTAACTTGCCTTTCAGATAATTTGTTGGCAGAACTTACTGTTGTGTTTAAAAAGCACACAGGAACCACTTTATAAGTATTCATTCTCATTCTTTTCTGTCTTCTGAAGTCTATAGTTATTGGAACCACTGTAGCATTTATCATACAATAACGTATGTCAATGAATATATTTTTTTGCATCAATTTTATTGAAACATAATTTTAACATACAATACGATTTACTAAATTTAAGTACAGAATTTGATATGGTTTGATAAATATCTATAGTCCTATATTTACCTCCACCATCAAGATACAGAATGTTTCCATCACCCAAAAAGTCTGCTTGTGCCATTATGCAATCTCCACCCCATTCTTGCCTCCCAAAACCACTTAAGATGCTCTCTAGCACTAGTTGTGTGAACATGTATTTTAGTTTATCTTGGGTAATATAAGAATGGAATTGCCGAGTCATATGGCAAATAAATGTATATTTAACTTCCCTCCCTCTCTTCCTGTCTCCCTCCCTTCCTCTCTCCCTTCCTCCCTCCCCTCTTCCTTCCTTCCTTCTTTCTTCCTTTGTTCCTTCTTTCTTTCTTCCCTCCCTTCCTTTCTCCCTCCCCTCTTCCTCCCCCTTCCTTCCTTCCTTCCTTCCTTCCTTCTTCCTTCCTTCCTTTCTCTCTCTCTCTCTCTTTCTTTCTTTCTTTCTTCCTTTCTTTCTTTCTTTCCTCTTTTTCTTTTCTTCTTGCTCTGTAACCCAGGTTGGAGTGCAGTGGCATGATCTCGGCTCACTACAGCCTCTGCCTCCCGAATTCCAGTGATTCTCCTGCCTCAGCCTCCTGGTTAGCTGGGATTACAGGTGCACACCTCCAGGCCTGGCTAATTTTTGTATGTTTAGTAGAGACAGGGTTTCACTATGTTGGCCAGGCTGGTCTTGAACTCCTGACCTCAGGTGATCTGCCCACCTCGGTCTCCCAAAGTTCTGAGATTACAGGCGTGAGCTACTGTGCTGGCCTGTATGTTTAACTTTCTAAGAAACTACCGAACTATTTTCCATCATGGGTGTGCTTTCTTTCATTCCCACCAGCAATGTATGAGAGTTCTAGTTGCTCCACATCCTTGCTACTACTTGGTATGGTCAGTCTTTCTAATTTAAGCCATTCTAGTGATAGTAGTGTCTCATTGCTTTTATTTTCACTTATCCAGTGATCAATGGTGTTAAATATCTTTGCATAGATTATTTTCCGTCTTGATACCTTCTTTGATAATATAGCTGTACAAAATTTTTGCCCATTTCTCTATTAGTGTTTTAATTTTCTAATTACTGAGTTGTAAGAACTCATTATGTATTCTGGGTATAAATCTTTGCAAATATTTTCTCCCAAACTGTGGTCTTGCCTTTCTAAAAAAAATAGACTTTAATCTAGGTGTAGCTTTTAGGTTAAAAAATATCTTATTTTGTAGAGTTTTAGGATCACAGCAACATTGAGAGAAAGGTACAAAGATTTCCCATGTATTCCCTGCCCTCATGTATAGCCTCCTCCATTATTAATAGTCTCATCAGAGAGGTACATTCATTACAAGAGATGAACTTGCATTGCCACATCCTTGTCATCCAGGGTTCATAATTTACTTAGGATTCACTCGTGGTGTACATCTTATGGTCTTGCACAAATGTGTAATGATGAATTTCCACCCCAATTATCATTTCATTCTCCATATAGATCACATACTCTTTTTAGGAAGGGGCATGGCCCTCTTTATCACTCATAATATTTAACACAAGCTATTTTTACATAGTATAATTTAAACAAATAACTACTGATTGATTAATGATTTGGTAATAGGGTGTTTTGAGTAATTTGACTATTCCAATTATCTGATAACCAGATACGTAAATTCCATTTTTGAAGATTTTGGTAACAAAAAAAAAAAATACAGTTAACCGTAAAATTGACATCATCATTGTCATCCTTTTGTGGTTCTGAAGATACTTTAAAAATATTTAAAAATTATTTAAAAACATTTTTGTGGGTACAGAGTAGGTATATATATTTATGGAGTACCTGAGATGTTTTGCTCTAGGCATGCAATATGAAATAAACACACAATGGAGAATGGGGTATCCCCTCAAGCATTTATCCTTTGAGTTACAAACAATCCAATTGCATTTGAAAACTTATTTTAAAATAATACAATTAGTTATTATTGACTATAGTCATCCTATTGTGCTACCACATAGTAGGTCTTTTTCATTCTTTCTATATTTTTTTAGTACACATGAATCTGAAGATACTTCAAAGACTTATGTAGTTTCAGAATAATAATTTTAACTATGAAGTTATATATAATAATAGAAGTAATAATGTCATTGTTATAGCTGACATGAATGAGCATTTAGTGTGAAAGGCTTTATGTACATTATCTCATTTACTCCCTCAATTATTCTTGGAAGTAGATAAATTATGATATGCTATTTATAGATAAGGAAGCACATCCAGTGGGATTAAGTAACTTCTCTAGGATCACAGAGCCAGTTCCTGATAGAGACCTACACAGACATCTGATGCTGAAGCCAATACTCTTACAAACCTCTTGAATATGAGTTGAGTCATAATTGCCTTGAGGAAACTGAACATTACTTAAAAAAGTTTTTTTAAACAAAATGCCTGGTATTAGGTGGGTCATTTGGCCCTTTTGTCTTTTTCATAAGAGTAGAGTATAGACTACTCCACCTTCTAAATAAGAATTTTTTTCTACTACCATAAGTTGAAGTATTGTGTGATAGAAGAAATACAAAAAGCTTAGGCATGTTAACTTAGTAAGTAGAACTGTATTCATAAGTTATCTTCCTTATTGTTAGATAACAAAAACACAGGGATTACCTATTTTTTTTTTTTTTTTGAGACAGGGTCTTGATAGGTGTCCCAGGCTGGAGTGCAGTGGCAAGAACATGGCTCACTGCAGCCTTGACCTCCTGGGACTAAGATATCCTCCCTCCTCAGCCTCCTGAGTAGTTGGGACCATGGGTGCATGCCACCACACTGGCTAATTTTTAATTTGTAGATATGGGGTCTTGCTATATTGCCCAGGATGGTCTTGAACCCCTGGGCTCAAGCAATCCTCCCACCTTGTCCTCTCAAGGTGTTGGCATTACAGGTGTGAGCCACTGTGCCAGGCTGGACTATCTATGCTTTTTAAAAACTTTTTTGTATGACTTATACTTTTTGATGTTTATTTTTTATTATACTTTAAGTTCTGGGATACATGTGCAGAACATGCAAGTTTGTTACATAGGTATACGTGTGCCACGGTTTGTACCCATCAACCCATCATTTCTGTTTTAAGCACCACATGCATTAGGTATTTGTCCCAGTGCTCTCCCTCCTCTTGCCCTCAACCCCCCAACAGGCTCTGGTGGTCAATGTTATCTATTCATAGTTCAGATGAATTTATTGTATCTTTTCATTGATGAAATGGTTACAAAGGAAAATACTTGAAGTTAGGATAATAATAGTACCTGTTACATAAGGTTGAAGTGAAGATTAAATAAGAAAATAGATATAAAGGCCTTAGCACAGTGTCTTACAGACAATAGATGCCCAATGTTATCTTCTAGTAACAGTTTTATACACAATGACTGTTGACTTTGACTACTAACATGTCTGTGAATTCAAGAATAAACTTTACAAGGAACCCTAGTGCTGCCAGCCTTACTTTAAGTGTACCAAGACGGATTCCTATGGATTGATGCCAAAAATAGGGTAGCATTAAAGATGTCCTAAAGGGTTTATATCATTCAAATGTCTATAAAATCCAATGGATGGCCATGGTGATGCCAGTGACTGTAGGGACATTTGCACAAGGTATCTTTCCAGTTGTGCATCGGTGCTGCTCTGAACTTGGATCTTTCCAGTGGAAATCATGCTTCTTCAAGTGCATGGAAAGCATAGTGTATCACACAGATGCCTGTTTACCTGGAAGGTGCTTCCTGGCAGTGACTTAGCCTTCCCAGGAGATAAATTTAAGTTGCTCTTAACAGCTGGTATGCTCTTCTGAGACTTCACCATAATTACTGAAGTAAATGGCATGCGACATATTTGGCACATATTTTCCGGATAATGTACATTTCCCTGCCATCCTTATGGCAGCCAATTAGTGATAAAACTGGAAAGAGAAATCTAATAAAGAGCTTCTTTTTTTTTATTTAGAATGCTCTTAATCCTCCTGCTACGAACAGCTCCAAAAATATTTTGAGATTTTCAGCTCTTATGTGATTATTTTTTTTCAGAAGCAGAGCTCTGTATGCTTCTCTTTTATTTGTATAAATTTTGGAGTACAAGCGTAATTTTAGGGTGTTTTGGGTAATTGGGTAATACATAGGTAGATGGCATAGTGATGAAGTTATGGCTTTTAAGGTATCCGTCATCCAAATAGCATATATTGTACTCATTAAGTAATCTATCATCATCCACCACCCGCCCTTACCCTTCTGAATCTCTATTGTCTATTATTCCACAATCTACGTCCATGTGTACACATTATTTAGCTCCCATTTATAAGTGAGAACATGTGGTATTTGTCTTTCTATGTCTGGCTTGTTCCACTTAGGAGGATAATGGACTCCAATTCCATTCATGTTGCTGCAAAAGATATGATTTTATTTTTTATGGCTGAATAGTATTCTTTGTGTATATGTACCACGTTTTCTTTATCCAGTCCTCCATTGATGGGCACTTTGGTTGATTCCATATCTTTGCTATTGTGACTAGTGCAGTGATAAACATTCGAGGACAAATATCCCTTTGATATATTGATTTCCTTTCCTCTGGGTAGATACCCCAGTAGTGGGATTGCTAGATCAAATGTTAGTTTTATTTTTAGTGCTTCAAGAAATCTCCATACTGTTTTCTATAGTGGCTATACTAATTTACATTTCCATGAACAAAGTGTAAGAGTTCCCTTTTCTCTATATCCTTGCCAACACCTGGTATTTTTGTGTTTTTAGTAATAGCCATTCTGGCTGGTATAAGATGATATCTCACTTTGATTTTAAATTGCATTTCTCTGATTATTAATGATGTTGAACATTTTTTTCATATGCCTGTAGGCTATTTATATGCCTTCTGTTGAAAAGTATCTATTCACGTCCTTTGCCCACTTTTTAATAGGATTAATTTGGTTGTTGTTGTTTGAGTTCCTTGTACATTCTGGATATCATTCCCCTGTTGTATATATAGTTTTGCAAATATTTTCTCCTATTCTGCAGGTTGACTGTTAACTCTATTGAATATTTCTTTTGCTATGCAGAAGCTTTTTAGTTTAATTAAGCTTCTTATTATTAAAATTTTGCTAGCTTTTTGTGTTTTGGAGAAATGTGCCCCTAAATGAAAAGAGGACAGGCTGTGGGTTCAGATAAAGTCAAGTTCTAATTTCGGTTCTGTCACTTACTAATTACTGATCTTAACTTCTCAGGGACTCAACTTTCTCATTTGTAAATTGAAAATGACAGTATTTTTTTTTCCATAAGGTTGTTAGTGTTGATGGCACAAGTAATGTGAAGTACCTAGTGTAGTTTCTGAAAGGTAGTCATTAAATAACAATTATGATTCTATTTTACTTCAGGATGAATTATAGTTCAATTAAAATACTTCTTTTGGTTTACACCTTTATAAGTTGAACCTTTGAAATACTGTCAGCTCTGGAAAAATTGATTTTACAAATAAATTTTCTTTTTTGCAAATAGTCTTTTGATTTCCATGCATAATTTTATTCCACATAGTCAACATGTTAAAAATCTAACCTTTATACAGAAATGACTTTTTCCTATATGCATGGAAACAAAAATTTACTTATACTTCTGTGGTTTATAGTCACAGCTTAAATAATTATAACAATCTTAGGGGTGAAAATTAAAATAAATAATGTATGCAAACCTTTTGCTGATACCTGGAACACAGTAAATGCTCAATAAAAGACTGTCATGATTTATTATAAGGGTCAGCAAACTTTTTCTATAAAAGGTCAGATAGTAACTATCTTAACTTTATCTTTGTGGGCTGTACCATGTCTGCTGCAGTCACTCAACACTGCTGTTTTAGTGTAAGTAGCCACACACAATACATAAATGAATCTGTGTAGCTCTTTTCCAATATATCTATATTTACAGATCTGCTGGTAGTTTGTTAGCCTTTGACTTGTTATAATAGCTTAGCCTATAAGAAGTATCTTGAAGTACTGGGCAGATCAATCTTATGGAAAATGGGAGGTGGGAGGATTGCTTTACAAATACTGTTCTATACATACATTCCTCAGAAATTATTGGTGCCCTTGCAAGAAATGCTATAGAAATAAGATCAAATAAAACAAGTTGATTCACCTGTAAAGGCCTCCTTCAAGTTAAAAAAAAAACCTGATTTGTCCCAAGTTTATTAAAAGACAATACATTTGATGGCTGGAGTATTAGTAGCTGAATAACATAAAGGTATTACCAATTCCCAAAGATACGTTTAATTTTTTTTGCTTATTTTAACATGTATTCAATTAGAAAAACCTGAAAATAAGAAAAGTTATAAGGAAAACACAAAAAAAAAACACCCACTGTAATTTCACTATCCTGAGTTAACAACTTTTAACACATGCGTACGTTTCCTTCTAGTCTGTTTTGTTTTTTTGAAATGACTTTCTGGAAGCATACTTTACATACTATGTTTAGCTACTCGAAGTATACAACCCAGTGATTTTTAGTCATGTATAGAGTTGTGCAACCATTTCCGGAATCTACTTTTAGATCTTTGGTCCTCCCTTTTATTCCTGAGATAAAATTGACATAAAATAAACTGTACATAATTAAATATACAATTTGAAAAGGTTTAACACATACACACACCCATACATATATATGCAGTAGTTCCCCATTGTCTTCAGGGGATACCCGCAATGAATGCCTAAAGCCTCATATAGAACTGAATCCTATATATACTGTCTTTTCCTGTGTATACATACCTATAACAAAGTTTAACTTACAAATTAGTCACAGTAGGACGTTAACAACAATAATAAAATGGAGCAATTGCAATAATATACTATAATAAAATTTATGTGAATGTGGTCTCTCAAAATACCTTATTGTACTGTACTCACCGTTCTTGTGGCGATGTAAGATGATAAAATGTCTATGTGATGAGATGAAGGGAGATGAATGACGTAGGTACAGTTGACAGTTGTGCACAGTTGACCTTCTAACGACACTCAGAGGAGGAACTTCTGCTTCTGGCATCCAGTCATGACGATGTTGTTGGTCAAATGTCAGGAGCAGATATGCTGATGACTAATATGTGGGTAGCATAGACATCGTTGGGATGCTGGACAAAGGGAGGATTCACATCCCTGGTGGGGACAGAGCTGAACAATGTGAAATTTCATCAGGCTACTCGAAACTATGTGGGATTTAAAACTTAAGAATTGTTGATTTCTGGAATTTTCCATTTAATATTTTTGGACTGCAGTTGACCGTGGGTAACTGATACTACCTTGGAAAGTGAAACCAAGGATAAGTGATAAGTGAGGACTACTACCACCACCACCACCACCACCACACACACACACACACACACACACACACACACCCAGTGAAGGCTTCACCAGAATCAAGATGGCAAACAGATCCAGACCTAACATTGCCAAAAGCATTTTTGGGCCTGTTTTAAATTTCTCTTTCTGCCTGGCCTCCTCAGTCCCCAGGTACCAGTGTTCTGGTTTCTTATTACTGTGGGATCATTTGTGTTTTCTGGAATTTCATAAATTGAATCATCTAGTATGTACTCTTTTATGTCTTCTTTCTTTCACTCAACATAATTATTTTGAGATTTCTCCATATTTTAGCAAGTATCAGTAGTTCATTTCTTTGTATTGCTGAGTAATATTCCATTGTGAGTGCATACTACAATTTGTTTATCCCTTCACCTCTAGATAGATGTTTTGGTTGTTTCCAGTTTTTCACTACTAAAAATAAGGCTACTTTGAACATTTGTGTGGACATATGTTTTCATTTCATTTGTGACAATACCTGGCCATGGAATGGTTGAATCGTGTCATATATATATGTTTGACTCATTAAGACACCACTGAAATGTTCTCTAAAGTGGTTGCACCAATTTTACATTCCCACCAGCAGGGTATGACAGTTGTAGTTTGCATCACATCCTCAAGAACACTTGGTATGATCTGTCTTTTTAATTTTAATCATTCAGATAGGTGTTTAGTGTTATCTCATTGTGGTTCGCATTTGTACTTCACTGACGACGAATGATGCTGAATATCTTTCATGTGTTTATTTGCCATTCATGTATCTTTTTTGGTAAAGTGCCTGCTCAGAAATATTTTCTACAATTGTTTCCTGCTAGACGTTTTTTTTTTTCCTTTGATTTGTTTGTTTTTTGAGATAGGGTCTCACTCTCTTGTCCAGGGTGGAGTACAGTGACATGATCACAGGTCACTGCAGACTCAAAATCCTGGACTGAAGTGATCCTCTCACCTCAGCCTCCTGAGTAACCAGGACAACAGGTGCATGTCATCACACTCAGCTAATTTTAGTATTTTTCGTAGAGATGGGATCTTGCTATGTTGCCCAGGCTGGTCCTGAACTGAGCTCAAGCAATCCGCCAACCTTGGCCTTGCAAAATGCTGAGATTGCAGGTCTGAGCTCACAGCCCAGTCTTTTTTGAAGGTTTATATAATCATGACCACATTTTCAAATAATTTTATATCCTTTATTTTCACTTAAATTTTAAAATAAGCATTTCATTAAGCTATAAAAACTCTTCATAAACATTAATAGCCACATTGTGTCTCAAAATTTAGTTAATAATCATTTTATATTATCAATGTTATTTCTATTATATATATAAGATAATGATAAATGTCACCATAATACACACACACACACACACACACACACACACACACACATGAATTATGTTCTAAAAGCTGGATTGTGTAACTTTGTACCAGCAGTGGATAAGAATAACTAACTCACTGATTTTGTTTCTGCGCTGAGTAGTACTTCAGTTTTTGTGAGTTTATTAAATTAGAATTGAATCTCATTGTTTACAGCTTCTTTCTTTCTTTCCCTTCCTTCCTTCCTTCCTTCCTTCCTTCCTTCCTTCCTTCCTTCCTTCCTTCCTTCCTTCCTTCCTTCCTTCCTTCCTTCCTTTCTTCCTTCCTTCCTTCTTTCCTTCCTTCCTTCCTTCCTTCCTTCCTTCCTTCCTTCCTTCCTTCCTTCCTTCCTTCCTTCCTTCCTTCCTTCCTTCCTTCCTTCCCTCCTTCCCTCCTTCCCTCCTTCCCTCCTTCCCTCCTTCTTTCTTTTCTTCTTTCTTTCTTTTTCTTGAGACGGGTCTTACTGGGTCACCCAGTCTGGATTGCAGTGGACAATTACAGCGAACTGCAGCCTCGAATGCTGGTCTCACTCCATCTTCCTGTCTCAACCTCCTGAGTAGCTGGGACTACAGGCGTGTGCCACCACACCTGGCTAATTTTTAATTTTTCTGTAGAGAACTAGGTCTCACTATGTTGCCCACGTCGGCCTCAAACTCCTGAACTCAGACGATCTTCCCGCTGTGGCCTCCCAAAGTGCTAGGATTATAAGCATGAGCCACCATGCCCAGCTGCAGCTTTTATTCCTTTGATAACTTGTGAGGTTCAAGTTTTTCATGAGTTCATTTACGTTTTGATGAATCCCATCCATTTTCAGTTTGTGTTGTAAGGGGATTCATTCTTAACTTTTTATGAAAAATGTTTTCTTCCAAAATATAATTTTAAAAATTTGGTCTAATATTTTTTCACACCTTCCAGATAACATGCTATGGTCCTTCTTGAGGATCTGATGAAGTGTATTGACAGTGGTCACTCACAAGTGATCATTTGATGTTTTAAAGCCACAGTACATTAAACCCGTTCCCCTTCCATGCCCCAGATGCTAATTAAGCATAACTGGCTGCTGCTTTATATGTTTGTTTCTTCCCTTTAGGGAACACATTATTCTCTAAATAATTTTCAGATTACTTTGAAAATATTTCTAAAGGAAGTTAATGAATTTCAACCAATGATTTCTCTCTGTGGCAGTGAGGAAAAAGCTCTCCAAATCTACTGAAACCCTCTTCCCCTCTCATTTGTGACCTGAGATGCTCCCTGGATGTTTCAGCACAGTGACAGACGATTCCCTGACTGCCATGGCAGCTGTTCTTTTGCTGTCAGGCCTGTGTCAAAATAACTGAATCACTTAAAATTAAAAAAAATTGCTGCTCAAAATAACTGAGATCAAAGGCCTCTTATCTGCCTGTGCTTGTGAGTGGAAGGAATGAGTTGGAATATTTTCTTTAAATACGGGGCTCTGGTTCTTAAAGTACTTTGGCCATTTTCCAGAGAATATGCAAGTTGAAAGAGAGTTGATATCACTGTTGTATCGTCATGACACGAGGATTGTTCTTCGCGTCCTCCTGTTATCAGCAGCACTGTGTCACCAAACACATACAAGAGGGTGGCCTCCTCTCCTGATGCCCCACAGCAGGGTTAATAGTCATTTGAAGACTTAAGCATGTGCATAGACTGTTTTTCTGTGGCATCATTCTGGGTGCAGTCCCAGACCCTGAGACTGGACCTATATTACACTTGTAACCTTAAACCACTGTGGGCACAGTTCTCAGCAGCGTTCACTGCCATGTGTGTCAGCTGAGAAAGTGGGTTCCACACTAGAGGGAATATGGGGGAGCCATGGGCAACGATCAGTGAGCAGGGGGTGGGGTGTGACTTGGAATCAGAGGGTGATAATTTAGAGACCGAGTTCAAATGAGGGAACAGTAAACCTAGGTCAGCTATAAGGAGACTCTGAGGACTCAGCAAACGCACCTGGGATGGTGGTGTCCTGTAGAGAGCCTGGAGAAGCTAGGAGTCAGGGATCTGTGACTGGAAACCGTAAAGCAAGGACTCTGTTGGGGTGGGATTGAGGGGGGTAGAGATGCTCAGTGTGGCAGGGCAGCCCTGCAGGTCTAGCACCAGGAGCCTATGGATGACTTTTCAAGACTCTGCTGCAAGGATGAAGCTGCAGCTGCTTCTGTTATTTCACCAAGGATTCAAAGTCCATGTCTTCATCCCTTCTCCATTCAATGAATGCGTTATTAGTGCTTATAATCAGCACTGCTTAGGCACTGATAAAGCATCAGTGAGAAAAACAGTCCTTGTTCTCAATGAGCTGACCTTCCAATAGGAGAGGCAGACGATGAGCAAATATATAAATGTATGTGGTGCAGTGGTGTGCTCCCTAATGAAAATTGCAGCAGGGTGGGTGACAGCAGGATGGAAGCAGGTGGCAGGTGCCATGTGTAGATGTGTGGAACACTGTGGCTTCTGTGAGAGGTAATATTTGAGCAGAGACCTGGAAGAAGTAAGGGACTGAGCTGTGAGCATTGAGGGGAAGGTCATTTAGGGAGAAGGGCATCTGCGTGGCCTGGGTTGGTCACCGGCCTTCTGATGAATCATGGAGGATGGGGCCCCATGAATGACAGTTTGTCAGGACTGTGTGCAATAGGGATGACCCCCAAAGGAAAATGGAATTGCTTTTATTATTGAAATGCAATAAGCAGAAAGGAAAGATGTCCACCACAGTTGAGGGTGGTGGTTCTTTCCGTGAATTTTGCCCTCAACAGAGAGAATGAATGAGAAAGGGAATTGTTTCCACTTCCAAGAGATGGGGACAGCAGGAGTGAGGTGGACAGAGAGCTTTGGAGAGCATCTGGCTCTCTGGACTCAACTGAATCCCAATGACTGGTGCAAAAGCAGGTGGGAAGAGGGTGGGGGAGGAAAGATACAGGTGTTCAGGAGACCCAAGGATGAGTGCCCAGACTTCCCATTCTACACTGTGGAGCCTGCCCTCAATAGCACAGTGGAGGTGATTTGTTCTTCTACTGCCATTTGGGAAACAACAGAAAACCATTTCTGGATGCCACTGCATGGTAGGGGAAGCCAGTTCCGTGCTGCTCTCACCCTCCAGGGCACTCAGAGAAGAGGGGCTGGCAGGCTGCACACAGCTGTGTTTGCATGGTGGCCTCAGGATGGGACTAGGGTGCGGGTGGTGGTGGTCAGTCTTCTCTGCCTCTCCCTGAGTGTGGTCACTTGTAATTCCCTGAATACACCATGCACTTTCAAATCGGTGTGGCTTTGCCCATGTGTGCTGCTCAGCCTTTAGCGTCTAGTGTCCATGAAGCCGTCTCTGTCCTCCATCCCCAGCTAATTACTACTCGTCATTTTGCTCCCACGGTCCACAGCATATTATTGGTGCTTGTTGCACCTATTCACTGAACCTTGGATCATAGTGAGTTTTACACATTTCTTTCCTGGAAGACAATACATCAGTTTTATTCACCTTTGCAGTGACCCCTCCTTGTCCCAGTGCCTTGCATTACAGATTGCATGGATGAGCGGGTGATCTCTGACCTTGCAATGTGAATCTTTATTCAACCTTTTATATATATATATATATACACAGTTATATATATATAAACATACATATATAGTCTGTATGTATGTATACGTGTGCCTGTGTATGTATATATGTATATATATGTATATAAACACAGACACACATATACATACATATACATACACAGGCATACATATACATACATATGTACACACACAGGCACACATATACATACACATATATACACACACAGGCACACATATACATATACACACAGGCATACATATACATACACAGGCATACATATACACACAGACACACATATACATATATATACACACAGGCACACATATACACACATATATACACACAGGCACACATATACACACATATACATACACACAGGCACACATATACATATACACACAGACATACATATACATACACACAGGCATACATATACACACAGGCACACATATACATGTATACACACAGGCACACATATACATATATACACACAGGCACACATATACATATATATATATACACAGGCACACATATACATACATATATACACACCCAGGGACACAGATACATATGGGAGTGATTCCATTGGACTCACTTGCTATATGATGGAAATAAATGTTTCTGGTTATGTTGCCAAATTTTAAAAAGCTTTATCTATATTTTAGGGAGTAGTTGAGGGTTTTTCTTGGTGAATGTTATTTAATTAATTTTCCTCTCACTGGATAATTGTGTGTCTGGCCAGTACACATCCTGCACAATCCCACTTGACACTCCAAGATGTTGCACTCAGGTGCCCCAGCATAAACAGTATGGCAGAAATACCCTTTTCCCTGTCTGCGTTTGTAAGATAGCCTCTTCCACACCAGAGGAACTATTTTGGGAGAATGATTCATGTCATTCTCATTACAGTTTTAAGTTGTAAATGATGCCAGTTTTCCTGGAGGTGTAAACATAAGTGTTATCTTTATATGCACATGGGAATACCTGTAACAGAAAAAGTACTTTGTATTCTTGAGTTACAGTCTAGGTTATAAACAAAGAGATTAATAGGATCTTTATCAAAATTCTACTTTTATTGACCTGTTTCTGAAAAAGTACCAATTACTTGTGGCTCTGCCTCCATTCTCCATTTCTAAACACAGATGGAGAGTCAAATAACTTAATGTCTTATTGTTATAAGCAGATGATTCTATAAAATAAACACTGTGCTTTCTCTTTTGAAATAATGTGAAAAGTGAGAGCAGGTGTTAAATTACTGTCTCGCTGTTTGTGGTTAAAAGTAACAGGAGGTACAAAATCATTCAAAGTGTACTTCGGTGTGAATGATTAAGGTGAAGCCATTCTAATTATTTCAGTTTGCTTTCTGGTAACTTTAAAGGATATGGCAAAGCGTCCTTATTTACTCAGTGGTTACAATGCATGACGACAGTGGAAATGAGGAACACTTAGCATCTGAGTTTGCTATCAGACCTTGTACACAACAGTGCCTTACAAGTGTTTATTGATTTGTCCCCAAATAACTGAGTTCAAATAGGAAAAAAATTAGGTTTGGAATGTGCTTAGATTTTTCTGATTCTCAAGGAATTCCATATGCTATATTAAAATTTTAAAATTGACAAAATATTACTTATTTTAGAATTTTAAATTATAAGTGAAAATTGAAAAATAAAAAAATTGAAGGAAAGCAAATGAATTTGTTGTTGTTTGTTATATGCCCATTTTTTTTCTTTTCTTTCTCATATTCAAAATACATTCAGCCCATTTTTTTTTTTGAGATGGGGTCTTGCTCTGTTGCCCAGCCTGGAGTGCAGTGGTGCGATCTCGGCTCACTGCAACCTGGGTTCACTGACACCACCGCCTACCAGGTTCGAGCGATTTTCCCACCTCAGCCTTCCATGTAGCTGGGATTACAGACATGCACTACCATGCCCAGCTAATTTTTGTACTTTTTGTAGAAACAGGGTTTCACCATATTGACCAGGTTGGTCTTGAACTCCTGACCTCAAGTGATCCTTCCACCTTAGCCTCCCAAAGTGCTGGAATTACAGGCATGAGTCACTGTGCTGGCCTGGTGGTTTTTTTTTGAGATGGAGTTTCACTCTTGTTGCCCAGGCTGGAGCACAATGGTGTGATCTCATCCAGGCCGGAGCACAATGGTGTGATCTCATCTCTCTGCAACGTCCGCCTCCCAGGTTCAAGTGAATCTCCCGCCTCAGCCTCCCAAGTAGCTGAGATTAAAGGCACATGCCACCACATCCAGCTAATTTTGTTTTTTAGTAGATATGGGGTTTCCCCATGTTGGCCAGGCTGCTCTCAAACTCCTGACTTCAGGTGATCCACCAGCCTTGGCCTCCCAAAGTGCTGGGATTATAGGCATGAGCCACCTCGCCTGGCCTATAGGCCCATGTTGATGGCAAGTTTTTTGGGTATAGTGACAACCTTTTGATCCACTGACAGTGAGACATATTCTCCCCATCCCCCTTGGACATGTGCTTTAAAAATTATTTTCTGGTTCATCTGTGGTTGGTGTTTTCCATTTGGAATTTTTGACCCAGTCCATTTAGGGAGATTTATTCATATTTGAATAAGATTCTTCAATTAACAATAAATGAAATGCATTGTAAAATCTTATTTAATTCTAAAGTGGTGAATTGAAAAAATATAAGCAATTTGAGGACACTTCAGCAGTTTTGTCAATTCAGCAGAATCCAGCCTTATGGCAAAATCTGGCCTTAAATTTGCTCATTGTGCTAGAATCTTCCAGCTATGATGCGTGACACCTACTCTTTTCTTTGTTTTTCCCTATCGTAAGACTTAAAAAAAAATCTTCTCTTCGTTATTCAGTGACTGCCTCATTAACTAGCCTGGGTCTCTACTTTTAGAAATTTGAATTTTAGTGGTTCTGGAGTGGGGCCTGAGCACTTATATTAAAAAACAAAACAAAAGCAACCAAATGCTCTCCCAGTGATTCTGATGCTCTAAGCGGACAACAGGTGGATAAAAGGTAAGCTTCAAAACCAAGATGTCAACATGGACACAAATCTCTGAAGGTCCCCATTTTTGGAAGTTAACTGGATTGAACCGTGGCATGCCTATGGTATGACAGTGAAATGAGAGACCTCCTACATGTAATGAAATGTCGCTGTATTTCATATTTCCCCTTCTGTCTTCTCAGCCATCATGTATGTCATGGGAGCACTTGGCCCTGCGGTGGGATATTTATTAGGTGGACTTCTTATTGGTTTTTATGTTGATCCCAGAAATCCTGTTCACCTTGACCAGAACGACCCTCGTTTTATCGGAAACTGGTATGTCCTGTTTTCTATTTTTTTTCATTTCACTTCTTACTAATAATAGTGAGAGTTGTAGTACATTTGGATTTAAAATTTTCCCAATGGGAGACAAAAAATAGTGGAAAGGTGGCTGGGAAGGGGTGATAGGCAGGATAATAACATCCCAAAGAAAGCTACATCCTAATCCTTAGAACCTATGAAGATGTTGTCTTACATGGCAGAAGGGACTTTGCAGTTGTGATTAAGGACTTTGAGATGATATTAGATGACCTGGGTGGGCCCAGTGTAATCAAAGGAAAGAGAGAGGCAGGAGGGAGGGCAAGGATCAGAGAAGGAGAGCTGATGATTGAAGCACAGGTTGGAGTGATGTGCCTTGAAGATGGAGGAAGGGGCTGTGAGCAAAGAATGCAGATGGCCTCTAGAAGCTGGGAAAGCAAGGAAATGGGTTCTTCCCTCAGCCTCCGGAAGGCGTGCAGCCCTTTCAATCATTTTACACTTCTGATCTCCAGAACTATAACATGAGACAGATTATGTTGCCTGAAGCCACAAAGTGTGTGGTACCTTCTCATAGCAGGGAGCTGAAACAGAGGGTTTGGGGACAGTAGCTTAATCCAAATTCTCTAGGATCAGGGTGCTTTCTTTATAGCAGAATGAAGGAAAAAGACTGCTGTGGCTATGTGAGGACATTCCTGTTGACTTTAATCACACCTTTCAGTATCTTTCCCGTGCCTAAAAAAAAATATGTTATTTCCACATTCTTCCTGTATTTGCGTGTCTGCTTTATAACCCTTTCCCACTGCCTGGAATGCCAGTCCGCTTTTCCACTGTTACACTCTCAGTGAAGCTTTTTTCTTGCTAATCTTTTGTTTCCCCACATGTGCTAGAGGTTTAGCTGCTTTCTCAGTTGTCCTGCAAAATAAATAATGCTTAGGACTCAGAATGAGAACTTCAACTTTGAATGGTATGTTACTTATACAAGTAAGAGAGTTGTGGTTGAGTTCTTGCAGTCCTTAACTTGAACGTGATAGGTTATTTCTTCAAAATTGCAAACACTAATTGAAAATATTGGAGTCCTGAATTCATTTCATGTGGGTTGACAATAGCTATACATTGATAAGGCATTTTCATTTGACAGCAGAGAGAATATTTCAGTATTAGAAAACATATGTGCCAAGTACTTACTTACTTTTTTTTTTTTAAACATAGACACAGATAAAGAAAGCAATTACTTTCTAAAGAGTGTCTTAGAGTGCTTTGTTCTCTGTGTTTCATTACATGATAATAACATTGTAACTCTGAGGTTGGTAGGAATCTTGTTTAACACTATTGATTTTCAAAGCAGCTAACAGATATTAATTGTTATACAGGCTTCCTCTTTTCATGAGTAATGCTTTTTGAAGCTGGAAGTGTTAAGTCTGGTAGAATTTTAAAATCGTACAGAAAGGAGTTCCCCTGTCAGCATTAGGGGAATAACACAGGAGTTTTAAGTTCTTCACTCATAGTGAAATTTTCGGTCTTGTCTGTTTTCTTTCCAGTTCTGAAATAAATCAGAGTAGAGATATTTTTTTATTGTCACTAAACCAGATTAATTAACTCTATTTATGAACATCCAGCGTGTATTCTGTGTTCTATTTAGGGGTCCTTAAGGAGGGCACAGTGACAGGGAAACATCTGGAGGGAGAGATGGGGAAAGCCAACTTGGGTAGGAAAAAGGAGGGAGGGCAGGAGCTTTAGTCTAACAGTGCTTTATGCTGTCTTTTAGGAGACGTTCAGTTGGCAGCGAAACTGAGAGATGAGGGCCGGGAATGGTGGCTCACCCTGTAATGCCAGCACTTTGGGAGGCTGAGGCGGGTGGATCACTTAAACGTCAGGAGTTCAAGATCAGCCTGGCCAATGTTGCGAGACTCTATCTGTACTAAAAATACAAAGAATTAGTCGGGTGTGGTGGCACAAGCCTGTAGTCCCAGCTACTCCAGAGGCTGAGGCAGGAGAATCGCTTGTGGGAGGCAGAGGTTGCAGTGAGCCGAGATCACACCATTGCACTCCAGCTTGAGTGATACAGTGAGACTCTATCTCAAAATAAAAATTAAAAAAAAAATTGAGAGATGAGGAATATAGACCCTGAAGCCGTAATCCCTTGGGTGTAAATCATAGTCTGCCACCTAATACTTATGTGACTTTGGGGAAGTTACTCTGTGCCTCAGTTTTTGAATCCATAAAAGAAGGTAGTTACGGTACCCTATTTCACAGGGTCGTTGTGAGGAATGAATGAGTTTACATGTGTAGGGTTTAAGCAGTTCCTGCTGTAAAGTATGTGTTAGCTATTAATGTAATCAACATTCAAATAATTTTATCCATTTCAATGGCTCAATGTTAGTTCTGTAAATGATAAAGATTGTCAATATAGAGATATATAGTGAGAGTCTATTTAAACATGAATTCAAATTTTATTGAGTAACTCTGTTTGTAACAGACTTCTACCTTGAACGACAACATAGTTATTTGATGCAATGCTATTTTATACGATGTCTAGCAGCAGTGATAAAATTTCAATATGTATATGCTGAAAGGAAGAAGGAAGGAAGGAATAATGCTAAATGTATTGGGTGCTTATGTTGTGTCAAGCATTATACTAAGCTCTGCAAACATTCTCATCTAAGCCTTGTAACAACCATAGATAGTCACTGGTGTTATGTGTGTTTTGCACCTGAGGAAGTTGATGCTCAGGGAGTTGAATAATTTTCCATAAGCCTCAGAGTCACTGAGAGCTGGGATAAGAAACTTACTCCAGAACAGAGCTCTTGGTCCATTCTCTTAACCGGCCCGCTTTGTGAATGGTCTCTGAGTCATAGTTCATGAAAGGGATTTAGGTAGCCTGGCTTTTCAAGTGTAGCTATTATTGACGTGTCTTTTTCCAACATGTACTGCACACTTTCTGTCTCACTCAGCTTTTCTCAGGGTGCTCTTTAGCATCGTTGTTATGTCATGTGTTGTGTCAATGTTATTGGAGACTGTTGAAGAATGTGAGTCGGTTTGCTCTGCTTTGAAATGACCCCACACTTTAATGTTATTTTTGTTTATTTGCTATAATTCCCCCATTTCTGTTATGCACCTTCACTTTGGCTATTATGTGTATATTTTTAATGTTTGCATATAATTTTAAGTCAATGGCTGGGGCTGGGATGGGCAGGGAGGCTGAGTGCAATGCTATGTAAAAAGCATGCTGGGTGCAGTGGCTCATGCCTGTAATCCCGGCACTTTGGGAGGCTGAGGTAGGCAGATCACTTGAGCTCAGGAGTTCGAGACCAACCTGAGCAATGTAGTGAGACTCCCTGCTTCTCTACAAGAAAGTAAAAAAATTAGCCATGATACCTGTAGTCCGAGCTATTTGGCAGGCTGAGGTGGGAGGATCACTTGCACTCAGGAGGTCAAGGCTGCAGTGAGCCATGATCGTGCCACTGTACATCAACCTGGGCAACAGAGTGAGACACTATCTCTAAGGGAAAAAATCAAAATAAATAAATAAATAAAAGGCAAACCAACCACACAAAACTATCTATCATGAACTGATTGCTAATTAGGGGGCAGACGTTTTATGATGTCCATTCAAAACATTGTCTTATTTAATTTTAATGACCCCCAAAATACTTATTACCCCTCTCATAGAAAAGAAGGCCTACTTGGAAAAGCAAAATAATTTCCCCGGGATCCTATAGTTAGCAAGTGGTAAAGACAGAATGCAAACCCAGGTCTGTCTGAAGCCACAGCCCATGAGCTGTCCCCTACACTACACTGCCTGCCCTCTTCTGGAGAGAGTGTGAGAGCCAGGGAGCTGCAGGGATTCAGGGGACTGGAATGGAGAGACTCCAGAGGTAAGTGAGCAGTGCCTGATGGGTAAGGACCTCATAAGCAGCCAAGTACTAAGGGGGCTAGGCATGATCATAACTTGTTCTCTGTAGACATGTGACTTTTTTTCTTTTCTTTCTTTTTTTTTCTTTTTGAGATAATTTCACTCTTGTTGCCTAGGCTGGGGTGCAGTGACACAATCTTGGCGCTCCGCAACCTCCGTCTCCAGGGTTCAAGCAATTCTCCTGCCCCAGCCTCCCAAACAGCTGGGATTACAGGCGTGTGCAACCATGCCCAGCTGATTTTGTAGTTTTAGTAGAGACAGGGTTTCTCCATGTTGGTCAGGCTGGTCTCGAACTCCTGACTTCAGGTGATCTGCCCACCTCAGCCTCCCAAAGTGCTAGGGTTACAGGCATGAGCCACCGCACATGGCCGACAGATGACCTTTTTAATTATTTTTATTTTTTTTGAGATGGAGTTTCGCTCTTGTTGCCCAGGCTGGAGTGCAGTGGTGCAGTCTCAGCTCACTGCAACCTCCGCCTTCTGGGTTCAAGTGATTCTCCTGCCTCAGCCTCCCGATTAGCTGGGATTACAGGCACTTGCCACCACACCCAGCTAGTTTTTGTATTTTTAGCAGAGACAGGGTTTCACCATGTTGGCCAGGCTAGTCTCGAACTCCTGACCTCAGGTGATGCATCTACCTCGGCCTGTCAAAGTGCTAGGATTACAGGTGTGAGCCACCGTGCCCAGCCAACCTTTTTAAAATTAAAACTGTCTCTTTCAATTTACTTATTCAGCAGATTTTTTTGAGTACCTAATCTGTGTCAGGCACTGGGCTGGTGATTACATTCTGAATAACTGAGATTGCTGGAAGTCTGCCCCAAGCAATCTTCTCAACATAAAGCCCTTTCCTGACTATCTTAAAAATCTTCATTTGATATAACTTTAAATATCTTTGAAAATAGCACACTGAATTATTAATGACTAATTGTAGGAATCACTCTCTCAACTGTGACCTTTAGCGGCTGATAACAGCAGTACATTAGAAACATTATTTTAAAAAATGAATTTTCACTTTGCAATGGATCTATATTCTTACTGGATTGAATTCAACGTTAATACTTACAATGCTGCTTGCATTCTGGTTATAATTGATGCGAGCGTGTTGAGCATTTATAAACTTGGAAGCTTGAATGGCAGAGTTTGGAAGTGAGGAATCTTAGTTAGAATGTGGCTGCCCTGTTAGGTAGGGTCAGGGGCCTCTGATTGCTAAGGAAAGGTTGAAAGGGGACTGAGAAATTGCCTCATGGGGAATCATGCAGTCAAGAAGCCCAAGGCCCTAACACTACAATTTCAGTTCTGCTCTCTGTTGTTGCTTCCTAGTGCTCTGCAACGTGACAACCTCAGGTAAATTTAAAGACAGAAATCTGAGTCTAATAGCTCCTGTTCTACTTTTCTTAGGGTGCTTTCCGATACTCATTAATTTTCCCTCTCTGAATTTTGATAGCACACATAATCTATACCATATAATCTGACATTTAATTACATGCATTTGCATTTCTTAGAGGTTGTTTCTTATATTTTGGTTTGCTTATGAATAGGTTGTAGGTTCTTGAAGGCAGAGACTAAGTCTAAATGTCTTTGTCGGTAAACCTCATACTTGGTTAAGTTTTGTGAAGGCCAGCTAGGTGGGTGGCAATGCATCCTTTTTTTTTTTTAGACAGAGTCTTGCTGTCACCCAGGCTGAAGTGCAGTGGTCTGATCTCTGCTCACTGCAACATCCGCCTTCCGGGTTCAAGCAATTCTCCTGCCTCAGCCTGCCCAGTAGCTGGGATTACAGGTGCCCGTCACCATGCTCGACTAATTTTGGTATTTTTAGTAGAGACAAGGTTTCACCATGTTGGCCAGGCTGGCCTCAAACTCCTGCCTCAGCCTCCCAAAGTGCCGGGATTACAGGTGTGAGCCACCGCACCCGGCTAATACATTCTTAAGTGTTTGCAGAAAAATACTTGAATACTATCAACAATTTAAAACTTACTTCACGTGGGATATTAATGCTTTTCTTCTGAGAAAAAATGTTTATATTGGTCCACATAACATGCTATAGTCTACGTTATTTTTCTATTGAATTTGTAATTTAGTGATTTATCATAAAATACACATTGTAGAAGGTTAACAATGCTAGCAGACCTAACCCATTGGTACCCAAAAATACGTGAATGAAATTCTAATTAGGTTGCTGATTATAATATTCAGTATAACACTAATATAATTGCAGATTTCTCATTTATATCACAGAAAAGGAGAATTCCTTCATTTTCCTAGTTTGCCCAACTTCCTATCTCTTTACAATTGATTATACTTTCCTTGAGAATTTTATCACCACGAACTTGTACTTTACTAGTAATTTGTTCTCACCCACAAAAGAAAAGCCATAAATGCTATTCACATTTTCCAATTTTTAGGTGGAGTGGATTCCTCCTTTGTGCCATTGCAATGTTTCTTGTGATATTCCCAATGTTTACTTTTCCAAAAAAGCTTCCACCTCGACACAAGAAAAAGAAAAAGAAAAAATTTTCTGCTGATGCTGTTACTGATGATGATGTTCTGAAGGAGAAATCAAACAACAGTGAACAAGTGGACAAAAAAGTTTCTTCTATGGGATTTGGAAAGGATGTCAGAGGTAACGTATCTCTCTTGAATAAATATGTGCATGGTGCTTTGATCAGTGCTACTCAAAGTGTGGTCCCAGGCCACTGCTGTCTACCCACTATCTGTGGGTTGGCCTGTGGCCAGATAAATACTAAGATTGAGAGTAAATGTTGCAAAACCCTTTTAGGAACTTGACAGAGTAATTTTTTGTCTGTTGTATCTAATAATAGTTTAAAAATTAAGTTTATATTTTGTATGTTGTTTACAAAATTAGTTTTAAAATAATTCATCATTTTTGTCTTTGCAAAAGTATTAGCAGATGACAGACTAGAAATAATAATAATTAAAAAAAAATGATTCTTCCTCACACACATTGTTTGAGAAGCACTGATTTAGATCATAAGGAAACAGATGTCTATATATGTTATTTACTATAATTAGAGAAGTCTGATTTTTAAAATATTAAAAATCAAGTGCGTTGTGCATTGGAGGGTTTGTTTCCGGGGACCAGTGACTTTGGTAGTGTGGTTTCATGCATACCTAAGTATGAAACGTACCACTAGAAACGGGTCTCACTTAACAGCGGCTTTGTCAAGTGCTTGCATGTGGCCCCAAAGAAGGGAGGCCAGGAGATGGGCCTCTAAACCCAGTGTAAAAGCATTCAGAAGGTCTTGGTGATGTATGTTTTTTTTTTCTTTCATTTTTATTTCTTTTAAAAATGCTAATTATATTAAAGCTAGATTAGGCCATCTATAGCCGTAAACAACTTGAAGTGATCATGACCACACAATATTTATTCAGTATTTTGTGTATCTGTTGAATGACAACAAGTTCCTTTAATTCCAGAAAACTATGATGCTACACTCCTATTAATTTCAGTTTAGTTTCCAACATTCTGTAAATTGATTTTTTTTGGTATAAATTATGAAGCATAATATTTACCGAGTGCTTTCATGAATCAAGGTTGTGTTAGGTAAAATGTACCTGGGCACATTATTGTCTCATTTTGACTGTATATACACAGTGTGGCCAAAGAGGAACATTTCCAGCCTAGAATAAAGTTACTCATATGTTATGGACATGTCCCTACAGCCTAAGAATCATAATAGTTAGATTGGACCATTTTTAAAGACTATATTTTTTGAAAGCAAATGAAATGCTACTTCATTAAAAATGCTTCTTTGCAGTTACATTTTAGATTTGGCCTTCTCCCTTCCTGTGATTTCATGACATCGTGCTGTTTTGGAACTGTACGTGAATTCTTATGCTCTAATAACATAAAGCGTTCTCTGGACACTGGCATGGCCTGGTCTCTTCCAATGTGTACCAGCCCATCACTTTTTTTGTGAACCTATTATAGACCATTATGGCTACTATCAAAAGAGTGATTTTTTGTTTTTCATAACTTAACTGAGACATGCTTGATGTCAAAGAGCTTAAAGCCCAGCAATAGCCTTTGAGTATTTTTATTTTTGAGTTGGAGGCTCACTCTGTTGTCCAGGCTGGATTGCAGTGGTGCAATGTCCACTCACTGCAATTCTGCCTCCCAGGTTCAAGCAATTCTTCTCCCCCAGCCTCCTGAGTAGCTGGGATTACAAGTGCCCACCCACACTTTGCTAAGTTTTGTTCTTTTTGTTTAGTATAGATGGGTTTTGCCATGTTGGCCAAGCTGGTCTCAAACTCCTGACCTCAGGTGATCCACCCTCCTAAGCCTCCCAAAGTGCTGGGTTTATAGGCGTGAACCACTGTGCCCAGCCAGCCTTTGAGTCTTCATTTATGAAGACTATGAAAGTAGATTCAAAGGGAGAAATAAAGTCATAGGTAAGATAATATCATATATTTTATATAAAATTTCACATGAATGTGAAACATAAATCACCTAGCTTAGGGTTGGGTGACTTGTATGTGAAATATGTGATTTATTGGATAGTAGAAAATGGGAAGAAGATTGACATCAAATACCAACAGCAGATACCACTGTTGATGGGAATGAGGTTCTTTTAGAAGACGCAGTGTAGACAATGCTATCAATGGCCTGTCTGCATTTTTGCCCCCCACCGTTTTCATGGCAGAGGTCCACTAACTGCCAGGACTGAAATGATTTGCCTGAAGGGTTTTCTTTGTGAGCTGGGAAAACTGCTTGGCTCCTGCTTTAGGTGGTCTTCAGGCACCATGGAATGAAACCCCTGGCCTCCCATGCCCCAGAGAAGTCTTAACCGGATGACTGATAAACATCGCAGGTCCTACGCCTCATGGGGAAGGGAATTCTGAGGTGTGTTTCTGTGTCTTTCGTGGGCTCTTCTTCCTTCCAGTGCACTTTGACTGCACTCCCCACCCAGTGTTTCCTGAGTCGCCTAAATAAATTACTTGGATGTGAACTCTTGTCTCAGGGCCTGCTCCTGGGGAATCCACACTTAGATATGCTGGCTCAAAAGGGATCAAGGCCATTGAGAATTTAAAATTGATTTTTGGAAATGGAATCTATACACTATTTGGGTTTGTTTTTCTGTTTTCTCTATGCTCAATTTGATGGTTCAAGATATTTTCTTTTAAAAACAAGAATAAGAGGGGTCTTGGAAGGATGATGGGTAGTTGGCTTATAAAATCTGTTTCTATTCTGATTTTCTTGTTAGTCTTTTTGATAAAGTCTCCTTTTTTAACTCTATGCCTTGATTATCATGACTGATCCTACTTCTGTAGCCAAAGCTTCTGATTAGGACACACAGCTGATTCATTTCATTATTTCCACTTGTACTGGATTCTCTAATCATATCAAGACTGGAACTTCAAGAAGACTGGAACTTCTTTCTTGTTAGAAAGTAATACCATTTTAATTGAATTATACTAAAAATGTTTTGCTAAAATGACACTGATGGTATTAAAATAATGTTCAATTACAATATTTAAAATTAATTTATTTTTATCTTGTATACATTGATTTCCTATAGTGTATTTAATATATATCACCTGAAGAAAGTGACTAATATTTAATGTAACTTTCCAAAGGACAAATTAAATCCCTAGGAATCATTCTGCTATTGACATAATTTTAACAAAGCTGAGATGTATTATTGGGGTTATTTTTGACAAAGCTGAGATTTATTATTGAGGTCTTGCTTTAAAGAATGGTTCATAGAAAAGTCCACTTTGAGTTAAATCTGAGTTTGAGTCCCAGATCCTCTTTTCCCTTCTATTTTCTAGAGTAGGTCTTCTTTTGGTCTTAATTTTTAAATTATTTATTCTATTTTATTTTATTAAGACAGAGTCTTTCTCTGCCACCCAGGCTCGGGTTCAGTGGTGTGATCTTGGCTCACTGAAGCCTCAACCTCCCAGGCTCAAGTGATCCTTCCTGCCTCAGCCTCCCCAGTAGCTGAGACTACAGGCCTGTGCCACCACACCTAGGTAATTTTTGTATTTTTTGTACAGATGGGGTTTCATCATGTTTTACAGGCTTATCTGGAACTCCTGGGCTCAAGGGATCTGCCTGCCTTGGCCTCCCAAAATGCCAGGATTACAGGTGTGAGTCACCACACCTGGCTTCTTGGTCTTTATTTTATATTTGAAATTTGGATACCAATATTAGTACCTTCAAAGAGGAGGTAGAAGTTGGTATCTTACATTTCCTTAAAAAGACAATTATTGGTTAGGTGTGGTGGCTCATGTCTGTAATCCCAGCACTTTGTGAGGGTGAGGTGGGCAGATCACCTGAGGTCGGGAGCTCGAGACCAGCCTGGATAACATGGCAAAACCCCATCTCTACCAAAAATACAAAAATTAGATGGGCGTTGTGGTGAGCACCTGTAATTCCAGCTACTTGGGATGCTGAGACAGGAGAATCACTTGAACTCTGGAGGTGAAGGTTGCAGTGAGCCAAGATAGTGCCACTGCACTTCAGCCTGGGTGATGGAGCAAGACTCCATCTCAAAAAAAAAAAAAAAAAAAAAAAAGAAGAGAAAAGAAAAGAAAATTATTTGAGCCATACAGAACGGTGCCCTTTTGGGAATTTCTACTGCAGAAAATGATAAAAGAAAATATACTCCACCTCCACATTTTAATGACAGACATTGAGAAAATCTGACTCAGTGTTTTCATACTCTTATTATAAATTATGCAGGAATAACGCTGATTTAAGACACCACAAAGGGGAAAGTAGAATTTTCAATATGTCTGCATTACATTCCACAAAGAGATTAGCATTGATTCCATCAAAAATCTTACCAATAAAAATAAACACTTAAAATATTCAAGTGAATCTATTTCCCTGAGCTTTGAGGTCCAGCATTTTAAAGCATTACAAATTTAACTGGGCAGCTTTCTATCTAAAAAACTTTTGGTAGCAGTTAATCACAGAAGGATTTTGCTTTCTATGTCCACTTTTTAATCTTTGAAGCTTAATTGTGTGTTACTAATTAGGCATAAAATATAACATATTTTTCTCTGCTAGAGTTTTATCTGTTAAAGTGCAGTATATTTAAAATCCTGACTAAGCAGTTACTCTGAGGTGATAAACTGATTTGAAGAGGCTACTGAAAGTGAGGGAATTTTCCTCATGGAAGGATAATGTCGGCATCATTGAATTCATTGAACGTTCACTCTATACGGGGTGCTGTACTCCATGCTTTAGTAATAAAGTTGTGTGAGCCATGGTCTGCCCTCCAAGAGCATAGAGTCCACTGAGGGAGCCAGGACAAATACAGATGGAAATGTGTTGAAGAGCATAAGAAGAGAACAGGTGCAATGGTGTGGAGGTTCAAGGCTGCAGAGGGATCAGGAAAACTTATATGGAGGAGATGGGATTTGAGATGACCCTGGAAAGATGGGGGGGATTTCCGTAGGTGGAGGCGGGTGTCAGAAATGTTCAGGCAGAGAGAGCAAAGGTCAAAGCTGGGACCGTGTAGGTGTATTTGAAAATGCTGAGCAAGCACTTTGTAGTTGGCGTGTTGGATATATGTGGTGGAGGCCTGGAAGATGAGGTTGGGAAGGTTGAGCAGGGCATGTGATAGAGAATGTGAGCTCTAGTGTGAGCTCTCTGATTTCTTTTCTAATGGGGAATGGGGAGGTTTAAGCCGGCGTTTGGCAGCATTCGAAGAGGTAGATTAGGGAGGAGGAGGAGCAGATTGGTAGGAAGGGGCGCAGGTACACAGCTGCGGGCAGAGCCCAGTGGAGAGGTTTCGGCTAGCAGAGAAGGAAGGGACAACAGCCTGCTAAACTGGCCTTGCTGCTTTGCCTATTAGCCCCTTTCTACCTGCCTTCCACTCAACAGCCAGAAATGTTAAAATGCCACTCCTTTGCTCAGAGCTCTGTGGTCTCCCAGCTTATTCATAGAAAAGTCCATTCCTTTATAACCTCTGGTTACCTCTTCGATTTATCTCCTTTCAGTCCTATTTGTTTATTGTGTGTTCTGCTTCAGCCACACTGGGCCCATTGTTGGTCTTCAAATGTGCCAGGCACACTCTCACCCCAGGACATTTGCACTTGCCATGCATGTGCTGGAACTGTTCTCTTCAGAGCCTCTCACTTTCCTCAGTGTACTTCTCACATGGCCCCTTTTCAGTGAGGCCTTCCTTAGCCATCCTGCCAAAAATCTCCAACCTCCCCTCCAAGGCTTCTTCCCTCCATTCTGCCTTTGGTTCTCTCCTTAGCACTCATCACTCACCTACCAAATATTTTACTTACTTATCTTATTTACTGTCTCCCAAGTGAGCAAGTAAGCTCCATGAAGTTAGGGAATTTTTTTTGTCTGTCACATTTCCTGCTGAGTTTATACCACCTAGAAGATACATAGCAAATATTTGATGAATTGATTATGGAATGAGAGGAGGGGAGAAGGAGGTCATTTCTTTCTTTTATTTTGAGACAGTCTCACTGTGTCTCGCTCTGGAGTGCAGTGGCGCTGTCTCTGTTCACTGCAACCTCTGCCTCCTGGGCTCAAGCGATTCTCCTGCCTCAGCCTCCTAAGTAGCTGGGATTACAGACACCGCCACCACACCTGGCTAATTTTTGTATTTTTAGTAAAGATGGGGTTTCATCATGTTGGCCAGGCTGGTCTTGAACTCCTGACTTCAGACAGTCTGCCAGCCTCAACCTCCCAAAGTGTTGGGATTACAGATGGGAGCCACTGCGCCTGGCGAAAGAGGTCATTTCTTTAGGATGTGACAACTGACATGGGAATGATGGAGAGAAAGGTACCAGAGGTGGTTATATGGTTGAATTTCAGATAATGGGGAGAGGAACTAGTTGAGGGAAGCAGAAGGAATAAATTCTGAGTTTGAGCTGCCCAAGAACACCCGGAACCATTGCAGGTACGCCTTTGCTAGGTGTTTTGGAACAAGTATAGTATGAATGTGTTAGGGTCAATGTTTGACTCAGCAAAGAGGGATCTCCAAAAGCTACGTGCCTGGGCCCTGTGCTGTTAGTCTCCTTGCACATTGCCTTTGCTGAATTGCACTTTAATTTTGTGTTTGCAGCTTCATTGAACTGCTACTTGAATTCCCCATGTTTACCGTAGGATGGTTGCTCAGTGCCCTTTGTAGAAAACCCCTTTCCTTGGATCAACGGTGCTCAAACCTAACCCACATCGGCATCACCACAAAGGCTTCCTAAAATCCAAGTCTCTAGGCCCAGTCCACAGTCTCGGATTCAGTAGGTTTGGAGTGGGCTGAGAATAGCATTTTTTTAAACGATTTCCCAGGTGATACTGAAGCTGTTGGTGCAGGAACCACACTGTGAGAACCACAGCTCTAGAACATAGTTAGGAAAAGCTTTGTTCTCCTTGAAGAATGCAGAATGTTTCTGTGTTTCTGATATTGATGATTATGCAGCTTTTTGCTTTGATGGCCAGGAAGGTCAGAATCAAATCTGAAGCCCAGGAAAAGTCTTATGGCCACATTGAATTCTTTCCCCCAGTTTGGATACTCTGCTCTATTTATGTTTTCTATGTAACCAATTCTTTCTTTTTTGTCCAACTTTTATTTTATTGGATGTATGATTTCTGGTGGTAAGCCACATGTTTACATTTGGACTTGCAGCTTAGGAGCTAAAAGGTAAAATGGTAACAGTCCAGGCAAAGAATCCCTAAGAAAGAAAGCTCTTTCTTTATACTCAGCAAAATAACTGTGGGGTGACTTATCAGACTCGCATCTCCTTAGAAAGATATGTGAAAATACTCATGAGTGCTGATTTAAACAAGCAAGGTAGTACTGTGGCCAGGAGCCACTAATGACGTATTTTGGTTTCTGGCAACCACTATTTCTACCCCCTTGTCATAGGTAACTGTCTCAGGCTCTGTGTGCTAAGCTGCGAGGTGACTGTGGCATGCTAGTATCATCTAGTTCCTGTCTTTTCTAGGCAAGCAGCAAATGTCATTTGCTGGCATGTTCTGGATGGGAGGGAGGACTCAGAACTTTCATGGGGCCATGTGATTGGGAAATCTGCGGGGCCATTTCTTTCAAAGCAAATGAGCAGGAAATGAGGACACATGGGTCCTGTGTTGGCCATGTTGCATATGATAAGCAGCCTTGGTTTTGCTTTTACAGAAAACCCTGACTAAAAATAGTTTGATTCTTCTGGATTTCATGCATGGAAAAGTTGTATCTGCCATATGCTCAAGAACATACAGGATCATGCGAGACTCACTGGCCATAAAGGTTACTAAGATTTTCACTGCAGGATGATCATATTTTTTCACCAGCTTTATGATGCACCAGAAGGCTTTAAAGAATACAAAAAACAGGAACTACAAGATTAGAGATAACAGAACATTTAAATACAGTCATCTCTTGGTATCCATGGGGGACTGGTTCCAGAACCCCTACTTAGATACCAAAATCCACGATGCTCAAGTCTCTGATATAAGATGGTACAGTATTTGCATATAAGCAATGCACATTCTCTGGTAAACTTTAAATCATCTCTTGATTAATTATAGTACCTAATACAATGTTAATGCTATGTAAATAGTTATTATATGGTATTGATTAGGGAATAAGGACAAGAAAAGAAGTCTGTATGTGTTCAATGCAGATGTGCCCACTAATTTTTTTTCTGAATGTTTTCGATCCGTAGTTGGTTGAATCCATGAATACAGAGTACATGGATATGGAGAGCCAGCTGCGCTTTCAGTACTTATAAAAGAAGGAGATCAAAGAATTTCAAGAGATGTTAAAGGCTGTTCACTAATTTGCACCCATAGGATTTTTAGAGATATCTGAGTGAGGACATGAAGGGGTTAATACTACTGGTAGGAGAACAAATACTTACACTTCCTAAGAGAAGGGAGCATCCCCTGCCACACAGGGTCGTGGAGGGAGCATCAGGATTGGTTAGGAGCCAGAATCGGAGCAAGGCCAGAGTCCAGCCCACAGCCTTTATTGGGGTTTTCTTGGGAAAGAGCGTAGGATTGGCTAGTTTGAATAATGTCCACAGGCTCTGGGCTCCAAGAATGGTCTCCAGTTGTCTGGTATCTGACCCTGGGTGATTTAGGACAGGTGAAATGTGTGTGAGTTAGATAAGGAGGTGGTCTGGGCCACAACTTGGGATTGCTTGGTTTGCATATGAAAGGTCAGCTTCCAGTAGCAGCTGAGCCCAGTACTATGTCTAAGAAGTGGCTGTAGTCCTGGAAGGGCAGTCTCTCCCTGACCAGCAAGCTTTTAAAGAAGTCAAAACATTATAAAATATAGAAATTTACAAACATGATTAATATAGAAGCTATGTGTTCTAACTGGAGTATCCATTCACTGGCCTCCTTCAGCCATAATTATCATGTGGCATTTCCTCCCTCTGCCTTTATTACACCACTTTTCTTCCTCCCACTTCAGGAGGCCTTTCCTATGCCCTCAAGGCAAAGGCGTTGGTACTGCCCATGTGCTTTGCAAAGCACCCTGTATTTTGGCAGTATCACATTATTTTAAAATTTACCAACAAAAATCCCTGTCTTTTATGTAACGATGACCTTCCACTCTGGCTGCTTTCATCTTCACTCTTGGTTTCTGTGACCAACGTGAATTTTATGCCTTCTTCGGCTTTAGTCCCTTTAAGCTGCCTTTATCTGCTTGTTCAATCACTCTTCTCTCAAATTGTACTTTTATATAAGCAATGGGTGTTATTTAAGACTTTTAGAAAAGGACCAGATGGGTTTCCGAGTATCACGTAGTTATTGAGATGGCTGGCTGGCAATATCAATCTTAAGGAAATTTCTCCTTTTTTTGTTTTTCTTTCTTTTTCACAAATATCTTTATTGAACAATTACTGCAGGACTAAGAACTCAGGATTCATACATGAAAAGTTACAATTCTTGCCCTCTAATGGAGGCAGAAAGGAAAATAGACACAATATTAATATATCAACTCCTAAAATGGAGGTACGCACATTCTAAGGAGGTGGAAGGAAGAGGAGGAAGGAACTCATGTTGGCTGCCTGAGTCAAGGAAGACTTTCGGGGATGACACATTTTTGCAGTCTTTTAAAATTGCAGCTTTTTAAGAAAGACCCTAGAAGTAATCCATGTTCATGACAGAAAACTTAAAGAATAAAATATAAGTGAATTCCAATCCCATTTCTGAAAATAAAATGCTTAACTTTTTCTAATAGTAAGAAAGTGTTTATATTCTGAAACTAGATGGACCTGGTGGTTTTATAACACTGTGACTTTACTAAATTCCACTGCATTTTTCACTTTAAAATAGTGAATTTATGTTCTGTGAATTTTGGCACAATAAATTATTTTTTCAAAGGGTATGTATTTTAGTTGAATTTAAACATAAGAAAAATAAACTGCCTGGGCTACTCAATTTGAGGTAAATGTCAGTATGTCTGGATATATCCACGTCAAAAATTACAAAAAGCATTAAAAGGGGTGAGCATGTTTGTTTGGTGTTTAATGCTCATAATTTATACCTGGGTAGAAATCTACATTTCCAGGTAATAAAATTTAGTCAACTCCTTCATAATAATACTAATTTATGTATTCTGTATAATAATAAAACAAGCACTAGTCCTCATCTCACCCCCAGTTTAAATTTTTAAAAAAGATCTAAAAGGAACAAAATTAATAGTTTATGTTTACCTCTAGAAGGGCTCTTTAGAAGGACATAAAAGAGAAAAGTTGGTTTGGATGTGCAGTGTCAGCAGGTGGAAACAAACACACAGACAACATGCCCTGGGGAAGGAATTTTCTTGCAACAAAAAAAAAAAAAGTCAGAAAATTAATGAAGGTTAAAAAAAAGAAACTAATTAGCATATAGAAATTAATAGTCATAATTATGACTTTGAATCTTGAAGAAAATGTCCAATTGTGCTATGTATTATCTAGTATTACCAGTTAATACAATGAAAATATTTAAAGCTTTGTTGCTTGAAGAGGCAATCACTCAGATATCTGAAAAATTAAGCATACCTCTTTCCTTATATGCTGGATAAAGGATAATATTGTATATTTTCTGTTTCTCCTGTTAGTATTTTAATTTTTCTTTAATGGACTTTTTAGTTTATAAACTTATGTAATGCCATTAAGGATTCTTTAGCATTAAAGAACCATTCTTTAAAAAGGAGCATAATTTTCTGTTTTCAGCAAGTCCGCCACTGTGGACCACCTTTCATCTTATGACTTACGCTGTCTTGGCTCTTAACCCACTCCCCAGGAGGAAATTATGCCTCTTTGGAATGGACTTCATTTTCTCACAAGTATATGGATATTGTTTTATTATACATTACTGCAGCGATATAATAAAGAATGTTAATAAATACATTCCAAGTATATTTTTGGAGTGCCTCTTGTAGGCCAGATGAATGCTGGGAGCTGAAGATGTACAGATACCCCAAGGTCCTGCAGTCACAGCTTTTATAGTCTCCTGAAAGGAAGAGACAGGTAAACACATGTAGCTGCCTAAGAATTGATGGCTAGAGATAAGGACCAAGTACACGGGAGCACAGAGAGGGAACCTCCTAGTCTGTCTAGAGAAGCTGTGGATGCTTCCTACAGGGGCAGATGCCAATCCTGAAACTTGATGGATGAGTTTGACATTTGCCATGGAGACAGGTGGGGAATACCATAAATAGTACAGAGGTAAAGAAGACCATGCCATGGATGGAGCTTGGGACTTCAGGGCAGAAAGGGAAGGCAGGAGCTCGTTCTCATAGGCCTGGCGCACCCAGTGGTGTTCATGGTAGCCGGGCCTTCTTCTTATGCTTGGTCAATCCCTTTGTTGGCATAAGTTTTTCAAATATATCATTAAAACAAAGTTTGTTTCCGTAATCTAACACAACAGGAAAAAGACATGATACAGGTCCTTTCAGGCTGTGAAAAACAGAAGCCAGTTTAAGCCACCTGGGATACTGGGGTTTTTTAGTCCAAGACTCCACGGGAGAGCAGAAGCCCCGGTGGCCAGGCCCCTGGAAGATAGTGATGTGCCCACTGCCATTAAGCCCCACAGTCACTCTGCAGACTCCAGTGTGGCTCCAGGCTCCGTTTTCCTTACTTTTGTGTCTCATTCAATCTTCATACTCCCTACCTAGTTACCTCTTTCTAGTCTCTAATGCAGACACTCTAAGGGAAACAAAGTCAAGGGGTTTTTGGCCAGTCTTTGCTCACATAGGGTGCCTCTGGTGGTTGTTGGGTTGCCTGTAGTTAGCACCTCTGAGTCCACCCACCTTCCCTGGTCCAATCAGCTCGTTTGGGGATATCAGGTCCTATGGTGAAAACCTTGCAGCTTTTGTGTAAGGAGCCACAGAAGAGGGGTCTTCCAGTGTGGCAGGGACTTGCAGAGCCCTCTCCAGCCTGGGATACCTTTCTCATCAAATTAAATAAACTCCCAGAAAGTTTATCTCTCTGTCCACTTGAAAAGATGATTGCACCTTTCAGGTTCACTGAAGTTGGTGCTTGTTTAAGCTTTTCCAAATAAAGGCCTTTTATAGTCCTAGTTACTCAGAAGGCTGATGCGGGAGGATGGCTTGAGCCCTGAGTTTGAGGCTGCAGTGAGCTATAATCACTTTATTGGATCCTGGCCTGGGCGAAAGAGGGAGACCCCATCTCAAACAAACAAACAAACAAACAAGCAAACATGTTCACACATGCCAGAATATGTTTGGCTAATGGTTGAAAAATTACAAACATATCAATACCTGCTGCCTTAAATGATGCTGTGATCAATGAAGTTTGGAGGATAAATTATGGCCTCTGTCCTCACTGAGACTGATCCAGTCTCTCCTAAACACCATCCCTTCTCAGCTTCCATAAGAATCCACTCTCACTACCCATCTCAGATTTTCTGAATTTTGACCAAAGGTTTTGGAGGCCACTGGGTGCATCAGATTTACTGCAGCACAGCCCTGTTATGGTTGGAGTGCAATTTAACACCAGGTCCATGTGCACGTGATGATGGGGCCGCCTATACTGCCATCAGTGTGCATCTGGAAGGCACAATTGATCTGCCAATGCTATTAACACTTCTTTTAAAAGTGATTTCAGAGTATAGTCCACTTTAAATTACATCCTCTTGAATTTGGGGGCTTTGTGTTGAATTTTATTCCTACTTTACCACTGTTTAAGGCATTTCCTGGTTTTAGTGTCAGCTTGAATTTGTAAGATTTCCTAGCATTAAATGATCAGAAGATGATAATCACTGTCATTATTTCATCACCTCTCCTTCATTATGCCTTTAACTGCATCTTTGGTTTTACACTGACACAGTTATAAATGACATCAGGAAATTGATCTAAAATATATTCTGCAGCATATAAATGAAGTATTTGGTTGCAAATTTATGAAGGTTTAACAACTTCTTTGCTAATTTAGTCTTCCAAACTTTGTGTTTTTGAAATAATTTTGAATTTACATGGAAGGTATAGAAATATAGCACAGGGCCCCAGTGTACCCTACACCCTGATCCCCCAATTGTTAACATTTCTGAGAAGTTGAGGGTATGATACTCTACTGTTCTTAATACTTCGGTATATGTTTCCTAAGTACAGGAACACTCTCCTATATGACCACAGGGCAAACATAAGAATCAGGAAATTCACATTGCTCTGGTGCTACCATCTAAACCATAGGCCTCAATCAAATTTTGCTGATTATCCCAATAATGCTCATTATGTCCACGATCCAGTGCAGGATCACATGCATTTAGTTTTTGTGTCTTTTAGTCTCCTTCAATATGAATCATTTGCTCATCCTTTTTGTTTTTCATGATCTTCATTTTTTTTTTTTTTTTGAGACGGAGTCTTACACTGTCACCCAGGCTGGAGTACAGTGGGGTGATCTCAGCTCACCGCAACTGCTGCCTCCCACATTCAAACAATTCTCTTGCCTCAGCCTCCTGAGTAGCTGGGATTACGAGCTCCCGCCACCACACCTGGCTAATTTTTTTTTTTTTTTTTTTTTTTATTTTAGTAGAGATGGGGTTTCACTATGTTGGCCAGGCTGGTCTCTAACTGCTGACCTTGTGGTCTGCCTGCCTTGGCCTCCCAAAATGCTGGGATTAGAGGTGTGAGCCACTATGTCCAGCTGATCTTGTACCTTTTAAAAAAGGTACATACCAGTAACTTTGTATATCCATTAACTCTGAATATCCCTCAATTTGGATTTGGTGATATCTCCTGATTTATGCATCTTTGCAGATACACCACTAAAATGATGCTATGCTCAGTACATAAGAGCAGAGACACATAGTGTTAATTTGCCCTATCACCAGTTTGGCTAACTTTTATCACTAGGATAAGACAGTATTTGCCAGGTTCTAAAGTTATTCTAAAGTTAATAAGTATAATGCAATTATTAATCAATGGGAAGTTAAAAAGTACTCTGTGGGGAAATATTTTGAGGATATGTAGATACAGTCGACACCCATTATTTGTGGCAGATATGTTCTATAAAGTCACTGTGAACACTGGATTAACCTGGACTAAGCTTCGCTCCTATGGGAGGTACAGGGTTTGGTTCCAACTACAACATAATCCTCAAAAATCAGTCAATACACGACCTTGCTTTATGTATCTTTCTGTTTAAAGACTCCTTATTTAATATATAGGGTTAATTCATTATCATTGAACTTATGGTCAATTACACTGTAACTCATGCCTGAAGAAAGCTTAGCTAACATGAAAATTTTCTCCATAAAGCACATCACAACCTCTACACTTTAGGAACCATAGACAGTACTGCAGAACAAGGGATTTTAAACAATGAGATCTCCAACAAAAAGTACAAAAATGCAAAAAATGTGAGTCAATGTATTATGGAAAGGACACGAGTTTACAATATGAGAACTGAAACAAGAAAGCAGAGTGTCACCTTGTTCCACCTTAGCTGGGCATGTGTGTGTTGGACAACTGGAACTTTTTTCTGGTCTGCTTATGACTGTGAAAGTGCTGCAAGTATTCATTTTGGGGTTACAAATAAATTTTAGCAAGTAGACATCTTTGCAAATATGGAATCTGTGAGTAATAAAGAATGACTATATCTCATTCTTATTAGACTTTTGCTTACTGGTTTTAATATCTCCTGAGGTCAAATTGTCCCAGATTGGCCAGTGAGAATCCTTCAAGCTGTCTTCTGTGTCCTTCTGACATTCCCTCACCATTCCATGAACACATTTTTGCTTTTTGTTCAACAAGGTTTTCTAGGCTTATCTTACATTTTCTCTGCCCTAGTTGTAAAGTTAGACATTTTTCCAGGGAGCTCTGGTTCCTTTTAGTAGAAGATGGTTTTTTAGAAACCAAGAATTGGGTGCCAGATAGATGCATTCCTACCAGGGTGTCATTACTTCTAAGCCTTGTGAGCAGACAGAGGAAGATCTATATTTATACCCACACACAAACACACACATAGTCTATCATCAATGTATGTATCTTCATCTAATCTATTTATCTATCTGCCTATCTGGACCAGTACCTCCAGTTCCAATCTGATGTAGAACAATCCCCCTTTCCATATTTGTAACCCCATTCTTTGGCAGTTAGAAAACTGATTTCCATTATTTTCAATGTACTTATAAATTGCTAAGTCTCCTTTGATGTAAAAAAAACAACACCCAGCCCCACCAACCAAAGGTATAACCCTGGATACTGTGCTCCCACCTCAGCTCCTGAAGGGCTGTAGGCTGAAAGCTCAGCCCCAGTAAAGGGAAACAAGAACGGTAGAAGAAAGAAGAAAGAAACTTAAGAGTCGTTGAAGGTCTGAACTTCTGCTAATTTTTCTTAAATAACAACAGACTTTTTTAACAAGAGAGAACCATCATGCAAGTTTGTAGTTAACCTTTAAATTAGAAGGCTATTTTATCATACTAAATGGCTACAGAAGAAAAACCCATTCAATATAACTAGTATTTCTTAGAATAGTCATGTGATAGTATGTTTTTTTAATGTTAAAATCTATTTTATATTTTTCCCAGGTTAGAGTCAACACATTGGCTTTTAATATATGGCTAACCTTAATTTGAATCTTTAAATGTTGATAGGTAATCTTAATTTTCAAAGTTTTAAATTTTGGATATGACATTTTAATTTACGGCATTTACAAGAGGCTGTAGGATGATTTTATAAAACACTTTCATTATGTTTTTCTCTGTTTATCCACATTAAAAATATAAAGCATGCATCTTAATTTTTCTTTTAGATTGTTAATTTAAACTTTAAAAATTAAATTAAGATATAGAACATTAAATTTAGTTTAAATTTTAAAATGATGACAGTGAGCTGTCTTAACTTTCTAAGTTTCAAATTCTGGTGACTAGGAAGCTATGAATTATAGCTTTAATAAAAGCTGTTGGTTAATTTTAATGAAATGACTTTATTATGTAGAAGGAGATAACTGTTCTGAGATAACTGTATTGCCAAAAATAATGCAGCTTTGCTTTTCTATGAAGATACATAAAGATTACATAAATATAGATTAATTCACATTATAGCCATGTAAAAATACAGAAGTATATACACAAGAATCTCCTTTTATTCCCATTTCCAACCTTAGTCCCATTCACAGAACATAAACCCTTAGTAGTCTTGTGTTATATATATTGAGAAGTATATATGTGACCATATGTAAATATATTGTTTTGGTTTGTTTTTTTTAGTTAAATAGAATTACATATATGCACATCTGTTTTGCAGCTTGCTTTATGCATTAATACAAATACTTCTTGGAGTTCTTTTATGCTGTACATACAGCTCTATTTCACTTTTAACTACTGTATAGTTTTCCATTATATGGCTGTGCTATAATTTATTTAAGCATTTCCCATTGATGGAAATGTATTTCCATCTATGCTATTATAAACTGTGCTCCAATGAAAATACTTGCACATATATCTTGAAGCATGTAGATGGCAGGTTTTGTGAAATAAATGCCTAGACTCAAGGGTGAGACTTGCCTTTCTTTCTTGGAGGCAGCTCAGCAGGTGCTAAGCCCACACTTTTGGGCTCTCCTTCCCCTTTGGAGCTCTTTGTTCCCCAATCCTAGTACCTCAGAGTGTCTGACCTGATGGCCTCATTCTTTTAGCTTTTTGAACTGTGACTATTTCCTGTTTCATAATGAGACTGGACAATCAGAAGTCCAACATCATGTAGATGCCCACAGAAGCAGAATAACTACATTATAATGTTGGTTGGGGAAGTGGAAATTGTAATTTAAGGTTGAATTGTAGGCACTTTACACATCTAGTGGACTCTGAGGCCTTAACAATAAAAATATTGTTTTAATCAATGAAGAAATGCAAATAATTCTATAATTCTAACAGTTTTTGAAATAGGAGTCATCAGTTGGGTACTGCTTATAAGGATATTTGTGTGTGAGTATGTTTTTAGGTACTTTACTTAATTTCCATATCCTGGTTGAAAGTAAAAAAAAAACATGAAAACAAAATTTATTTAATAAAGAGAATGGTTTCTAATCGTCATCGGATCTATTTTTATTCTTTGGTGGCAAATGTTGCTGAATGGCTATTTCCAGTTCATTTCAAAAACAATTCAGTTTTATTTTGTTTTCCATCCATTGTTTATAACATTCGTTTGTCATTTTTGTCATTTTGTAGACCTACCAAGAGCAGCTGTCAGGATCTTAAGCAACATGACATTCCTTTTTGTGAGTTTGTCATACACAGCTGAGAGTGCCATTGTAACTGCTTTCATTACCTTCATTCCCAAGTTCATCGAGTCACAGTTTGGTATCCCAGCCTCCAATGCCAGCATCTACACTGGTAAGGCACTGCCGCTAGGGCTGCTTGAAAACATGATCATTTTGACCATGAAATGGAATGGGTGAAGAGAAAGTTCAATCTAACATCGAAGTGTTAAACAAATTCATTAACAGCTACCTTTCCCCCTAGATTCTAGGAGGAGGAAATCCTAGAACGTGTTCTCTTTGATTCAGATTGTATTACCATGTGACACATTTCCCAACTGTGTTTTGGGAAGGGAGAGAATTTTGCATATTTATATTTCTATGGTTTAAAAAAATGAAACAGGCAATGACATTCAAATTTAAATCTAAATAGGTCTTTTTGTAGGTTGGCATGGGTCTTAAAGTGTTAAGTTAAAAAAAATGATAACCTGAAATATAGAACGGTTTCATGGTATCAGGATTTCCCCTTCAGAAATGTGAACAGATTTTAATTGAATTACTGGAGACGTGTGAATTTAAAAAGGAAATGTATGAATTTTATTTTAGATGTTTGATGCCTGGGCAAACTGATTTTTAGGAGACTTTGATGCACTTACCCATAGTACTTAGTGTTCAAATCTTCTTTCATAATAAATTGGATGCTTAGAAATGTAGAAACATGCAAAGACCTGGAACCAAGCCAAATGCCCATCAATGATATACTGGATAAAGAAAATGTGGCACATATACACCATGGAATAATATGCAGGCATAAAAATGGTGAGCTCATGTCCTTTTCAGGGACATGGATGTAGCTAGAAACTATCATTCTCAGCAAACTAACATAGGAACAGAAAACCAGACACCACATGTTCTCACTAATAAGTGGGAGTTGAACAATGAGAACACTTGGACACAGGGAGGGGAACATCATACACTGGAACCTGTCAGAGAGTTTGGGGCTAGGGTAGGGATAGCATTAGGAGAACAGAGATGACAGGTTGATGGGTGCAGCAAACCACCATGCCACGTGTATATCTATGTAACAAACCTGAAGGTTCTGCACATGTATCCCAGAACTTATATAGGAAGTATATAAAAAATGTAGAAACATTAATTCTCAGATATTGGAGGCATTTTCAGTATATTATATCATGTAATATTCTAGATATTTTCTTAGAGGTATCAAAGATGGCTGGTTGACCATATCTTCCTAAAGGCTTAATTTATTTTTAAAGAATATTTCAACAGTTGAAGTATATTTAAATAGTGTAGAATTACGATAACTTTTCAGATTACTTAGGCTCCTGCTTTCTCCAATTCCACACTCAAATCCAGTAAATTTGAATTATCTGAAAATGAACAGGCAAGATTACGTTACTGTAGAAAGAGAAACTGATTTGAAATATTTGGGTAATCACTTTGTTCTCTACTTCATCTTACACATTTAAACACATACAATATTGGTTTGTGGGTTCAGGATAGCACATGTTTTTATAAAGAATATACTGCTGTGAACTATTGTAATTGTGACTTAAAATATGTTTTCCTTGATCTTGGTTGCAAAATATATGCTTTCCTGTATTAAGGTAAAATTTCCAGATTATTTTACAGTTTGGTTATGAGAAAATCTAAACCTTCCATTTGTAGTTTAACTCTTCCACTAACCCTTTATTGAGCAATGATTTTTGGACAGGGAAATCAAAAGTTGTCTTGTAGTTAGATTCAAAGCCACACAGCCGTTAATTGTAGAGTCCCCAGAATTTCCCAAACTAAGTTTCAATATGCAAAGGTGTTACTGGAAAGAAGGTTCATAGTAAAATAAATTTGGAACTTGCTGAGTTAAACAATGTATCATAGGATTTTTTACTCTAGGCCCTTTCCTTTCCTTTAATATGCTGATAAGCGCTGTGAAACTCCCAGAAGACGACTCAGACAACAGCCTTTTCCAAAGTAATTTAACCATGAAACCCGAGTTTTTTAGAGGCATCCTTTTCATAAACAGTGTTCCCCAGGATACACATAGGGAAGCCCTCCTGTGTGCCCTGGTTCCAGCCAGAGTAGGGAGCAGAGCTGCCTAGATCATTCCATTTCTCTGTAGATGCACCACTTTCACCCCCAGGGTTAGTGGGAGAGTGGGGCAGTGCTGAGCTGGGTAGCGCTAATGCACCTTGAATGGATACTGACTAAAACCATCTCTTAGTTACTGGTAGAGGCCGAGGCGGGAGGTGGTGACACCAATGTCTGATGAGGGCATCATTGCAATGCCACAGTCAACCCCGCTTCACTCCTCTTGTGTAGTGTGTTTCTGCTGAACACTAGTGTCTGTGTCACAGTGCACTCTCCCCGCTCATCTTCTTTCTGCTGACCCATTTGGGGTCATATTTATCTTTGAAACTAGTTAAATATTATGAAGTTGATATTTTAGAGAAGGCTTAATGATGGGAAGAACCCAGACTAACATATTAGTCTGTTCTTACACTGCTGTAAAGATATACCCAAGACTGGGTAATTTATAAAGAAAAGTGGTTTAATTGACTCACAGTTCTGCATGGCTGGGGAGGCCTCAGGAAACTTACAGTCACAGCAGAAGGGGAAGAGGCATGTCTTACATGGCAGCAGGTGAAAGAGAGAGCAAGAGCAGGAAAAACTGCCTTATAAAACTATCAGACCTTGTGAGAACTCTCACCATCATAAGAATAGCATGGGGGAAACCATCACGTCCCACCTGGTGCCTCCCTTGATACATGGGGATTATGGGGATTACAATTTGAGAAGAGACTTGAGTGGGGACACAGAGCCAACCCATATCAACCCCGAAGGAGCAGTTATACAGGGTGTCTTTGGAATCTGTTCACTGCTGGTCACTAGTTGCGTGACGTTGGTCAAGTCACTTTCCTCCCTAAAGTTCAGCTGAAGCTGGAATTTATCTGTAACTCGAGGATAATCTCTTCCCTGTCTTTCTGTGTCGGCATTGCTGTGAGGATCAAATGAAGTAGTGAATAGCGATTCGTCTTGAAGCTTACCGAACTTCAAATAGGTTCAACATAAATGGAAAAATACAACCTGATTATATCATAGTAAAGAAAATCGTTATTTATGGTGATAGTATCTTACATCTGAAGTTGTGCAGTTTGAACAGCTCTGAGCATAAAATCTCTGTAATAATAATAATGATGGTAATAAAAGCACTGCTGACATGTACTGATGTTTACTAAGTGCAAGGCTCTACCTAAGCAATTATATGTGGATAACATCATTTAATCCGTGTAACTAATGCCTATGAAGTAGATATTATTAATGATGCCCATTTTCTAGATGAGAAAAAAAGGCCCAGAGAAGTTTAAATAACTTGATTAAAGGCAAATAATGTTAGAAGCGCATGCTAGAATCTTATACTCCTTGGAGTATATGAATATCGCCAAGTGGTTTTTACTGAAATATTGTAATAGGTATACACTGTTGTCATCATTTCAATTTTGTTTCTTCACTATTTCCACAAAGACAATATTCCAGCGGCTTTAGGATTCCATGTCCACCCACTCAGCCTCTGAGCCATGGTTCACAATGTCCATTTTTGGAGCACAGTGATCTTTCAGCATTGCCTTTGCTTGGGCTCTTGGCTTTTGATGTGTAGAATTACAAAGAGTTAGAGCAATTGGTTTGTATTTACAAGGAGAAGTAGCCTTGGAAAATTCCATTTTGTTTTTCACTGTAGAATAATTGAGATACTTATTTCTGTGGTAAAAGAATTAAGTTGGGATGTAATTTTAAAAATTACTGTAATTTTTATTGTTGTCTAAATAACCAAATATTTGCCATCCATCTTCAGCCACTGATTTCGGGTTTGGTTGAAGTGATTCACAGCAGTGCCACTGAACTCAAATTCAGCCTTTGGGAATCAAGAAACATATGAATGGACTCTGATTTGCTTCATTCTTCTAAGGTCATCAGTAGCTTTTATGTAATTTTATGAGCAGTTTTTAAAATCCATTTTTAAACTAGTTTTATAACTGTATACATAGATTTTTTTTAATGTTGAGATTAAGTGTTTAAATACAAATAGAGTATTTTAGGTATAGATGTCCACTGTCACCAGCCATTTCCAAGGTCAGGTGATGACCCTTGGCCCTGAGATGTGTGCTGACACCACATTCAAGAGTGGTGGCTCTGAGAGAGGAGAAAGGTACTTGCAAACCAACATTCTGTAGCGGCTGCTAAACTCTTCCCACTTATATCATTTTAATCATTATTGAGATGAATAGAAGCTATTATGAACAAAAAGTGACAATTATAGGCTCTTTGTCTTTTGGACAGAGAGGTATGTATTAATATTATGATGAATTACATTTGTTTTTTTCAGTGCTAATGAGAACTTTTGTATAAGCTTATGGTGGACAAAAAGAACACTCAGATTCTCTTTATTTATTTATTTATCATTCGACTGATTTAAGGAATGCGTCCGTGTCTACCATGTGGCAGGTTTTTAGCCAGTACTCTAATGATGACAGTTAAACAGGGTTCAGTTGCTCTTTAAAAATGTCTTTAAGACAAAATGACAAGAAACACATCAGCATTTCTTGCAGGAAAAGATACCACATGGCATCAGCATTAAAGTAAAGATGTGTTAGGCTGATGCAAAAGTAATTGCAGTTTTTGCTGTGCAAGTAATGACAAAAACTGCAATTACTGGGTGGGCACGGTGCCTCACACCTGTAATCCCAACACTTTGGAAGGCTAAGGTGGGTGGATCACTGAGATCAGGAGTTCAAGACCAGCCTGGCCAACATGGCGAAACCTTGTCTGATGACACGTGCCTATAATCCCAGCTACTCAGGAGGCTGAGAGACACAATAATTGCTTGAACCCGGGAGGCAGAGGTTATAGTGAGCCAAGACTGTGCTACTACACTCCAGCCTGGGAGACAGAGTGAGACTTCATCTCAAAAAAAGAAAAATATGGCAATTGCTTTTGCACCAACATAATACTTTGCAGCCACAGGCCATCTTTCACAGCAAGAGGCAGGATCCACTTATCCCCCTCAGAAGTGAGTGGCAGGACCCACTTTCTCTCTTATACCAGGCTCACGATGTGTGCATGGATGAACCAGGGACCATGGAGTTCAAAATACTATTTTGGCTGGAGTCTTATGTATTTTTTAAAATATTTTTTATGTTTTAAAATATTTGAAATACTTGAACATTTTTTTATATTATCTTGGTGCATTGGTTCCTGCTATGTAACCAGTCTCACAGCCGAGCTCTCCAGGGGTCTTAGTGAGACCAGTTACAAATCATCACGCTCATTTTTGTCAATAAACAATGCTGACAAGCTGGTACAAACCATCCCAACCACTTCGGAACTATGAGGCAACACTGTTCATGAACATGCTTTGTGCCTCGGCTGGATTCAGTACCCTGCAGATACACTTTGATGATTTGGAAAGACAGCTCAGGCTAATTCCAGGCCTGTGTTGTTACCCCTCTCAGGAACGCCCCAGCCTTTTGCAGTACGTAAGGTGTACAGTGTTTTTCTCTCTAGGTCTCTTGTCTAGTCTAGAAAACAATAACTTGAACTGGAATGAACTCTATAACTTCTTCCTTCTCTAAAATCTTAGATTAAATAATTTTCCCAAAGCCATGTGTACCAAATAAATATTTATTCTTACATTCTCTATAGAGTTATACTGTTTTCTTGAAAGGGACTAGTTATTACCAATCACTCTGGTATTTGTGGCAATGTTGCATCCCTCACAAACTCCGGCCATGTCCAGAATCAGTATTATCTGTTTTGTTTTGCTGTGGGCAGACTGATGTAGTCCACAGACCTCTCTGTGAATCCCAGATCTGTGACGTAACTAGATGTATGCTTTTAGCCAAATTGCTTGCCCACTCAGCGTCTCAGTTTCTCATTTGTAAAATGTGAGTGATCATTCCCCAGGGCTACTGTAAAATATTAAGTGAGATAATTAGATCTTAAAGCATTTGGTATATAGTAGATGCTCACTACAAATCAATTTATCTTCCTCTTCTGTTATGAACCTGTGTTAAATTTAAATTTCCTTTAGAAAATCTTGTTAGGTTTTCTGATGATAAAACAAATTGTATTGGTCTAATTTACAGTGGTAATTTGGCTTTTTGTTAAATCCCACCTGCTGAGAGGTAATGCGTTCACATAAAATGGTAAGAAGTGACTATTTTCATCTTAATCATAGGAGTAAAGTAGCAGAAACTTTCTGGGGCAGGAGACAGTAAGGAGGTGTTAGGGAAGGACGTCCATGCTTGCAGCACATGACGAGTCTCTCTCTCACACACACTCTCTCTCTTTGAATTGTTCCCATCAGTTCACCAGATGATCAGCTTCTTGTTTGACCAGTTCCCCAAATAACCTTAATTTCTTATGTGATTCTTGCTCCTTATTTACTAGTTTTCAGAGTAAGTTTATATTCCAGCAAATTTATATAGTGGTCAATAATTTGTTAAAAGTATTATGAACTCATTCTTTTGTGCCTGATGTGCTTTACTCTGGTGCTGTTGTTACTCTTTTTGATAGTCCAGTTGCCCAATCTTTGGCCATTGGGAGCCCCTTAAAGTCAGCACCTGTGTCCTTTGGCTCTACCTCAGTAGTCTTTGTGGCTTCTGTCATGGCAAAACATGACTCTTTTATCTTTCACATTTTGTGCCCTAGACCTGGGATCAGTAGTAGTTTCCAAGGAATCTTGAGAGGAAAGATTTCTTGAAAGGAAAATGGTACTTGGATACCATCATCTGGACACTCGGGATGCTCATTGACAAAGATTGTCATTGTTTCTGGGCTTTTTATAATTAAAAAAATCATGAGCTTATAATGATATTTGTACTTCAAATGTTAAGATGACAAGTTATTACTTAACTTTTTTGATATTATATTTTAATCTCTTTAATGATAAAAATATATTTTTCTAATGACTTTAACCTAATATTTTATTCAAGTGTGTGTGTTTGTATTATAATAATTTCAAACCAATTCTCAGTATTATTGCTAACCACAAAGTATAAGACATATAGCACAGAAGTTAACTGTAAAATACCAAATACAGCTTTAGACTGTTGTCCAAAGGCCATTTCTTACTACAAATATGCAAAACACTGTTCTGAAGTTATTTGAAGTAATTCTTTTCTGTTTGGTTATGTCTGATATGTTGTGATGTTTGTTTTTATTTTTAATTTGTTTTGGGTTTTTAATTTTAGGATTACTTAATTTTTTTATTTAGTTAAATTCATATTTAAAATTATATAAAACGCTTATATGGTTTGAAGGTCAAAACTATAAACAAAGTACACTCAGAGAGGCCTCACTTCCATTCCAGTTTCTTCCAATTCTCTTCCTCCCGCTATAGGAAGTCATTTAAAAAATTAGTTTATCCTTCTTTTATTTCTTTTTAAAATGTGTAATAAATATATGTATTATATATGCCATATTTAATATATACATCAGCATTTTGCATTAGTGTTTTTCACCTTTCTTTCCAGAGGTCGGCATGATATATGCCTTGTTCTGTGCCATGCAGTCTAGAGATCTTGCTCATTCTATACAGCTACACAGTACTTTACTGCGTGAAGTCTATTTGGTCCCCTAATGATGGACGTTTGGTTGTTTCCATTCTGCTGCTATGACATGATAGTGATAGATGTAATAAGTCACTTCATACTAAATAACCCATTTGCCTAGGATATTATACTTGTTCCTTTTTAACTATCTGATTGTCCAACATTCAGTTTGCCTTCACCCTGGCAGAGAAGCTGATTCCAGAAAGGTAAAGGAGACTGAGAGGCTATGTATGTTTTTGTCACATAATACTCAGGCTTCATCCTTCCCATGCTCTTTCCTGCCCAAGATTTAGCATTTACCTTCAGATTCTTATAAAGATCAAAAGAGTGAATCTTTGTGAAAGTGCTTTAAAAAGCCTATACAGCTTTTGGGAATCTGTAAGGAAGCAAATTGGCATCTTTCCTTCAGTGGAGCCCATGCTATGAGGGTAAACACAGATGAGCTTTAAATCCACTCCAAGCCAGCCATGGCATTAGAAAGGCACCTTTTGGGCATGGTTTGCAGTCTTCACCACAATACTGCAGTGGGAGGGAGTCCTTTTTCCAGTGAAGAGTTGATGAAAATGAGGCACACAGAGGAATTTTGGCAAGGAACACACCTCACAATCCATTATAGGTTCATATGATACAGACTGAACTGGTCCTCAGAAAAGCTGCTTACAATTTGGAATTTTTATTGAGTCAATTTTTTTCTTCTCCAACTTTTATGTATTAGGTAAGACATACAGCATAGAAGTTAAGAGGGTCATTTGAGGAGATAGATCTTGTTGAAATTCTTATTCTGTTTTTTCATCTGCCCATCCATCCAGCCATCCTTTCACCCATTCACCCATCCTTTCACCCATTCACCCATCTATCCACCTGCCCACCCACCCATCTATGCACAAATATTTATAAAGCTTTTGCTATGGGCCTGACACTGTGTACAGTGAAGCCAGATGAGAACACAGAGGGGCTCCATCCTGAAGGCCTCACAGTCTAGTGAACCTCATAGGTTGCCTGTGACCTTGGATGAACCCATTAACCTCTATGAGTAGCAAAGGCTCTGCGGATTCAATGAGAGAATATATGTGGTGGGCTTTACACAGTGCCTGGAAAGTAGCTATTAGTAATAAATGTATTGCTCACTTTATGAGATCTCCCAGGAAGAGGAATCTAAGACAGTAGAGTACAGGCAGGATTTAGGACAGGTGGAAGACATTCATAGAAAAGATTATCTAGACGGAATGCATTTTAGAAAGAAGAAAAAGTGTGGCTAATAGGAGGTAGAGGCCGGGCATGGTGGCTCACGCCTGTAATCCCAGCACTTTGGGAGGACAAGGAGGGCTGATCACTTGAAGTCAGGAGTTCTAGACCAGCCTGGCCAACATGGCAAAACTCCATTCTCTACTAAGAATACAAAAATTAGTTGGGCGTGATGGTGCATGCCTGTAATCCCAACTACCCAGGAGGCTGAGGTGGAAGGATTTCTTAAACCAAAAGGCAGAGGTTGCAGTGAGCCGAGATTGAACTACTGCACTCCAGCCTGGGCAACAGAGTGAGACTCCATACTTCCACCCCCACCCCCAAAAAAGAAGAAAAGAAAAGAAAAAAAATAGGAGGTAGGAAAATGAAAGAGAAAGCGAGAGACTTGATACTGAAGTGAAAGGCTGAGGGATAACCTCATCTGAACTGAAGGAGGCTGGAAGGTGTAATATCAATGATTAAAGTGCAATTGCTTTAAACATGTATCAGCTGCATCAGTGTAGGGTCAGGGTCAAATTTTTACATCTCTGATTTATTTATTCTATGTTTATTTTTCCAATATAAATGGCTGCTCTTCACAACTTGTAGCAGGAAAAAAGAAATTTTAAGTGTTTGAATTTTATATTTTTGGGCACAGTGCAGGAAAATGTCCCTTGACTAAATCTTTCAATTAACTAAAATGTTTTTTGCTTCACTCATCTTTGATGATTAATAGCACAGTCCGTATGTCTGGGATTTGTTTCCCAAGCACATGTGTGCATGCTCACACTGAAAAACAAAGACGACCATGACCTACTTATGAGGATATATTCTGTGCTCCGAGGACATTCCCCTCAGTGCTCTCCACATTGCTACATCTGTGGTCACAGCCCCGAGGTGCTCCAAATAGCCCAGAGCCCCTTGAGAGCCTTAGTCGTAAAAATATTATATTTTGTTCACAGAGCAGGATTTATTTGTGAATAAAGTCAGTTTGAGAAAGATTAGAGAGCTTTTTAAAAAGACTGAAAATCCACAGGAAACACTGAAGTGTCAGGAGGAGCGTCTCTGCTACTGAGTGCATCCTATCATTGGTTCAATCAACAAAGAGATGCCCAATAGATTTGATGAAGGAATGAACAAAAACTTTCATCTTCCTGACACTTAGGGTCTGCATCTCTACAATTAGGACTTGAATTAGACAACGTTTCACTAAAGGGCAACTAGCAAACATCCCACCATCCCCCACAACCTACAAAATCCTCTGATTTTTATGAGTAGCTTCTCTTTTTAGGCGTTCAAGTTAGTCACTATTTCACCACTTTACTTTGGATCTGTACCTTTACCTGGTGTTGAAATTTCTTTTGTGTATATACTTACATACATAAATGCATACATATTTATTCTTTTTCTCTCTTAGTTCATGAAATTGCTTCACTTTTTGCCTTTCTAGGGGGACTTTACAGGAGTAAGGTAGCTTGATGGTTAAATTTCTGCTTTTGAGAATCCAGGAACTTCTTATTAGGCATGGTCCCATGTTAGCAGGCCCATACTCTGCGTAAGGGAGTGATCCCTGCCTGCTCTGTACCGAACCAACGTGCCATAGGAGAAAGGTTGTGGGTTTTGGCATCAGAAGTTCTGGGTTCAAGATATGCCTCTGCCACTTAAAGCCGTGTAGCCTTGAGTGAGTTAACTCATTTGGCCTCTGTTTTACTGGCTGTGAAATGCTATCATTGTATCCATTTTAGGGGGCTTTTGAAGTTTTAAAAACTAAATATTACTTAAGTGTAAAGAACAACACAAATATTAATTATTAAGGAGGATGACCCTGGCTTTTCTCCCTATTCATCAAACAGACCATCCTCCATAAAAGGTCAGGAGAATGAGGATTATTATTGAAAAAGATGAGGGAAGGGGAAAAGAAGGAGACAGAGTAGATAATTAATAAAGATACACACGTGAATTCAAGCATCCATGGCTTCACAGATAGTGGCACGCTGCAGCTAGTGACAAACTGTTCTGACTCCCAGCTCATGCTGCCGCCTCTCATTTCCCCAGAGATGCTTTCTATTTAGTCATAAAGATCACATCCTGAGCTAATGACCACCCTGGCCCTTAAATATGGCCAGAATGGAGTTATCACACAGGCAGGAAATATCTTACTCTTTTTTTTTTTCTAAAGAATGAAACACGTGCTTAGACATTATTAGAAGTTGAAGTAATGTCCTTTTGCTGAACCATCTCAGAATGGATCTTAGCAAATTAGCTTTGCTGCCAGGCTCAGCTTCCTGGTGTGGCATCTTTCCATTGTCCAGAAGGGAGAACTTGGGTTTATTTGGATACGTTACTGTTAGACTGATTCAATTTCAGGCTAATAGTTAATATTTTCAAGTCACTGTACTGAAATTCTTCTAATATCTCTATTTGCAATAAAGATGAATATAATTTATGTTGGATTTTTGATTAAAATGGATATTTAGAAACATAGGTGCACACTTACTTCTCTTATTACCTAGGCAAGGGACAATTTGTGTATGCTCATTTTATATAGAGTAAATATTATTTAGTAATATCTTCCTTAAATTTGTTCGAAATATATACTGTATAAATACCAAACCCTTTTGAAAATGCAAAAAATTGAATAGGTATTTATATATTAAATGCAAAAATTGAATACTTACATATTACAGTATCCTTTTAGTCACTTGGCATAGACAACTGTTTCTAAAAGAGCATACTGGGCTGGGCATGGTGGCTCATACCTGTAATCCCAGCATTTTGGAAGGCCTAGGTGGGCAGATCACCTGAGGTCAGGAGTTCAAGATCAGCCTGGCCAACATGGGGAAACCCCATCTCTACTAAAAATACAAAAAATTAGCCAGATACTGTGGTGCATGCCTGTAGTCCCAGCTACTCAGAAGGCCGAGATAGGAGAATCGCTTGAACCTGGAAGGTGGAGGTTACAGCGAGCCGAGATTGTGCCACCGCACTCAGCCTGAGCAACAGAGTAACACTCAGTCTCAAATATATTATATGTGTGTGTGTATATATATATATATACACACACACACACACATCTATATTTTATTATATATATATTACAAAAATAAATAGCATACCAAAAGTTTGTTGTTAAATAAGCACCTATCCTATCTTTTTGGGAAAAATACTTTAAGGAAAGAGATTTTACAACTTTCCTTAGCTTCCTTTTCTATTAGTTAATAAACCTGCTCATGTTCTTTAAAGTATGAACCTTTTCATCTCACCTCGAATTTTTTTTTCTTTTGAGGGATATAAAGGATAAGTGAATTTTGACTTTGAGAAAGATGTTGAACTTGGGCTGGGCATGATGGCTCTGGTTTGTAATCCTAGCACTGTGGGAGGCTAAGACTGGAAGATGGCTTGAGTCCAGGAGTTGAAGCCTAGGTAACATAGTCAGACCTCATCTCTATAAAAAATAAAAAGAAATTAGCTGGGCATGGTGGCTTGGGCCTGTGGTCCCAGCTACTCAGGAGGCTGAGGTGGGAGGATTGCTTGAACCCAAAAGGCAGAGGTTTCAGTGAGCCGAGATCACACCACGGCAATCCAGCCTGGGTGACAGAGTGAGATCTTGTCTAAAAAACAAAGTGTTTAATTTATATTTAAACATTCATCTGGCACAACATTAAATTATTAATGAAAACTACCTTATAGACAGAACAAAATGTAGTTTTAAAGTTACACACAAAAAATACATCTTTATAAATATTTCAATATAGTTGAAAATAAAAGTTCTGGTCTTGTGCTATACTTTTCATGTCGTGGTCAATATAAAATTTAGATTCTTCAGTAAGTTTATTTTGTTGTGTCTTATACTAACGTGAGGTAAACTTAAAATGCCAATAATTTTTCAAAGAATATATATTTACTATAGTCTCATATGTTGTGGCTAAATTATGGTTCAAGACTAGTCACTCACTGCCTCATCTCTGTGTCAGCCAAATTCATTGTTACTTATATATATATATATATATGTATGTGTACATTCACAAACAATACGTACATACACAACTATTCACACACACACTACATACACCATGCATATGTTAACAAATCTCATCATTTTTGTCTTGAATATTTGAGTTTGTTTTAGGAGACGGTGTAACTAACTGAAAAATAGGCAGGAGTTAAGAGACTAGGTTTCAGTTTTAGAAGGAACAATGGACTTGGAAATTAGGCAGCAGATTTTTCTCATATCAGGCCTGAAAGAGCTTGCCTTTGAAGTCAGATTTTTGTCCTCTCTTTGTTTTGTTGGCTTTGTGATCTTGGGCAAGGCGTGTCATTCTTGTACCTGTTTCCTTATACAAAAAATAGGAATAAATAATTATCCATAAGATTAAATAATATTAAGTGTAAGCACTTTAAGACTTGAAGTACTCCAAACATTTATCTTGATTATTATATTGTCATTTCATTTTCTCAGTCTGTTTTCTTATCTGTATAAGCAGATAATACTTGTTTATAGAGCTGTTGTATTGATCAATTTAATAATGGATGTAAATGTGCTTTGAAAAAGTCATAAGGGCTTATTTCCCTCCATGAGTTTAGATTGTTGTTAGTAATCTTGATTAAAGTTAAACTCATCTCATTTTAACATAAACATATTTTTTATTTTATTTTATTTATTTGTTTGTTTTTTTTTTTTTTTTTTTTTTGAGATAGAGTCTCACTCTTCACCCAGGCTCCAGAGCAGTGATAGATCTCGACTTAGTACAACCTCTGTCTCCTGGGCTCAGGCGATTCTCCTGTCTCAGCCTCCCAAGTAGCTGGGACTGTAGGCATGTGCCACCATGCCTGGCTAGCTTTTGTGTTTTTAGTATAGATGAGGTTTTGCTATACTATGTTGGCTAGGCTGGTGTCAAACTTCTGACCTGAGGTGATCCACCTCCCTATGTCTCCCAAAGTTCTGGGATTACAGGAGTGAGTTGTTGTGCCTGGCTTATAAGCACATTTCATCTTTTAATCATAGTACTTATATTTTTTGGTGTGTACCTCAGGATTGAAGACAATAAAGGAGTAAACCCTTTGAAAAGAATGTTTTCTGCTGTTTCAGGTGGAAAATTAGTCTAAAATATCTTCCTTTCTGAAATAAATAGGATATGAAAGAATTGATCATAAAACAAGTTTTCTGTAACTAAAAATACTTTTCTTCACTTTTAGAATAAAACTGAGCACCTGTTCCTTCAAAAATAAAGTGGCTTAAGTGACTGAAAAAAAATCTCGCAAAGAAAATAACAAACGTTTGTAATTTAAATGTATGTTTATGGGAGCACTAGCTTCATATAAATCTAGAAAAAGCATAGGATTTAGAACTGGAAAACAGTCGAGGCCTTGCTCTGACGTTAATTAGTCATTGATCGGAGGTGAATCACTCATCTTTTCAGACCCTCATTTTAATTTTGTCATCTATAACACAACGGAGTTAAATACATGATCTCCAGGTTCCTGTGTTAATTTAGGATTATATATTTTTTGAGAATATCAGAGACTCAAAGGAACAGAGGCTTGAACAAAAGAGATCTTAATTCTCAGTGACATAAAATTCTGGACATAGCTCAGGGCTGGTTTAGGGACTGTAATAACCCATAGTGCTTCCAATTGCTTCTCCATCGCAGATTCTTTTCCTTTTACCTCAAAGTGGCAGTTAAGCAGCAACATGGAAGGAAGAAGGAGGAAGAACATGGATGTACTACTTTTGCTTACATTACTTTGGCCAGAACTTGCCACATGGCCACACCTAGTTGCAAGGGAGGCTGAGGAATGTAGTCCATTACAAGCAGCCATAATCCAAGCTGTTACTCTAGAATGGGGATCTTGGGCCAAAGTTAGCCTGCTTCTTGTTTTTGTAAATAAAACTTTATTGGAACACAATCATGCCCATTTGTTTACACATGTCCACGACACTACAACGACAGAGGTGACTAGTGTAATAGACATTGTATGGCTCACAAATTAGAAAATACTTGCAATCTAGCTCTTAGCAGAAAACCTTGTCAATTCTTGCTTTAAGAAAAAGAAGTCATTGGAGAGTAAGTAGCAATCTCTGCTCTAATGCCCTTCCAAATTCTATGATTCTGTGACACACAAACAAAAAATAAAAAGCCCAAATGCTTTATTTCATATGATGTCGTAATCGTTTTGAAAATGTTAGTAAATACTAAAACAAGAAGTTCTCTCTTGTTCTAATGGGTTGAAACTTGAGTTGCACCTATTAAATTGCCCTGTTTTTGCTCTGTCCACTTCCTAATCTTATTATGCCAGCTCTCAGTTCCCGTCTAATTATCTAAGACGTTAGCTACTCTCCTGCAACTTTGAGTGTAGAAATATTAATAATTTATTTGGCATGTGCCTTGCGTAGTCTTCATTTTGGTGAAAATAAAAATGTGAGAAGATTGAGGCCACATTTGATGCTGCTGAAGACTTCTTAGTATAATGTTTGGGGTTGCTGGTGAACCAATGAGCATCACACCATGAAAGAAGCCCACAGTTGTCAGTGGGAGGTACATTACATTCACAGTTGCCACACTGTATTGTTTTCCTTTGCTGGTTGATCTGTATCTTTGGGGTTAAATTTTAAATATTTATTGCATTTACTACTTATAGCTTTTCAAGTTAAATTGTTGTCTTCCAACGAGAAATTTTATCTGAAATATGTGATTTTCTTGTTAAAAACCAAGAATAAAGAAGGTCTGAGCAATAAGAGGAGACAATTAGAGAGATTAGAGGAGACAATTGCTGAGAGATTTAGAGATGGGTCTAATCAAATTTAAGTTTTTGTAGGCACACAGGAACCATGTCATCTGTTTCCTTTATAGTAACTTCTACTCAATGACTAGTTTTTATAAGGTTGATTAGTTAATAGATTTCTGAAACCTAAGTTCTCATAGACATTAGGGTTGATGTTCTCCACAAATGCTCCAACCATTAGATTCCTACAGTATGTTTGCATTTGTAAAACTTATTTTGTGGATTTCATTATCTGGTGGAATTGTGCATGTCTTTTGAAACAAACAAACAAAATCTTTGGGTTAAAAGTGCAGTATGTAGCATCCTGGTTAAGGTTTTCATCCCATCTGTCACTGCCTTGTCCAAAGGTTTTACCTTTTTTCTGGCTTAAGCTATCTTATTCAGAGAGCAAGGTGAACTAATTAATTTTTTGAAGTTTCTTCTTGCTACAAAATGTTTTGATTTTTATTATCCTGGATTCCTGGTAAACTTTCTTTAATGAATGGATGGGGGCAGTATACACCTGGAGTATCATTTAATCCCCCAAATGCTGCACTGATATTCCTCTTTCAGGTTTTTGCACAAATGGCCCTTGCCAATGAGACTTTATCCAGGATACTTCAGTTAAAAATGCAACTCCTTTTCCTACTCCTCATTTTCCTTACTCTGCTGGGCATTTTTCTTTGTAGTAGTTTTTACCTTCTAACATTCTGTACAATTTGCTTAAATATTGGTTTGTCTGTTTCCCACATTAGACTGTAAACTAATCTGGGCAGCAATTTTAGTCACTTTTATTCCCTGTGTCTCTCTAGAGTTTAGAATAGGCCTTGGCACAGAGTGGATGCTCAATACATACTTTCTGTTAAATTAAATATAAACTTTAAAAATCCCCAATTTTTGTAAGTTTTCTGAAAGTTAGTCTTAAAAACATGTTTGTAAATAAGACAAAAATGAATTTTAGGTCAACTATCATTTACGTAATTGAAGATTAAAAACACAGCGTGATAAGGGGCATCTATGGAAAACCCGCGGCTAAGATCATTCTTAATGATGACAGACTGGATGGTTTCTCCCTAAGATCAGGAACGAGGAAAAGATGCCTGCTCTTGCTGTTCCTATTCAGTGTTACACTGGAGATTATACCCAGGGCAGTTAAGGAAGATAGTGAAATAAAAGGCATTCAGATAGGAAAGAGGGAAGTAAAACTATATCTATTTGCAGATTATGTGATCTTCTATAGAGAAAATCTTAAAAACTATTAGAAATAATGAATGTGTTCAACAAGGTTGCAAGATCTTACAAGATCAATATACAAAAATTTATTGTACTTCTATACACTAGCAATGAATCGAATATCAAATTAGGAAAACAATTACATTTACACTGGCATCAAAAGGATGAGGTGTTTAGGAGCAGATTTAACAAAAGAAATGTAAACCACAAAACATTGTTTAGAAATAAAAGAAAACATTGGTCAAAGGATACAAAATTTCAGTTATGTAGGAGGAATAAATTCAAAAGATCTGTACAACAGGGTGACTATAGTTAACAACAATGCAGCGTATTCTTAAAAATTGATAAAAGAGTAGAATTTGTGTGTTCTCACTACAAAAAATGATAAGTATGTGAAGTAATATATATTTTAATTAGCTCAACTTCACTATTCCGCAATGTTTTGTCATTTCATAATGACATGCTGTACCTGGTAAATGTATATAATTTTTATTTATCAGTTAAAAAATTAAATGTTAAAAACTAAGGAAAATGTAAATAAACAAAAAGACATTGCATGTTCATGGACTGAAAGACTTAATATTATTAGGATGTCAATATTTCCCAAATTGATCTATCTGCAGATTCAGTACAATCCCCATCAAAATTCCAACTGGCTTCTTTGCAAAAATTGGCAAGCCACTTCGAAAATTCAGGTAGCAAATGTAAGGTACCTAGTGTAGCCAAAATAATCTTGACAAAGAACAAAGTTGGAGGACTCCTAATTCCTAATTTCAAAGCTTACTAAAAAGTAACAGAAATCAAGACAGTATGGTATGGGGTTAAAGCAGACAAAACATCAACAAAATAGAATTGAGACCCCAGAAATAACCTTATATATTTATTGTTAACTGATTTTTGAGCCCAGATCACGCCATTGCACTTCAGTCTGGGCAACAAGAGTGAAACTCTGCCTCAAAAAATAAAAATAAAAATGGGCCAGGCATCGTGGCTCATGCCTATAATTCCAGCACTGGGAGAATAAGGCAGGACAGTTGCCTAAGCCCAGGAGTTCGAGAGCAGCCTGGGCAACATGGGCTGTATAAAAAATATAAACATTAGCTAAGAGCGTTGGCATGTGCCATAGTCCCAGCCATGTGGAAGTCTGAGGAGGGAGAATCACTTGGGCCTGGGAGGCTGAGGCTACAGCGAGCCATAGTTGTGTCACTGCGCTCCAGCATGGGTGACAGAGCAAGGCCTTGACTTCCAAAAAAAAAAAAAAAAAGTAAAAAGGCAGCTTGCAGAATGGGAGAAAAATTTGCTAATCATATATCTGCTAAGGCAGTAATATCTAGAACATATAAAGAACTCTTACAGTTTAATAATAAAAAGACAAATAAGCCAATTAAAATGGGCAAAGTGTGTAGGTAGACATTTCTCCAGAAAAGATGTAGCAATGTCCAACAATAAGCACATGGGAAGACGCTCAGCCCTGTTAGTTACCAGGAGAATGCAAATCAAAACCACAATGAGATACCACCTCACACTAACTCAGATGGCTAAAATAGAATGTTGTCTGTGATAATAACAAGAGTGGGTGAAGATGTGTAGAAACTGGGGCCCTCACACCACTGCTGGGAATGTCAAATGGTGCAGCCACTTGGGAAAACAGTGTGGCACGTCCTCAAACACAGTTTACATATGATCCAGAAATTCCATTTCTAGGCATGTATCCAAGAGAAACAAAAACATATGCTCACACAAAGCTTGTACATGAATGTTCATAGCAGCATTATTCATAATAACCAAAAAGTGGAAACAACTCAAATGTCCATCTCCTAGTGGGTAAATATTATTAATAAAATGTGATCCAGAAATACAATGAAATGTTATTTGACCATAAATAGGAATGAAGAACTAATACATGAGTCAACATAGATGAACCTTGAAAACATTAAGTGACAGAAGCCAGACACACATATTGTGTGACTCCATTTATGTAAAATGTCTTCAATACGCAAATCTGTGGCGGTAAAACTTAGAGGGCTGATTGTCTAGGGCTGGAGCAGTAAGGGGCGATGGAGGGCTGAGTGTGATAGTTAATGGATATGGCATTTCTTTTTGAGGTGATGAAAATGTTCTAAAATTTTAGAGATGATTACATGTGTCTGTGAATATACTAAAAACATCAAACCGTACCCTTTAAGTAGGCAGATTGTATATACATGAATTATAGCTTAGAGAAGCACTCAATTAAAAGAAGAAAAAAGATACACAATGTGTCTAATTACTGATTTGACTATATTTCTGAAATGGCTACTCTGGTCTTCCCTGCTCACTCGGCAAAATGAATATGGTTTCTCAAAAGCAAAATTTCCACCTGGCCCTCATGGGGAAACGGCACTCTAATAGGTATAGTTCAGATGTGCAGAAGTTTGTCTTATTTTTTTTTTCCAGATACAGAGTTTGAAAAGTCTGCTTACTTCTCCCAGGGGAAGGAGAGCTTTGTCAGCGTTTTGCAGTTCTGCCATTAGTGGGCGTCATGACGATGAACTGTCTTGATGGGAAAGCTCCGAGGGCTGTTGGATTTGGGCAACAATGGGCAGAGAAGTTGCAAGTTGCTGACAGAAAATGAATCTTGCCCGAAGGGCCTCCAAAGAGGGTTTTGCATTCAGCATGGGTGGCATCTGTGGGCTTTACTTCTGTGAATGGAAACCCAGTACAGTACATTGATACCAGTGTCGTTTGAGGCTTATTTTGATAGTTGAAAAAGTTAATAAGGTACTATTATTCTCCTGTGAAATTTCCTCTACAAAGGCCCCCTACCTGCCTTTCCAGTGGTTTGCTCAGAGCTTTTCACCTTCAGTTTCCCAGCACTAGGGAGATCGGAAGTAAACACTGAGATTTTTGCATTTCATCATTTCAAGTGGTTTTTGCCCTCTGTGGGTTTATCACTTGGATGCAGAAAATTCTTTTAGGTCTGTAAGCCATAAAAGATGAAATATTAATTTGATTTGATTTTTGAATCCCTTTCATAAAACAGCTCAGCATTCTCTTTTATGCATTATTTCAGCCAGAGCTTTACAGAAACCTGAAGTGAAAAGCATGGTTGTTTTCTCTGTTGAATGTTCCCTTCTATTACCTTTCCTTCAGTGATCCCCAGACCTTGAATCCTGAGATTGGGTTCTCGTATTTCTCTCCTACTGCACAGTATCGCCCTGTGTTGGCAAAGAGTTGAAGAAAGTGTTACTATGGGTGAATGAGATCCATTTGGCCTCAGAGGAGTTAAACGTGGGCTTTATATAAATAGCTCCCTGTTGAAGTCATCGAGGCTAAGGTTTTTAGAAGTGTGTAATTCCTTTGAAAGCCTTTACCAAAAATTTCAGCAAGGCTATGCTAGAAATCCAAGAGCATTTTCCCTTGGTTAGCTGTAAGTGGTCCCATGGGAGCCACACTGTGATTGTCATGGGGAACTTGATAGAGGACACTGAAGTCTACTTCTGTCTCCTCTAACTGAAGTTATCAAGGGGCAAAACTTGGGACAGCTGGGGTGCAGCAGCTTTGAACTAGGTGAGCTATCCCCCCAGCTTATCTGCCTCAAAAGAAAATTCCCAAAAGAACTTACTGTAAGTCCTTCTACTATGCTTAAAGGCTTTTTCAGGTACTGGCAACTCTTATTGTAGCAAATAATCAACACATACAGGCTTCTTTTCCTAATCCAACATCCTAACAGGGGGCTTTGCTACCCCTCCTTTAAGTTTTGGCTTGAAGCTATGCCATGAAATATTATGGCTTTAAAGAAATAGTTTGTTCTCTGTCTCAAACAGCTACTGAGATCAAAGAAAAAAGTACCTTAAATTAATTATAATGATACATCTTGTTCATCATTTATGAAGGGGTTGCTGAAATTTTTTACAACAGTAAGACTGAGATATACAAAAGAGAAAGAGATATACTTTGCTTTTATACTTTGTGGAGTTATGTATGCTTCGTGAGAATATATTCTTACAGTACTGTCTGCTCTCAGATCAGTTAAAATTTGCTAGCTTCAAGGTTTGGATTTTTAAAATAATCTTTTTAGTTGTTTCCTTCTGATAATTGATACTTATTCCCTATAAGGAAATGTTTGCAAGAGAAAGTGGAAGCTTAAAAGGGCAAGATCACTTATTCTGAGCAAGAGGAAAAGATGTCTTTTGAAGCATCGGGTTAGAAGTTTAGGCTTTAGAAAAGTGAAATAAACGTGAATCTGTTTCCTTGCTCTAGCACTCTTTAGGTGTTTCTTCCTCTGTGATGTGGAGAGAATGCTATATTCCTCCGTCCAGTCTAACACACCTTTGCTGGCAAGGTGCACCATGATTTTGAGTTGCTATGAAAGAAAAATGCTTCTAATTAGATCATTACATAAGGCTTGCATACTATTGATTGTAAGACACACTTTGGGTTCAGAGCATAAAAAATCTGTAACATTTTGAGAATTAAATGAGATACAATATTTAGAGTAGTTATTACACTACCTGGGATGTAATCAACATTTGTGTGTGTATGTGGTTGTTTCTGGGTGTGTGTATGTGGTTGTTTGTGGGTATGTGTGTGTGCATGCCTGTGTGTACTTGCACATAAAAAGAAAAAGGGAGGAGGGCAGGAGGGGGAGAGAGAATGAATGAGTGAATAAATGGTATTTCTTTTCTTGGTACTCATTCGTTCTTGCCCCTCCTATATGCCCAGCCAGGCAGCAGCAGAATTTACATGTCATAATGGCTTACAATGATATTCCGTATTTATTGGTAATCTCATGTTTGCAAGCCATTTATTTTCAACAGAACGTAAGGAAACTTTGGACACAGAAAACACCGAAAGGGCAGTGTAACTAGAGCAAAGAAATGAGAATGTCTGAGATTCTGAGAGCCTGTCTGTATCAATTTAATTCACCATGGTGGGACATTCTGCACCCCTGTAATTTCACAACAGATACGAGGTTTCAGAGACCTGATATTTTACTCTTTGTTTCCTTTGGGGACTTCACAGTTTAAGCTTTTGCTAATAATGTTCAATTCAGAATCTTGGTAAAAGATTTTTTCAGGCATCAATCTAGATATTAAGTGCTTATCAGTTTTCAACTGATTTTAGCAATTTATTTTAATCTCTAATTAGATCTTAGATTTTCTGTTTGTAAAATGGGATATAACCTAGTTGCAGGAATAACTGAAAACAGAAATTAACTAGTAAATCATTTGAAGATTTTATATGTTAAGTTCAAGTTATATAAGATTTTATATAATAAGTTCAAGATGATTGTTTGTTTGTTTTTATCCAAACACACACAGATGGTGTTGGTCAGTGCTAAAGAAATAGGAAGATGCTGAAAATATAGACAAGAACCTTAAAGAAAGATAGCAGAAAGACAAGGAATAAACACAATAGGTGTGGCAGGTGTGATGACAGGGGCTGGCACTGGCTACCATAAAAGCACATTGTTGTTGTCTTAACAATTGCAAGGACAGCACAATTGAAGCTCCCTGAACTTATAATACATTCCTGATAATGAATATCCTGATAATGAATGGATTGCCTAATTTTGTTCTCCTCTTCTTTGGTTCAAGTTTTCCTCTGCTCCAAATCATGCTTTAAGCTTACGTATATTTTCTGTGTCTATTTACAATATATAAACTGGCAAAAATTGGAGCAAAAGAGAAAAAATTCAGCCATTAGCTTTTATATTTGGTAATTAAATAAATATTATTTTTCATAAAGACCTTTCAGCTTCATGCAGCCACAAAAGGCAAGCAGTACTGGGACCCAGAATAAAAATGTCAAAATCTAATGTTGCGGCATAATAGTGCTTGACAGAGAAAGAAAAGAAGTAGGACAATTAATGTCTATTTGCTTGGATAAATAAGTAGATAAAAGATTTCCAGCTGGAAAGCAGCAGGATATTCCCAGATCCTTTATGAGCAAAGCAGAATCTTCTGCATTGTCAGCACTTAACGTTGCAGTGAGTCTTTAGATTCAGATAAAAGACACTGCTAAATATCTAAGAGAGGTTATGTGTTAAGAACACATAGTAAGTAAATATCAAAGGTTTGTGTGTTTCAAAAACATAGAGATTTATGTTGGGCCATTGATAGATTGCTTAAATTCAATTCTATAGATTAAATAGCATTTAGGAATTTACCTAATTATAATTCCATCATATGTGTGCTGAGTTAAACTCATAGTATGAGGCAGATAATGAAGTTCATACTTGTTAAAATGATGATGATGATGGCCAGCATTTGTTGATTGTATGCTATGAATCAGACACTGTTCTAAGCCTTTCACAGGTCTTAATTCATTTAATCCTAACAACCCTACGAAGAAGATGCTATTATAATCCACATTTCAAAGAGGAGAAAATCTGAGGCCTGGAAATTTCCAGTAACTTGCCTAAAGACATGCAGCTTGTAAGTGGCTGAGCTGAGATTTGAACTCAGGGGATCTGGCTACAGAGCCTACATTCTTACAGTATCTGCCTCTTGAACAACTGGAATTACTTTGGGCTCTGCCCTCTACGGCTGGCAACTCGGGCCTCGGGTGCCTGCGCTTGGTGCAGGCATTCCTTTCTTCCCCGCTCTGCCCCCCTCGCCCTCCCCACTGAACATACCGAGGTGTCCTTGGGCATCCATCCATCCTTTTGGCCTTTTCCCCACCTGCTTCGCCCCCGCGCTCCCCAGGTCTTGGCCATTAGAGGGCGCGGAGAGCAGGAACTCGGGGATCCTTCCGAGTCTGGGAACCCGGCAGGGTCAGGCGCAGAGGCGCAGAGAGGTGAGGGGTGCAGGGGTAAGAGGCGCAGCGGGCTGACTCTCTGGGGTCTGGGGACAGAGTGAAGGGAAGGAGGGCACCAGTCAGGGACGTGAATTTGAGCTCAGACAACAGAGCTAGCGGTAGACAACAAACAAAGTAACTTCCGCCGGGAGAACCCATCTTTTATATTTACTTTTTCCACCCCCAACAGGGAATGGGCAGGCGGGGTGGCGGGTGGAGAAACTGACTACCAGCCCCTCCGTAAACTCACCCGGAACTACTACAGCTGCTGTACTTGGAGCCAGGGGCTTTGGGGTGGGGGCGGGCAGAGAGAAGGCTCTGAACTGTCTGACCCCATGCCCGCAGCTCTTCCCCAGATGCGTATGATTCCCCAAATGCGTATGATTCCCCAAAGCAAACTTTGCATCATTCTCTGACCGGAGATCCGAGCAATGTCCATATTCGCGTAATGAGTGGTCAGATCTTTCTGTTTTGATAGTGCAGCGAGATGGAGATGATGGAGGCGCAGAAGAACATTTTCATGGGTTTTCACTCTGTTTGGTGTACCCTCATATTTACTGATGACAAATGTTCTGTTTTTGAGGGCCTAATGCTAATTAGGATGCATAGTCAAATAAATTCTGCTGCTTTTTAATTATGACTCAGCTGCCAGCATGCAGATTTGTTGTTATGCTGAGGGTATAGTACAGTATCTGCCGCTCCACAATTGCTCAGTTGAAATGGAAATTTTATGTATAAAACGTTTTCATTCTAAAGGCAAATTAATCACATTGATAGTATGTATACGTTTCCTTGGTGAGGAGGGTACTTTCATTCACCAGCTCATCTCACTCCAGAGCTCTGGGTGAGATTTCATGGACTGGTTGGGTGTAAGAGGCAGCTGTGATAATGTGGGCCCAGTGTGGGGCTGGGAACAGAAAATGTCAGTTTCCATCCAAACTCCCCCTTTTGTGCTGTGCATTATAAATATAAGCAGGCCACTTTCCTGAGCCTTCAATCTCCTCATCTGTAAAAGGGCCATTGCCGGCCAGGCTCACTCATGTAACCCCAGCACTTTGGGAGGCCGAGGTGGGTGGAACACCCGAAGTCAGGAGTTTGAGAACAGCCTGGCCAATATGGTGAAACCCCATCTCTACCAAGAATACAAAAATTAGCCGGGCGTGATGGCCAGCTCCTGTAATCCCAGCTACTTAAGAGGCTGAGCAAGGAGAATCACCTGAACTCGGGCGGCAGAGGCTGCAGTGAGCAAAGATCGCACCACTGCACTCCAACCTGGGCAACAAGGGTGAAACTGTCTCCAAAAAAAAAACAAACAAACAAACAAAAAAAACCCATTGCTGATTTCACAGGACTCTGGTGAGGATTACAGGATGAACACTGGGTGCCAGGCAAAACTGGCTTTCAGTTAAGCTCCCTGTCTTCCTCTGCTCCTCTTCACGGGTTGCTGAACATGTTGGAGCATGCAACCGTGCACGTGAATGCAGCTGCAAACTTCTGGTGTCCAATATCGTCTGGACCTGTGTAGTTCTGACTTCACTTTCTCACCATGGTTTTTCCAACCCTTGGCCAAATTTAAAGTTCTCAATATCTTTTCCTTCTAAGAGTTGGTTTTATTTTCAATTGTACAGAAAAGAAAATCAAAGCTATAAAAAATAAATCTCCAACATGTTATGAATTCTCGGAGGAAAAACGTCTGCAGTGAAATATGCCCGAATGCAATCAGTGGATTTTTGTTCCTTCCTATTTTCTGTTTTCCTTCTTACTTCTTTGTGTTTTTCTTCATACTTTTCTATGTTTTCAAAATGTTTTGTTACAACATGTACTACATTATGTTTACAAAATAATGGAAAAATGTAACAGAAAAACTAACATTGTAAAGCTACTACTCACCCATGGATTTAACCCCTGTTCTAGCCCAGATGAAGGAGTCTCTCTCTCTGTCTACCAAGGGCCAAGTTGATTATCTGTGCTATTAATTCTATATTATCCTGACTTCTCAAGGATCTTGTATTGTCATTCACTAAACTTTCCCCTCCACATTCAATCATTGATTTCCTTTTTAGTTTATTTTCCTCAGTGTATAAATATGCTTAGGTCCTCTCTGCATCCTAGGAAACAGATGAAACCCTCTAAACCCCAGCCCTACCGTGGCCCCAGTCTAATTCTAGACTCATATCCCCTTTACATGCAAAGTTCTCGAAAGAGCTGTCTGGATTCCAAAACTCTAGGTCCTCGTGACTGACTACTCCTGCATGACACTCTTAAAACTGCTCTTGTCAGAGGTCCAGTGACACATTGTCTCACTTCAGTCTTTCTTACCGTATTTCTCTAAGGCACTTGATAATGTTGTCATTTTCTCCTTGAAACTCTCTCCTAGGTTTCTTGGATTTCTTTCCCTTTTTCTTTTTTTTTTTTTGAGATGGAGTCTTGCTATTTCACCCAGGCTGGAATGCAATAGTGCGATCTCAGCTCACTGCTACCTTGCCTTTTGGGATCAAGCAATTCTCCTGCCACAGTGTCCCGAGTAGCTGAGATTACAGGCACACGCCACCAAGCACTGAGACAGGGTTTCACCATGTTGGTCAGGCTGGTCTGGAACTCCTGACCTCAAATGATCTGTCCACCTCCACCTCCCAAAGTACTGGGATTACAGGCATGAGCCACTGCGCCCGGCTGAGGCATTTCCACCTGATTGTTCCTCAGGTCCCTCACCATCAACAAGTCTACAGTGGTGGCCATTGAGCTGCTCTGCACACACATTTCCTCTTCATATTCCAAATTTCTCCCACCTTCCTCTCTCTCTGTCTTATCTAATTAATTGGGCCATCTTTGTAGGGCCCTACTGTGGCTCACTAGGACCTTCACAGTCATCCTTCTGACCATTTCTCTGAGTTGAGTTTTGACCCCATCTAAGCTGCCTTGCATCTCATTTCAGGGATGATCTTTGTAATACACAGCTTCCATCCTTTCAATCACAGCTCAGAATTCTTCAGTGGCCTCCTTTGTCAGAGCTATAATCTAAGCTCCTTTCATGGTCTCCTTTTTCCCTACCTCTCTTCTCCAGGTCTTTCCACCTCCCAGCTGCTTGCTTTTCATACTCAATATTTTGGATTGTGTTTAATCCTCAATTTTGTTATCTCATGCCTCTGTGCATGTATTTTCTTTGTGTAGGACATTCTGTGCTGGTTCATTGGTAAGATTCTGTCTCATCTATTGAGAGTCAACTCAAATACTGCCACTTGTGCAAAGCCTTCCTGGATTTCATCCAGGGAAGACTCGTCCTGCACTTCATGTAATTATTTTATTGTATTCTAGTCCCTATTAAGTAGTTTGTTTCTCTTTTAGATTGTAAGGTCCTTGGGGGCAGGCATCATGATGATTTCTTTATTTTATTTTATGTTTTTGAGATGGAGTCTTACTCTGTGGCCCAGGCTGGAGTTCAATGGTGCCATCTTGGCTTACTGCATCCTCTGCCTCCAGGGTTCAATCAAGTGATTCTCCTGTCTCAGGCTCCTGAGTAGCTGGGATTATAGGAATGTGCTACCACCCTTGGCTAATTTTTGTGTTTTTAGTAGAGATGGGGTTTTGCATGTTGGCCTGGCTGGTCTCCAACTCCTGACCTCACCTGATCCGCCAGCCGTGGCCTGCCAAATGCTGGGATTACAAGCGCCAGCCACTGTGCTTGGCCAATTGCTTTATTCTTTACAGTGAAAAATAACATACCCAGAAGTACATTAAACACAATTTAGAGATAATTATAAAGTGAATACTGTGTAACTGTCTTAGTTCATTCAGGTGGTTGTAACAAAATTACCATCCACTGGGTGGATTATAAACAACATAAATTTATTTCTCACAGTTCTGGAGGTTGGGAAGTCCAATAACAAGGCCCTGGCAAATTCCTTGTGTGGTGAAGGAGGGCCCAGTTTCTTACAGAAGGCTGTCTTCTCACATGTACCTCCCACCATGTAACTTCACATGGAAAGGTGAGGTAGCTCTTTCAGGTCTCTTTTATAAGGACACGAATCTTATTTATGAGGCCTCCCACTCTTGTGACCTAATTGCCTTCCAAAGCCTCCACCTCCTAATCACCTTGGCAATTAGGATTTCATCATGTGAATTTTTGAGGACACAAACATTCAGACCACAGTAGTAACTATCACCCAGGTCATGGCGTGAAGTATTTTTCAGCACCAGAGGAACCTCTGTATCCTTTCCTCTACTATCTTGGCTTTTATGTTAATTACTCCTGGGTTTTTTTCATAGTTGTACCATCTGTGTGTACATTCCCAGACAATGCTGTCTCGTTTTACAAGTTCTTGAACTTCATGCCAATGTAGTCATGTCATGTGCATTCTGTTGCATTTGGTTCCTTCCGTTCAACATTGTCTTTGTATGATTCATCATACAAAGTTGTGTGTAGCTACCTTTCTTTCCATTTAATCAGTGTATAGAAGCACTCCTTTAAATAGATATACTATATATGATGTATCTGTTAATGGACCTTTGGTTTATTTCCAGTTTTTTACTATTATGATGCTTCAAATATCTTGTCCCTGTCTTTTGGTACCCATGTGCATAAGTGTCTTCAGGGCATAGATCCAGGAATGGAACTGATTGCCACAGGGCGTGCATATCTTCAACTCTACCAGATAATGCCACAGTTTTTCAAAATGAGTGTTGCAATTTACATCCTGCCAATGTGTTGAGAGTTCTTAATGTGCTACATTTTTAACCTGTGGTATTATCAGACTTTGGTGTGTAGTGGTATTTCTTTTTTTTATTTTTTATTTTTGAGGAAAGGAGGAAGGGAGGGAGGAAGGAAGGGAGGAAGGAAGGAAGGGAGGAAGGGAGGAAAGGGGTAGGGAGGAAGGGAGGGAAGGGGTAGGGAGGAAGGGAGGGAGGGAGGGAGGGAGAGAAAAGAAGGAAGGAAATCAGGCAAGGAGAGAGACATTGCCGACCTGGATCTAGAGGTCTACAAGTTGATTTCTTTTTTCTTTTTTTTTTTTGAGAGAAGGAAAGAAAAAAAAAGGAGTGAAGGAGAGGAAGAAAGAGGAAGAAAAAGAGGGAGAGAGAATGGAAATGTTGCTTTATTCTAAAAGAAATGGGTATTAATAATGGCCAATTAATATTTCATTTAAACCTATGAGTAGGTGTGATGTGGTATTGACAAGAATGTATATTTTGTGTGTTTAAAGTGGAGAGCTCCATAAATATATTAAGTTTACTTGTTCCGGATCTGAGTTCGAGTCTTTGATATCCTTATTGATTTTCTGTCTCATTGAGTCTAAGTCTCTATGTATCTGGGTGTTAGGATCGTTAGCTCTTATTGCTGCATTGATCCTTTTACCACTGTATCTTTGTTGCTTTAAAGTCTATTTTATCAGATACGAGAATTGCAACTCCTGTTATTTATTTATTTATTTATGTTTTCTATTTGGTTGGTAAATCTTTCTCTGTCCCTTTGTTTTGAGTCTTTGTGTATCCTTGCATGTGAAATGGATCTGGATGTAGCATACTGTTGGGTTTTGGCTGTATCTATTGATTGGGGGATTTAGTCAATTTAAATTTAGGATTACTGCCATTTGTTGTTAACTGGCTGTATTATCCATTCGTTGATGTAAATTCTTCTTTATGTTGATGCTCTTTACTTTTTGGTATATTTTTAGAAAGGCTAATACTGGTTGTTTCTTTCTATGTGTAATGCTTCTTTCAGAAGCTCTTGTAAAGCAGGCCTGGTGGTAATAAAATCTCTGAGTACTTGCTTGTTCATAAAAGATTTTATTTTTCCTTCAGTTGTGAAGCTTAGTTTGGCAGGATATGAAATTCTGGGCTGAAAGTTCTGTTCTTTAAGGATGTTGAATATTGGCCATCACTCTCTTCTGGCTTGTAGAGTTTCTGCTGAGAGATCTGCTGTAAGTCTGATAGGCTTCCCTTTGTGGGTAACCTGACCTTTTTCTCTGGCTGTCCTTAGTATTTTCTCCTTCATTTCAACCCTCATGAATCTAACGATTACGTGCCTTGAGGTTGCTCTTCTTGAGGAATATCTTTGTGGTGTTCTCTGTATTACCTGGGGTTGAATGTTGTCCTGCTTTGCTAGTTTAGGAAAATTTTCCTGAATAATATCCTGAAGAATATTTTCCAGCTTGGATTCATTCTCTCCATCACATTCAGGTACACCTATCAAACGTAGATTAGGTCTTTTCACATAGTCCCACATTTCTTGGAGACTTTGCTCATTCCTTTTTATCCTTTTTTCTCTATTCTTGTCTTCTCGTTTTATTTCATTAAGTTGTACTTCGACCTCTGATATCCTTTCTTCTGCTTGAACAATTCGAGTGTTTAAACCTGTGCACACTTCTCAGAGTTCCCATATTGTATTCTTCAGTTCCATTAATTCACTGATATTCCTCTCTAAATTGTCTATTTTCATTAGGATTTTGTCAAACCTTTTTTCAAAGTTCTTAGTTTCTTTACGTTGGGCTACAACATGTTCTTTTAACTCACAGAAGTTTCTTATTATCCATGTTCTGAAGCCTGATTCTGTTATTGGGATGCGCTCGTTCTCCATCAAACCTTGTTCCCTTGTTGATGAGAGACTGTGATTCTCTTTAGAGGGAGAGGCATTCTGATTTTGAGTATTCTCAGCCTTTTTACACTGGTTTCTTCCCATCATTGTAAGTGTATCCACCTGTCATCTTTGGCTCCACACCTCAGTCAGAAGGGGAACCAGTCCCATTTACTCTGCACCAAGAGCTGCTGCGCCGAGGTGCTGGCAAAACCACTGCACCGGCCACAAGAGTCGCGCTGGCGACCCATGCAGCTCCTCCACTGGGAATCTTCTGCTCCGTGAGTGACCAAAATTTGTCTGAAAGTGTGGCGTCCTCTCGTTCTCTGCGTTTTCACTGGGAGCTACAATCTTGAGATGTTAGCGGTCAGCCATCTTGGATTGTTCCTCTGTAGTGGTATTTCACTGTGGGTTTTACATTAAAAAAAATTATTTTATACATTATATTCATACATATTTATGAGGTACATGGGAAACTTTATGACATGCATAGAATGTGTAATGAGTATTTAGGGTGTCTGTCACCTGAGCATCATTTCGATGTGTTGGGTGCCTCATCTGTATTTCCTTCTGTGTAATGAGGTTGAGCCCCTTTCATGTGTTTATTGTTCATCTGGATTTTGTCTTTGGTGAAGAACTTGTTAAAGTTTTACTCACTTTTCTAATGGGTTGCTTGTCTTTATTTTCTTGCTGTGTAAAAGATTTTATTGAAATCTGGATGGCAGTTCTTTGCTGATTATATGTGTTGAAAATTATCTTATACTGTAAAATCACACACAGTGAAGATGTATTGATTATAGTGATTTTTGATTCTTTACCCTAGTACTATGAGCAAGAGACAGATAAGATGAATAATAGTGTACACGAGTTCAAATTAACTCTCTCCTTCTCTTCTCCCCAGGGGTTATTATCGTCCCCAGTGCTGGTGTTGGTATTGTTCTCGGAGGCTACATTATTAAAAAATTGAAACTTGGTGCCAGAGAATCTGCGAAACTAGCAATGATCTGCAGTGGGGTGTCTTTACTGTGCTTTTCAACGCTATTCATTGTTGGATGTGAGAGCATTAATCTAGGGGGCATAAACATCCCTTATACAACAGGGTAAGTACCTCTTTGTTTGTTTTTCAGTAGTTACCAAAAATATATGGTACTTTATTTGCTTCTTTAGTAACATACTAAGTAATAAGATTTATTGGTGGATCTAATAACTACCATTATTTCAAAGTGGTGATAGGTGTAAATGCTATTTTGAGGCATCTTCAATAACAGTAATAAAATATCAAAACATCTGGGATTGCTATCGGTATTTTTACACCCTATTTTGATTTGTTTTATGATTAATTATTACCTATTGCAGATGTGAATGTTCCCTGTATGCAAATTATATAAACAAATGTCTCCTACTTACAAAGGTGCATAATGATAATACTAATAATTTTTATACCTTAGCTTTTTGGTGTGCTCTAAAAATAGTCATAGAAATCAGGTCTGCCTAAAATACCAACTTTTTGTGAGAATTCCAGAACCTTGTATCTAGAGGTTACATTTTATTTCACATAAGGACTTGAGGCCTTTCTTTAGCGGGAACAGAGTTTGATTCTGGAATAAGAAATTCAGGTTGATGAAGTGTATCACATTGCTATTATATGCATCTTGCAAATAAATATTTATGAGCTTTTTTTAGAAAAAATTTTTAAACTGTACTTTAGGTTCTGGGGTACATGTGAAGATCATGCAGGCTTGTTGCATAGGTACATATATGGCAATGTAGTTTGCTGCCTCCATCCCCCCGTCACCTATATCTGGCATTTCTCCCCGTGTTATCTGTCCCCAACCTCTCCACCCCCTGCTGTCCCTCCCGTAAACCCCCCAACAGACCCCAGTGTGTGATACTCCCCTCCCACAACAGGGTAAGTACCTCTTATGAGCCTCCTTGTATCTGCATGATGGAAGCGCAAGCCCTGTGGTGTTTGTGCATCCGCAGTCAGACTCGTACCTGTGCCTCCAAACTGTTCTCCCTGTGTGTGCTCTGTGTGCTCTGCCTCTCCAAGTAGAGCATGCACTCCCGCAGGGCAGAAGCCAGGGTCTCGCCTTCCTCTCTGCCCCTTCTGACCCTCACAGAGGGACTTCCATAGCTTTTTGATTACAGCAGATTAGGATGAAATGCTTATTGGATTAATGAAAATTGTTCAGTTTTTATTGTAATGTTTTCAATAGGGAATGTGTTTCTGTAGCTCAAAAACATAAAATTCAGTGAAAATACAAGGTACGATGAAACCTCTTGCTCTTACCCAAGTCCCCCATCCACCTAGCTCTTCCCATTCCTCCAACCGAAGATGAAACAGGTAACCCCTTTAATTTATTTTTTGCATATCCTTCCAAGGCTTCTTTATATAAGATGCTGTGGATATGTATTTTCAATTGTCCCTCTTTTGTATCTATAATAGAGCATTCATACATGCTTTGCTGAGCTTTAAAAAAGTGGAACAATATAGCTTGGAGATTTTTCCTCACTGGTAGCAATAATGTGAAGCATAACCACCCCTTACGTTGGCTGTATTGCACGCTGAGCACTCTCATAAATGCTTTACATATGTTAACCCACGAATCCTAATAACCCTATCAAATAGGTGCTGTTATCATCCTAGGCTTACGGGCAGCAAAACGGATGTACCCATCACATGTAACCAGTGGAATGCTGACAAACGTTTAAATGACTCTCTAAGACAAAAAGCCTCATGGCTGGTGCGGTGGCCCAGACCTGTAACCTCAGCACCTGGGGGAGGCTAAGGCAGGAAAATAAGTTGAGACCAAGAGTTCAAGACCAGCCTGGGCAACGTAGTGGTAACCCACTTACACAAAAAGTAAAAAAAAATTTTAAAGCCCTGATTTGTAGCATTTGGCAATTCTGAGATATGAATACACCCTTGTGGCTGATTTCAAGTCACCAACTTGTTGACCCTGAACACCAAGTTGGGAGGAGGTGCTGTCACGCACCATTGTATAATGTTTCTATCATATAGGTAGAATAGACTTACATAGCCTAGGCAAGAGCATAATCGTAAAATAATCAGAAGATGGTAGTTTTATGTATTTATTATCCTTGTCTTTATGATTTAATTTTAAAAAATGGTTGTGTTAAACAAACAACTGACAAAATCCCTTAGAACTTCACATTAGAGTCTTGTCATCCAGGGTGGCTGCCTCCAGTGCAGCACTGCCCAGAACCCCGGACTTAACCCCAAGCAATTTGGCTACAGTGTCTGTGCCCGTAAGCACTGCTTTTGACCACTGCATAACATTCCATTATGTTCCACTTTGTATTTAACCTGCCCACAGTTGGGTTGTTTCTAATCTTTAATTTTATTCACTTATTTATTTATTGACATGGTCTCACTATGTTGCCCAGGCTGATCTTGAACTCCTGGTCAAAAGTGAGCCTCCTGCTTCTGCCTCCCAAGTAGCTGGCATACGCAGATGGCAGCATGCCCAGTTAATTTTTAGTTATTAAAAGCAATGCTGCCATAAATAACTCCAAGGCATGTGTCACTTCTCTTGTGTGCTCTGTATGTGCAGGACAAATTTCCAAAAGTGAGATTGAATAAATAGTACCAAATTATCTCCACAGGTGTTATACCAAGTTTTGCCCTCACCAGTAATGGATGTGAGTGCTGTTTTCCCCACAGCCCCACCAAAAGAAGGTGGAAAGCTCTTCTTTGAGAGTTATGAAAACCTTCACTTTTTTTTTTTGAGAGAGAGTCTCTCTCTGTCCCCCAGGTTGGAGTGCAATGGTGCACTCATGGCTCACTGCAGCCTCAACTTCCCAGGTTCGAATAATCCTCTATCCTCAGCCTCCCAAATAGGGAGGGTCTACAGGCATGCACAACTGTGCCTGGCTAATTTTTTATAGAGATAAGGTCTCACTTTGTTGCCCAGGCTGATCTCAAACTCCTGGGCTCAAGTGATCCTCCCGCCTCCACCTCCCAAAGTGCTGGGATTACAGGAGTGAGCCACTGTGCCCAACCAACATTTTACTTCTTAACTACATGTATTTTTGTTAGGATCTGCTCATTTAACAGAGCTTCATTGTCCAAGTTTTGGTGCTTGGTGCCAAGAAACACTTCTGTCTCCTTTTGTTTCTCAGTGGTTTTATGTCATAAAATGTTCCACTTTGCATTTGAATAACAAAAGCTTTGATTTCATCTAGCCAATTTAGAATGTTTCAGGGTGAGGAGAAGGAATAGCAAATCAGAGTTTATTTAGATTACAGAATACTGTGCCATCTTTTGTCCTGGGAGTTATTTTTCCACCAGAAGATATTGGTGTGTGTGTGTGTGTGTAAGATGCACGTACTGGGTATGTGGCTTCTTGATAGTGCCTAAAAGGATGGCATAAACAATAACCTTTAAAAATGGAAAAGCAGTATAGAATAAGAGCTCAGGTTCTGTAGTTGAATTTGAATTTGGATCTTGACTCTGCTTGGCAGGTTGCTTAGCACTAAACCTCAATATTACTCCTGTAAATTGAGGTGAGGCACTGAAGGCTAGCTGTTGTCATTAGTCATCACTAATAAGAATAATTTCTATTTTTATCAAATTATTCTTCTTAAAATTAGAAAACACAAATGGAATTAAAAGTTCATAGCAAAAACCCAGCAGTCTTACAGCTGACTCTGATTTGCAGGGGCAATACTTTTAAATTCTTTTTAGCTGTTTCTTCTGGAATGTGTCTCTGTATTTTTCAGAAATATTATATAAATTAACTGAACGAAGGTATTATTTGTGACTTCCTAGCTTCGCAAATGAGGAGCTTAACTTTCTCTTTACAAATTGTTGTCAAATCCTTTTCTGGTACTTTCATGTTATATTTATGACATGCATATTGTCAATGAAAAGAGCCAAACTCTAAAATATTTGAAGAGATTTATTCTGAGCCATATATGAATGACCATAGCCTGGGACACAGCCCTCACTCAGGAGATCCTGAGAACATGTGCCCAAGGTGGTCAGGTGCAGCTCGGTTTTACACATTTTAAGGAGACATGAGACTTAATCAAATACATTTAAGAAGTACATTGGTTTGATTCAGAAAGGAGGGACAACTCGAAGCAGGAGCATCCAGCTTATAGGTAAATTAAAAGATTTCTTGGTTGACAATTGGTTGAGTTTCTCTAAAGACCTGGGATCCACAGAAAGGAATGTCTGGGTTAAGATAAAGGAATGTGAAGACCCAAGTTCTTACTTGCAGAGGAAGCCTTCAGGTAGCAGTCTTTAAAGAGAATAGGTTGTAAAATGTTTCTTATCAGACTTAAAGTCGGTGTTGATGCTACTGTTGGAGAGGTCTAATGAGGCATGTCTGACCTCCAGTTCCCATCCTGGTCTGAACTAGTTTTTCAGGTTACGTTTTAAAAGAGCCCTGGCTAAGGATGAAGTCCATTCAGATGGTTGGGGGACCTTAGAATTTAATTTTTGGATTATAGTATCACAATTAGATTTCCTCATTTGGGTAACATTGATTTTCCTGGAATTATTATTTGCCTTATTTTCATTTACTTTGTTTTCTTTGAATCTGTATCTAGCTTCCTACACCTTCTGAGAGCTCAAAAAATATCTCAACATGATCTTCCACCTATTTGATGAGCTCCTGGTTCCGTTTCCACTCCTTGCAGTCATCTGTGCAAGGCCCTCAGCCCCCTACTCTCCTCTGGACACAATGTTTCTGGGCTGGCTGCCCTGCTGACATCCTGAGAATCCCTTTGCCTCTCTCTGTATTGATCCTTTATTTTTTGGACTCTGTGGAGTCCTCTTTTTTGATTTACTCCCTCGTTTTGATGGAGTACATCCTCCAGTACCTACAAAAAGGCTATATAGGCTGTACCTTTGTTCTTTTGGGAGACTTTTTATTATATATATTGATAAATATTATATATAAATATATATACGCACATACGCACTGTTACATTTGATTGCCAAGTTGGCTGAAATTTTGGATAAGTACGTTTTACTCAGAATTTTGAAGTTTTTGCCCCATCGTTATCTAATTTCTAATGCTCTTGCTGGAAGTCTGGCTTTTCTTTTTGCCAGTGCTTTGTATGTGATGTATTTTTCCTTCCTGGGTGCTTCTTTTTATTACCAGTATTCCAGAATTTTACCATGATGTGTTTTGAGATGGATTATTTTTATTTTTTTCTAGGCACATGGTGATTTCTTTCTGACTGAAGACTGTATACTTCAGGTCTGTTTTTAAACTTTAATTTCTGTTTCCTCCTTGCCATTTTTTTTCTCTGTCTCCTTCATTGATCTTTTCTTATTCTTGTTTGGAGGTACTGGCAACTTTTTGTATGCCTTTGACCAAATAATAATCTTCCTCTATCAGGGAAGGTTGTACTGCTGTTCTCTTTGACCAAGTGTGCAGCTTCAGGGGGTATGCGCGAGGAGCATAGAGGGAGGCAGAGGACACCCATCTATCCAGCCAGATCAGCCGAATCAACCCTGACATCAATGTGGTGGCAGGTGTCACAGCCAAATTACTCTCATATCTTCCTTTCTGTATTATTTATTACCTATTTCACGTGTCCTTTTTTGTTTTACTTAAAAAATATATTTTTTTGCATTTTATCTTCTAAGTCCTCTGTGAATTCTTAATTTTGGCTATCATTTTTATTTTTTTGAAACAGAGTTTTGCTCTGTCACTCAGGCTGGAGTGCAGTGGCACGATCATGGCTCACTGCAATCTCTGCCTCCTGGACTCAAGTGATCCTCCCACCTCATCCACCTGAATAGCTGGGACTACAGGTGTCCAGCACACTGGGATAATTTTTTATAGAGATGGGGTCCCTATATTACCTGGTCTGGTCTTGAACTCCTGAGCTCAAGTACTGGGCCCCCTTTCACCTCCCAAAGCGCTGGAATTATAGGCGTGAGCCACCACACCCAGCCTATCATATTTTTTAATTTAGAAAGTTCTTGCTTGATTTCAGATTGTTCCTTGTTTCTAGCCATCTTGATTTATGAGTGGAATATTTTCTCTTACTTTTCCAACATTATTTAGAGTTCCTTTTCTTTCCTAATTTGTCTCTGTGTCCTATGGGTGCCTACTTTCTGTTTATTTTGCTGTCTTGATTGTGTTAGCAGCTCTGTTCAAATTTCTGGTGATCCTTAGCTTGCTTTTGGTATTGAAGAATGAGAACTTAAAAAGTTGAGTAGTTGCCGTGTGTGTGAGGGTAGGGCTTGTCATCTGGTGGGTCTTGCTGTGGGAGGTGGACACAGTTGAAGTTTTCATCAGAGTGCTGCAGTGCCAGAACCTGAGGGCTTATCTCTGAGGTGCTTCAATTCCTCAAGAGACAGATGCTCCTTTCTCTCCTGCTGGGGAAGGCTACAGGATTGTAAGCCTCGCTGCTGGCAGCCTAGAGGTAAGAGTTGTGGGGATGGGCCTGGGTCCTCACTGATTATTTTGCAAGCTTTTATCTAATTTCCCTGCCATCATTCTAGCATCTCACCGAACTTCTCCTTTATGTGTGGTGCTCTTAAGCCAGAGCCTTTGGTTCATTTTCTCCAGAAAACAGGGAGTATGAGGGAAGGAGCAGTTACCTAAGTAGAGAGGGGATGGGAATTTCCTTCAAGTTGTGTCATACTTGGACCGTATCTTTTTTGTGTCACTGTGTTCGACATCTAAGGGCCTCTGCTTTCTCTTGCTACTTGCCTTGATCATGCCCATGTGTTTTTCTAAGTTCTCCATCATGCTTTCTGTTTTACTGAATCTTCCTCTTTCCCCGAACTCCATCTTCCTGCTTCACTGTGGACCGCTTGCTCTGTTGACGTAACTTATATCCTAGGACCTCCTTTCAGAAGTTTCCTCAGTTGTATCCACCAGCTTTTGTTTGTTTATTTGGTAAGTCTTCATTTTGCCAGAAAAAAACCTCAGATAACTTCCTTGGAAAGGGTACATGGGAAGAAAACCTTTCTGAGCCTGTGAGTATATCTTTGTTCTTTCACATTGAAGTGGTAGTTTAAGCAGCCATAGAATTCTAGGTTAAAACATTATCAGCCCCATTAAAAAGTGAGTAAAGGACATGAGCAGGCACTTTTCAAAAGAAGACATACACACAGCTAACAAGCATATGAAAAAATGCTCAACATCACTAGTCACTAGAGAAATGCAAATCAAAACCACAGTGAGATACCATCTCACGTCAGTCAGAATGGCTATTATTAAAAAGTAATAAAATAACAGATGCTGACAACGTTGTGGAGTGAAGGAAATGTTTATACACTGTTGTTGGAAGTGTAAGTTAGTTTAGCCATTGTGGAAAGCAGTTCGATGGTTTCTCAAAGAACTTAAAACAGAATTGCCATTCAACCCAGCAATCCCATTATTGATTTTGTATCAAAAGGAATATGAATCATTTTACCATAAAGTCAACCATAAAGACACATGCATCACAGCATTAGTCACAATAGCAAACACATGGATCAATGTAAACACCCATCAATGAGAGACTACATAAAGAAAATGTGTTACCTACACACTATGGAATATTATGCAGCCATAAAAAAGAATGAGATAATGTCCTTTGCAGCAACATGAATGGAGCTGGTGGCCATTATCCTAAGCAAACTAACATGGGAACAGAAAACCAAATACTGCATGTTCTCACTTATAAGTGGAAGCTAAACATTGAGTACACATGAACACAAAGAAGGGAGCAACAGACACTGGGGCCTATACAGGAGGGTGGGAGGAGGGAAGGATTGAAAAACTGCCCATTGAGTACTGTGCTGATTACCTGAGTGATGAAAAATCTGTCCACCAAACCCTCTTGACACACAATTTACCTATGTATCAAACTTGCACATGTACCCCTGAACCTAAAGTAAGTTTAAAAAATAAAACGAACAAGTAAAAATAAAAAATAAGTATCCTTCTAGGGACTTTGAAACCATTGCTTTATTTGTCATCTGGCATTTTCTGTTGCTGATAAGAAGTGTAATTTCAGCCCTAGTTCTCATTTCTCTGGCTAACTTTATTTGGAAGTTTTTAGGATACTTTTTTCAAGGTATTGTGAAATTTCATAAGGAATACTTTACCCTCAGATTTGATTATGGCTGGACCCTTCTTATGATCCCAATTTCACCTTCTCAGAGAGGCTTTCCCTCCCTGCCAAATCTAGGGGAACCTACTGTCCCCCCGCTCTTGATCACATTATTTCTCCTTTGTTTCCTCATGACACTTAACATTATCTGAAATTATCTCATTTAATGATTTGCTTTGCTTTTGTCCCCTGTCTAAAATATGAGCTCCTTGGGCACAGTCTGTAGAGCTGTCTCTCTCTCTCTCTCTCTCTCTCTCTCTCTCTCTCTCTCTCTGTGTGTGTGTGTGTGTGTGTCTATATATATATATATATATAGACACACACATATATATACGTATATACATATATGTAATTTTATTTTTGACACAGAATCCCAGGCTGGAGTGCAGTGGCATGATCTTGGCTCACTGCAACCTCCATCTCTCGTGTTCAAGAGATTCTCCTGCCTCAGCAGCTGGGATTACAGGCATGTGCCACCAAATCTGGTGAATTATATATATATATTTAAGTAGAGACTGGTTTTCACCATGTTGGCCAGGCTGGTCTAGAACTCCTGACCTCAGATGATCCACTCTCCTCGGCCTACCAAAGTGCTGGGATTAAAGGTGTGAGCCACTGTACCCGGCCGAGCTATCTATATAACAGTTGCATCCTCACCATCTAAAACATGTATGATATTTGTTGTGTGAATGAATGAATGAATGCCTCCACACGGGGCTTTGTTCATTCATTGCACTAAGGCACTTTCTGAACCCTTTTAATGCAACGCATGTCTTTTTTTTTTTTTTAACTTATTTTCTCTTTTCCCTGTGTTCTCTAGTACTCCTGTTAGTCAGATATTAGAATGTATGGACTGGGTGCCTATGTGTTTAATTTATTCTCTCATATTGCATGCTTTTGTCTTTTACTATGAGAGTTTTTTTTTTAAAAAAACCTTGTTTTATGTCTCTATGTACATTTTTTATTATAAGAATTTTTTTTCTTTGCTGTATTCTGAGCATTCCCTTTCCCTTGTATTCTGGTGTTGTTTTACAGAGTAGTGTCTTCTCAGATCTGTCTGTACATATAATTAGAATTTTTTTTAACTTTGTTTTTATGCCTTGCGTTTATCATTTGGTTTTAAGGAACCAGTTCTTCTGTTTGTTTATTCTGGGCTTTGCAGGTGACAATACTCAGCCTAGCTTCTCTCGGATGATGTCTTTCCTTTCCCTGTACCTCAAATACCAGAATGAGGGGATTTTATTCAGAGTTGTCAACATCTAGAGTAGAAGTTCAGCTTTTAAAATTTCTTCCGGTTTCCTTAGAGAAGCACTTCCTGATGAATTTCTGAGCCCTAAATTGGAGATGGGAGGGAACGGACAACTGAGACTGGAAGGGCTCACTGATAACAGTTTTCTCTTCCTCAGATCTCCAGGAAGTCCCATGGTTTTCCCTCCACGTCTCACTTTTGCCCTTGTCACATCTGCTGACTTTGAGCTTTGAACCCATGGAGATTCCATCAAGCAGGCTGGCTCCTCTTTCTCCAAGGCGGCCTCTGCCTGTTTCACATAAACCCATGCCTATTTACTTGCCATTTTTGTGAAGTCTGGTGTCACACTTTCCTTTTAATCTTACTCTGCTTTTATTTCAAGTGTGTTCTCAGAAAGGAATGGAAGGCACAGTCCACGTCTTACCTGCTTTTAAACAGCAAGTTTCCTCAAGACTCTTAAAGCCCTTGCTTAATACCACAACTCCCTCTTCCAGCCTGAATCAACTGCTGCTGGGCTTGCCCAGCACCACTGGGAAAAATTATATAATTGTGCCGATTGGCTCCATTACAAATGTATGAGTTCCAATCTTAGCAGGCCCTCGTCTTTGCTGAGCAGCCCATTTACTTCATCCCAGTCAGCTTCCTTTCTCATGCCCGTGACAGTGGCTCTGTTTTTATTTTTAAACCCATTTCTTCAAGTCCTTTATCTTATCCTACCCTGGCCTTGTTTTTCTTAGCAGACAACCTAGTAGCCAATGATAGTGACAGATGAAGTTATCAAGAATGAACTTTCTGAACTTCTTTCTTCTATCTCCTCAAACTGATTTGTCTAACACAGTATTGTTTTCAAAGGCAAATACTGGCTCTATCATTTTCTAGCTGTGTGACCTGGCAAAAAATTACATAATATTGATGAATCTTGGTTTTCTCATATATAAAATTGGTGATAATGTCAACCTTTCCCAGTTACAAACATAATTAAAGTTCATCTCTCCTGGTTACAAGCATAATTGCAAATACATTTGGTTGAAAACATTAAAACAGCGCAGAAGGGTAAAAGTAAAAGTGTCTCCTTCTCTTATCCTCATCCTTTATTTATTTATTTAAGACAGAATCTTGCTCTGTCACCCAGGCTAAAGTGCAGTGGAACAATCTCCACTCACTTCAACCTCCACCCCCTGGGTTCAAGCAATTTTCCCTCCCTTGGCCTCCTGAGTAGCTGGGATTACAAGCACCTGCCACCATGCCCAGCTAATTTTTTTTTTTTTTTTAGTAGAAACGGGGTTTCACCAAGTTGGCCAGTCTGGTCTTGAACTCCTGACCTCAGGTGATCTGCCAGCCTTGGCATCTCAAAGTGCTGGGATTATAGATGTGAGCCACCACACCTGGCAACCTTTAGTTTAAATCGTTTGAATATTTTAACCAAATATTTAAAGTTTGGATAATGAGGATGATATGGAGAAGGTTTGCATATTTCCTAGCACAGAATCTAGCACTTTACATATGTTGAAAAAAATTAGTTTCTTATCTCTACTCCCTTCCCTTCTAGATCATGCAAAGCAACTACGTTTTCTTCTTTAATAGATGAATGAATGTGTGACACTTGTCTCTGCTCAGGGATGTTACTCATATAGTGAAGCTGCAACTCTTATGAACTTGACATAAATTTACATCTATATGATCTAATCCATGAATTACGGTACACCTTTTCTCACTTAGTTGTATTCAATCTAGAAAAAGTAACCTAATTAAGAGTGCTGGAAGCTGCTTCAAGGACCCAATTGTTTAAATATTTGCAGTCTGACTTTAAAGGAAGTTTATATTGTATCAAAAGAAGAACCCAGTTTCCGTGGAGAATTTGTCCGGTTCCCCAAGTTCTAGTAATATAGTCTAGAATGAATTAATGAGAACACTACTGGGTGCTGCAGCTGCGTAGGCATGCCACTTTTAGAGTAGCAGATACCTTTGTGTGAACACAAATGGAATCCTTTCTCCAAGCAGGGTGCGAGCTACATTTCAGCTTTGCTCCCTTAGCTGGGTGCCTTTGCGCAGTGTACAACCTGCTCAACAGTATGGGTTGGCCTGCCTAGTAAAAACTGTTTCTTGTTCTGCATGATTTTATGACTCCCATGTGGCTCTTTTCCCCTTTGAAGTCAATAAAGAGAAAAATGAAGGGAGTGGCAGTGAAGAGAGGAGTCTTTGTAAGCTACATGTTAGGTTCAGTGTGATTGGCACTTACACGTCTTATGCATACAACAGCCCTCTACTGTTCATATTATTATCTATATTGCAGTGAAAGAATCTGAGGCTCAGAAATTAAGTGATTTGTCCAAACTCATCAGTTAATAAGGAGTGGAGCCGAATCAGATCTAGATGATTTATATCAGAGTTTGTGTTCTTTCTGAACACCACACTGAGGTGCTGTTTTAAATTGTGTGTTTTATAGAGGTATGCACTTGCATGCACACACTACCTTCTTGCTGAATGAAGTATTGGGGATGTATCTACTTCTCAGTATTGCACAGTTTTCTGGTATTTCAAAGCAGCTGAGTGACAGGCATCATGCTACTTGCTCTGTATGCCTACCGCATTTGCTCTGTGGCTCCCACATCAGCCAGTCTAGATTTTCCCCTTAGCCTTGCCACATATTGGCTGTCTGAATATAGGCAAATTATTTGGCTTTCCTGGGCTTGGTTTCCACATCTTTAAGGTGAGACTACAGATAGTATCTATCTAGTTGGATTGATGTGAGGATTGAATAAAATACTTGGCCAATTCTTTAAGCTTTCTGTGCTTCAATTTCCTCAGCATTAACATGTGATCAATTATAGTACTCACCTCTCAGATTAAAGGAAGGATAAAATGGGATAAAACACACAAATAACAAGCAGTTGATAAATAACTATTTAAGGATATTTTTCTCTTTATTAATGAGGAGAAAGTCTCAGAGAGTTTAAATAACTTGCTTGAAGTCACACTAGAAAATGGCTGAGCTAGGGTTTGAATCAGGTTTCTTTGATTCCAGATGCAATACTGCAAGCTTTTGATTATTAAACTATTTTTAATAATCAAGAAAGAAGAAAAAAAGAAAACAACAAAGAAAGCTGCTATACAAGCCAGTTCCATTCATTAAAGTTTATGTGAGGGGATCCAGGTTTACTGGCATGGTGAATTTTCTAACATTAAAAGGACTTAATGACTGACCCATGTTTGATTAGCATCAAGTACTTATGAATCACCTAAGTACCTGGGATAGGGTTGGGATGTTTTGGGACAATAAGCTTTTCCTGTGGAGCCAAAATGGAATCACAGTCTTTTGTAGAATGGACCTAATGTGTTATTAGTGGTTTTCTGAGAAAATTCAGATTTGATAGCCAAAATATAGAAATAACTTAAATGTCTATAGACAGGTGAATGGACAAAGAAAATGTATGATCATGCATCACATAACGATGTTTCAGTCATTGATGGGCCACATATACAATGGTCATCCCATAAGATTGTAATGGAGCTGAAACATTGTTGCCTAATGATGTTGTAGTCATAAGGTCAAAGTGCAATGCGTTGCTCAAGAGTTTGTAGTGAAGCTGGTGTAAAGAAACCTACTGTGCTGGCAGTCCTACAATGCTACTACACACACAGTTGTGTAGAGTACATAGTACTTGATAATAAACAACTGTGTTACTGGTTTATGCATTTACTATACTATACTTTTTATCATTATGTTACTGCATATTCTTTCTACCTGTTAAAAAAAAGTCACCTGGGAAACAGCCTCAGGCAGGTCCTTCAGGAGGTATTCTGGAAGACGGCATTGTTATCTTAGAAGGTGACAGCTCCATGCATGTGATAGCTCCTGAAGACCTTGGGACAAGATGTGGAGGTCACTGCTGATCCTGGCGCTGTGTAGGTGTAGCCTAATGTGTGTGTTTGTGTCATTGTTTTTAACAAAAAGTTTAACAAGTTAAAAAAAGAAAACAGTTTATAGAATAAGGATATAGAGAAAAAATACTTTTGTGCCACAGTACAATGTGTGCTTTAAGCTAAGTGCTATTACAAAGTAGGCAAAAAGCTAAAAAATAATTACAAAGTTGATAAAGTAAAGGCTGATAATAAGCTAAGGTTAATTTATTATTGAAGAAAGAACAGTGGGTTTTATTTAACAGTGGTTTTTAATAATTGAGCATAGCCTAAGTGTGCAGTGTTTACACAGTCGACAGCAGTGCACAGTCATGTCCTTGGCCTTCCCATTCACTCACCACTCACTTACTGACACCCACAGCAACTTCTGGTCCTGCAGGCTCCATTTGTGATAAGTGCCCTATGCAGGTGTATCATTTTTTATTTTTTATACTTTATTTTTCCCATACCTTTCCTATGTTTAGACAGACAACTCCTTGCCATTGTGTTATAATTGCCTACAGTATTCAGTACACGAACATGCTGTACAGGTTTTTAGCCTAGGAGAAATAGTCTATACTGCGTAGCCTAGAAGAGTAGTTGGCTAGACCACCTGAGCTTGTGTAAGTGCATTCTATGATGTTTGTGCAGTGGTGAAATCATCTGATGATGCATATCTCAGAATGTCTCCCTGTCATTAAGTGACATGACTATATACATACAATGGAACACCATTCAGCCTGAAAAAAAGAAGGAAATTCTGCAATATGCAACAACATGGATATTGCCATGGATGAACCTTGAGGACATCATGCTGAGTGAAAAAAGCTGGTCACAGATTTCACTTACATGTGGTGTCTAAAAGAGTCAAATTCATAGACTCAGAGAATGGTGGCCACCAAGGCTGGGGGGATTGGGATATGGGTTGTTACTAATCAGGAGCCAATACAGTTTTGGTCAAGCAAGATGAATAAGTTCTAGGGATCTGCTGTCCAACATTATGTCTACAGTCAACAATACTGGATTGTACACGTAAAACTTCGTTAAGAAGATAGATTTCACATTAGGTATTCTAACCTCTATAAAATAAAAAAGAAACTTCAGACTTAAAAATCTGATGAGTTTTCATTTTGAAAGATCCTATGAGCTCTAGCAAAATCCTGGCCCATTTCCAACTCATGTAATTACATTCCCAGAACCCACAATTTCCCTCTAGTTTTAATTAGGAAATGTGTTTTTGCTTCCTCTCTGTGGCTGTCAGACTGTACTTCACACAGGTATGTCCTAATCATCTTGGACCTGAGAGCTGGCATTGACCGTGAAAACTGGTTAAGTGATGCTTTACATAAATGCATCATGTAATGTGAGTTATTGCCCCCTACTCTGCCTTTTCTTCAAATAATTGTTTTAAATGGAGTTAAATCTGATGTCCGTGTGAAGCCTTTATAACCAGCCCTGTGTGCTGATACATCACTTAGTAGTTCTAGCTTTACTGTCTACTACTTTCATTTATCAATTGCAATCTTTTTGGACTTAAAGCAAAATCTGTTATATTATCTGGTTTGTGACTTGAGCTACTGAGCTAAACCTTTTCCAGGGGTGATTTCTTGAGCTACCAAATGACCAGGAAGCGTTTTCTCAGTTTTTTGCTCTGGGCGGAGACTGCTGGACAGGATGATTCACTCAGTCCCGCCCATCTCCAAAATTTTTCCCTAAAGTATCTTCTTTGAGTATAGCTTTATTGCCCCATCATATTCAGACTATAGAAATTAAATAAATACAGTTTGTTAATTTAGACCTTTGCCACTGGCACAACTCCGCTTCCTCTTCACCACACCTGATTTTACCACAGGACAACACGGTGTCTTTAGACAGTGGACCAGCCCTCCCTGGTGGCTTGCATTTCTGGCCAGGTCAGTCCTAAATTCTCCAATTATATCATTCAAACCATTCATCTCCTTTCCTGTGTCTCATGGGCAGCTTAATCTGCTTAAGTTTTTTTCTCCATTGTTTAAATATTTTGGTACCATTCAATACCATTTATTGTAGATATCAGTAATTTTCACAGAAGTTTCTGAAAATTACGGGGAAATGAAGTTTGCTTGAAAGATCATAGATATACACGTTTTTGAATTATCCTAGCTACTTTTTTTTTTTTAAATTTTTATTGCATTATAGGTTTTGGGGTACATGTGCAGAACGTGCAAGATAGTTGCATAGGTACACACATGGCAGTGTGTTTTGCTGCCTTCCTCCCCCTCACCCACACTTGGTATTCATCCCCAGGCTATCCCCCCCAGCCCCCCCGCTGTCCCTCCCCCATTTCCCCCAACAGTCCCCAGTGTATAGTAGACCGCCTCTCTGTGTCCATGTGTTCTCATTTTTCTCACCCACCTATGAGTGAGTATATGCAGTATTTCTTTTTCTGTTCTTGTGTCAATTTGCTGAGAATGATGTTCTCCAGATTCATCCATGTCCTTACAAAGGACACAAACTCATCATTTTTGATTGCTGCATAATATTCCACGGTGTATATGTGCCACATTTTCCCAGTCCAGTCTATCATCGATGGGCATTTGGGTTGGTTCCAGGTCTTTGCTATTGTAAACAGTGCTGCAATGAACATTCGTGTGCATGTGTCCTTATAGTAGAACGATTTATAGTCTTTTGGATAGATACCCAGTAATGGGATTTATCCTAGCTACTTTTATTAATAGGTTTAGAGTTCATTTCTAGATGTAAGTACATGAGTTTATCTTTTTTTTTTTGGCTCTATTTGGAGACACAAACAACATTTGTTTTACTTCATTTCAGGAGTATCAAGGGGATATAAAGTATAAGCAAATTTTCTTTCTGCTAAGTATTAAATTTTATAACTGAGATATAAGGAAATCAACTTAAAGTCTGTAAGGTGTATATCTTGAAACATGATAAGGCTTTTTATTTTAAAAATACCTGTGAATATTATTAAACTCAGGACCAAGCTTACCAGTCTATGCCCTTATATTAACATAGTTGATAGAGAAATGTTTATTATGTAATGTTATCAGGAGATAAAATAGAATTTAAAAGTTTACATATAATCTTGGTAGCAATATATTATTAATGTCAATCTATATGCACACTGAAAAAAGACTAGAACAAAATATACTAAAAGCATTAAAAGTGGATATAGCTGGGTGTAGCACTATGCATAAGTTTAGTTTTTTAGTCTTTGTGTATTTTTAAAAATTTCTACAATGAGTAGAAATTTAATTAATAATAATTAAAGGTATTTTGAAAAGCCATATAAGGGACACATTATTTTATTCAAATGATTCTAGACTTAAAGAGGTAGTGTGTACATATTGTGGGTTATTACATGTAAGTTTCAAGTTATACCTGCTTTAAATTTGTCATCTACAAAGCCGAGGATGCTTTAACAATAAAAATAACAATTAGACAGAGTAATCACAACTTCCACGAATACAGTCTTCTTCTAAAGCTATGCTAGCACACATGCTATTATATACTGCGCTTTGTTGATCGTTCTCGCTCTCCTTCATGTAGCCTGGAGGGGTGTTTAACAGCCATAGACAGAAAGATTTAGTCCAAGGTCACATAGCTACTAAATGGCAGGCCTGAAACTAGATCTTCATCTAGTTTTTTTTTCCCACCGTTCTCTGTAGGAATAAATTAAAAAACTACTTTATCCTTTTTGAAAGGAAAAATGTCATGGTAGCCTTTTGCACTCCTCATGTTTGTGATTCTGTTATTTCTATTCATTCATGCTTCTGTTAAGTGTGGAAAGACAGCACACCGATATCTCAGTGCATATTATGTCCCAGGCACAATGCTGGACACCGGCCATACATTCACCCACCTAATCCCCCACAACAACTGTGTGATGCTGACATTTTGATCTCTGTTTTACAAATATGAAATCTGAAGTTCACAGCACTTGTGAATTGTGGATATGAAATTGAACCCAGCTCTTTCTGACTCACACTCAGAAACACTGAAAGCAGAGTGCCACAAAAACTGCATTAGTGCTTTCTCCAGGAAGAAAGCGAAATAAGCCATTTGGAAGACCTGTGCTAGAGGAAGTAAAACTAGGGACAGTTACACAAAGCTTCCCTGCCAGTGCTGGGGCTTACAGATGCACACAATGGTGAAAGAAAATTGGGCTTAAATCCATTTCTGACCCTTACTAGCTGTGTGACTTTGGCAGTACCTATCCCCTCAAACCTTCAATTTCCTCACCTGAAAGATGGAAGCATGGCAATAATAATGACAATTCTCACAGGGAATGAATGAGACAACTTACTTTGAGATCTCAGGGTGCAACTCATGGAGTAAATATAGGGTTCTGCTGATGTTAGTTTTAAATGGTAATGATGATTATGATGATGAGAGTAATAATTATAAACCTGAAGTTACATAGCTCTGTAGAGCCCAGGAAGTGTTCTAATATGAAGCCAAAAATTTAAGTGGAGTTGAAAAGAAACGTTCTCATTGAAATCTTCTCGAAGACTGAGATAAATTGATGAAGATTAAGAAATTTTGAGAAAGATATTAATTTTTTTCTAGTATATTAGTATATTTTGCTAAAGAGGTTTCTTTCTTTCTTCTTCTTCTTTTTTTTTGTTGTGTGAACCATGTTCTTTTAGTCCACATGGCTTGAGCATAGTATGTATGGTTTTCTACTTGTCACATCTTTTAATAGAGAGAAACCTGAAAGGAGGCAGAAGTCCCTTAAGAAAGTTAGGCAAAGACCTGGAACCAACCCAAATGCCCATCGATGATAGACTGGACTGGGAAAATGTGGCACATATACACCATGGAATATTATGCAGCAATCAGAAATGATGAGTTTGTGTCCTTTGTAGGGACATGGATGAATCTGGAGAACATCATTCTCAGCAAACTGACACAAGAACAGAAAAAGAAATACCGCATATACTCACTCATAGGCGGGTGAGAAAAATGAGAACACATGGACACAGAGAGGCGGTCTACTATACACTGGGGACTGTTGGGGGAAATGGGGGAGGGACAGCGGGGGGGGGGGGGCTGGGGGGGATAGCCTGGGGATGAATACCAAGTGTGGGTGAGGGGGAGGAAGGCAGCAAAACACACTGCCATGTGTGTACCTATGCAACTATCTTGCACGTTCTGCACATGTACCCCAAAACCTATAATGCAATAAAAATTAAAAAAAAAAAAAAAAAAAAAGAAAGTTAGGGGACTTCTCTTTGATTTATAGAGACCAATAGAAGTATGTAGCAGAAGTATGTTTAGATGGGGAAGTTCAAGTGTTCTTTAGTCTTGGGGTAGGGTGATGGGACACAATTGCTGGGGTGTGAATTTGGTTTTTTAGGGCCACTGTATTTTTGCATATGTAGCTGTAATGGCCCTATCGCAGAAATGGTTTGAATTATGTTTAACAACCATCTGTCTTGCTCTTATGTATTACTTTAAATAAGCATCCCTCCCTGAGTGATTAATTTAACAAAGATTGGATAACAAGGTTGTTGTTTTTAGTTCTTGTTTTCTTTTTTGCTGTTTCCCCAGGGCTGGTTTTCTTGAGGCCTCAATGATTGTGGGGCTTGCCATGATACCTCTTATAGTTTCCTGTTCTTTGAAGTTAGCAAGTCTGCTGGATCATCTCAGAGATCCTCCCTCTCTCTAGCTCTGTAATTCCATGATTTTTATGTAAAATATTGTGGACCACGCAGTTTTAAGGTATTTGCTATCAAGGCCCTGTACCTTACTCAAAATTAACACTTACGTTGATTCTTGAGTTAACATGAGCCTCTTATTTGGAGGATTACCTTCAACAAGAAGCTTTTGTGCAGTTTTATATCTTGCCAGAAATGCTTTTCATTTGTTGGGAAGGTGATGCACAGTCCCTTTGCACAAGGACGAGAGCAGCTTTCAGTAAGTAGTCCTTGTGCGTTCTGTGCTCTCATGATGGGTTCACTTCAGGCTAATGAGAGATCGCTTAGTGTTACTCAGGTTTAAACTTGTGCTATTATTAGAATCCAGTCTGTTTTCTGGAGAGTGAATGACCACCAGACAGGACATTATTATTATTAAAAGTGATTTTCAGCACAGTGTACAGGATAAACCATGTCAGAAGCTTTTTGTGTGTGTACCATGATCACCTTCTCTCCTGATTACTTTTTCATGAATGCCCACTTCCTTTCATTGCTATTTATATTTGTTCATGTATTGATTTTCTTAGAGCTTTTCATTTTGTAGAATTCATTCGTATTGACACCATGATCTCATAAGAAAGGCAAACATACCCAAGGGTGACCTGGGACTGCGCTAGCTTCCTAAACTCAGGAAAGCTTTTGCTTCCCTGCAATCACTGTGTTGTGAGCATCTATTAATATTTTCTCTAGGTTGCTTTCTCTTGCATGGACATACTCATAAAGGAGAGGCGTTTAGAATCTGTAGCTATCACAGATGAATGCAAAGCATGCTGTTAACAGGTAATGCCATGTAACTTCTAAATAATAATGATAATAACCATCGGTAGGGATTGTAGCTTGTCATTTTTATGACTAAGCATGAAGACACATAATCCTTTTATTTGGTTATGACTTGCAGTTTAGTCCTTCAAGTGCTGGTGAAGAGAATACTAATGCACACTGAGCACTTTTCGGATGACAGCAGCTAGCATCTTACTAACCAGCTTCATAGTGGATCGCTTCGCTTGCTTAGACCTCAATTTCATCATCTGAACAATGCGAAAGTTGGTCTAGAACAGGGTATCTCATTCTCAGCACCATTGACATTTGGGCCAGATAATTCCTTATTACAGGAGGTGGTGGGGGCCTTTTTGTACATTGTGATGATGCAGGCAAAACCCCAAAATTGGGTTTCAGCTTGGGAGGATTCTTGTCTTTGCACAGGAAAGAATGCAAGAGCAAGCTGGCAGTGAAAGAAAGCAAGTTTATTAGAGCAGCAATGTACAGCTAAATGACACCTCCATAGAGAGAGCAAAGGTGGAGTGGCCCAGAGAAGCACTTGTAGACTGCTGGCTGGCTATATTTACATCCAGTATTATATACTAAATAAGGGGCAGGTTATTCACAAACTTTCTGGAAAAGGGGCAGAGAGTTCCCAGAACCGTATAAGGTAACTTTCAGGCCATTGCCATGGCATCATTTATAAACTGCCAGGGCGCTGGTGGGAGTGTCTTATGTAAATGTATTATAATTAGCATATAATGAGCCATGAAGGCAACTAGAGGTCGCTTTGGTTGCCATCTTGGTCCTCCTGGTTTTGGCCCGTTTCTTTACTACATCCTGTTTTGATCAGCAGGGTTGTGACCAGGACTTAGAAAGCAGGTACTGCTGATGTCCTACCTCAGTAGGAACTAGTGGCCCATTAGATGCCAGTAGCACCCCCTCGGCTGTGAGAACGAGAATTGTCTCCTGACATTGCTAAAGGTCTCCTGGGGGGCAAAATTGACCCAGTGGAGACTCACTAGTCTAGAATAATATATTTTTAGGCATATACAAACTCTAAGATAGTATGACACTAGGAGTTTGTGGATGTAATGATTATAAGAGTCTTGCAATAATTTTTTTTGTGTGTGGAGTGACCTGAATGAGAAACAATTTGTTTGCCTTTTGCCTTGTTAGAAGGCTTTCTTGGTAAGACTATAATATTGTTTTGAACTTGTTTTCCCCATTAAAATTTAGGGACTCAATTATCAAAATATGAAAAAGGCCACAGGAGAGAAACTTTGAAAAAATAACACTCACCGATTAAATGCATGGGTGGGATGAGCTATGCTACTGTATACGTGGTACTAGCATCGTCACTAAAGATACATCTTGGTGGCGGGGGAGGGAGTTGAGGGATGAGGAATTACCTATTGCGCACAATGTACATCAGTCAGGTGATGGGTTCCCTAAAAGCCCAGACTTCACTACTACACAATATATCCACATGACAAAACAGTACTTTTACCCTTTCTAAATCTATTTGAAACAAGATAAGACCTGGTACATAGCAGACATTCCAAAATATTTGTTGAATGGATGGATAATGGATAAATGGATGGTTGGATGAAGGATCTGCTATTGCTAACTCGTATAGTTTTGGGAACAACATTTCATCCGAGAAACACAAAAATGGTGGTCACAAAAGCAAAAGAGTTCATGGGGCATGAGCAGTAAGGAGCCCTTTCCTTCTTCTGCGGATCCCCCAGGTGCTCCTCTGCCCTTCCACCGCCTTTGTTCACACGTCTCTCCCCGGCCCTATATCCTTACCTGCCTTTCCTTCCCTCTTTATTTGTTGCCTGAATTTATTTTCTTCGAGCTTTCCGTATGGCATCGTTTCTTTGTATCAGACACCATGATCTCAAGAGAAGAAACACACCACATTTGATTGTGGATCCACACCTGGGCATTCCCAAGTGAAGATCTGCTTAATCTTTATTCTCTGGTTGTTTAAGTCAAACTAGCAATGTGATTCCTAATCATCTTTGAAAATACTTCCTTTTGATTTTCTAGAGTCCCATGTCCCATGTCTTTCTTTGATAATTTATTCTAAAATAAAAGTTTTTGGTCAAAGGAACCTACATTAGTAACTGTGACAGATGGCTTTTAACTGTAATCGTATTGCACAATGACGTTATTGATTCAATACTAAAAAGTATTTCCTCCATTTTATAAGGAAATTGAGGTACAGATTTGTTAAGATGTAGAGTCAGGTGCCTACAGTAAGTGACTAGTTATATTAGGGTTAGAATTACAGAGCCCACATATTAAGACCAGATTCATAGCACCAAGAGGGAGGGTAAAATTGAGGTGAGCCAGTCATTTGATAAAAAGCGTTGAATCTGTAGTACCAGACAGTTAAACATTTTTCTTTATGTTTTGTTTTAAAGTCACAAAAATAATTTTTGAGGGTGGGTGCTTCAGACATCATGGCTTTGATTTGATAGGAAGAATATTTTCTCTAAATGTACAAACGATTAATTTCAAGACCTTTCCTATGAGTTTTATTTTATAAGTGTTGCTCATGATCTGCTTCTCTTCTCTCTTAGACCTTCTCTCACCATGCCCCATAAGAATCTGACAGGAAGCTGCAACGTTAACTGTGGTTGTAAAATACACGAGTATGAGCCAGTCTGTGGATCAGATGGAATTACATACTTTAACCCGTGTCTGGCTGGCTGTGTTAATAGTGGTAATCTTAGCACTGGGGTGAGTATATTTCACAAGTTCCTCTTCTGGTAGTCCAACATCCTGTGAGAAGGATGTGATGAATTCATATGCAGCCAACAACTTCAGTCTTTCTTTTCAAGAGCTTCCAAGTAGCCTACAAAATGCCTCTGATGCAAACCCAGGGGAAAGAAAATTATGCATTGCTATTATTTTTTTTTCCCAGGGATGACTGGAACATTTGGATGCAGGGATTTGGTTTCATATCAGCCCTTTCCTACTTTACATTCTGTGCCAACTCAGTGAAACTTGATAAGGTTGAGCTCTAGGCCTCCCATTTGTTTCTCTGACAGTGCCCTTGTGATGGACTTGAAGGTCAAGATGACCACATTTGGTGCTGATAGAAGAGAATAGGAAAGCACCTCCCCTGACTAGAGTCTGTGAAGATGGGCGATGGCTGTTTTTCATAGACTATCAGTTCAGTTCAGGCTTAAAAAAAAAAAAAAACTTTGAAAGCAAAGATATTTCTGACAGTTCAAGAATAGGCTATTTTGAGAATTCCCTTTCCTGTAAATTATAAATGGGCTGTAATGCTGTGGGAGAAGGTTTTCATATTCTACTCAGTTTCTTATTAAGCCTGGTTTGATTCTTTGTGGAAGAGCAGATTGTAGGAATTTCTTTCATTAAAAGGTTCAAATGCATGTGCTTGTTCTGTTCAGGTGATAAGGGACTATATTATCCATTGAATGTTTTGGGGATATTGTTTTTGAGTCTCAGTTTTAAACTGCAATGATGAATTGAGAATTCCTGTTGTTTGTTCCCCATTATATAATTGGGGAGCTCCACTGTGTCACCATGTCGAAAGAGACAGTGAGATCTGTTCTTTTGGTGGCTAAATCCTTCCTTGGGTGTGAGTGCTAATCCTTTAAAAACTGCCAAGTGGTCTTTTGAGCATGACAGCCAAACAGTGCCCAATCTTTACACTTTTTCTTATGGCTGCTTCAAGTGTTCAAAGGTTGCAATGGGAGCCAGTTCAGCTGATGTCCATTCAGTGAAGAGAAGCATAATAGCAGGAAGGTTAATCGGCTGATTTAACATTTGCTGGTTTTGTTTGTTTGTTTATTTGGTATCCTGTGACACCCTTCAGTGTTTTATCTTTCTCTTTTTATTTGCCTTAAGCAGAAATTTCGGTAGTTAACACAGAAGACTTGGACTCTTGCTCTTCCGTATCCTCAGTACCCTAGAATGACATGGCATGTTAGTGTAGGGGCTCATGAATATTGGTTGGAAAAAGTGAACAAGTGAATTTGAGCTCATCGTCTGACTCTGTTAGAGTCCAGGAGCAGTACTGGGTGGAGGCTGCAGTAGCCAGACCCAAGTTACATCCACGGAGTTGGTTGCTCTTCTGGAGGGTGTAGGGCACCAGCTAACTAAAGGGACTAAATAGATGTTTAAAATGGATGCACCCAAATGTACATTAACTTAGCCACTGTGGAAAGCAGTTTGGAGATTACTCAAAGAGCTTAAAACAGAACCACCACTCAACCCAGCAATGTCATTACTGGGCATATATCCAAAAGAAAACAAATCGTTCTACCAAAAAGACACATGCACCTGTATGTTCATTGCAGCACTGTTCACAATAGTAAAGACATAGAATTGAGCTAGGTGCTCATCAGTGGTGAATCTGATAAAGAAAATGTGATAATATAGACCACGGAGTACTACACAGTCATAAAAAAGAATAAAATCATGACCTTTGCAGCAACATGGATACAGCTGGAGGTCATTATCCTAAGCAAATTAATGCAGGAACAGAAAACCAAATGTCACATGTTCTCACTTATAAGTGGGAGCTAAGCATTGGGTACTCATGGACACCAAGATGGAAACAATAGACGTTGGAGACTATTACAGTGGGGAGGTGGGGAGGGAGGTGTGAAAAACTGCCTGTTGGGAACTATGCTCACTACTTGGGTGATGGGATCATCTGTACAACAAATCGCAGCATCACACAATAGACCCATGTACCAAACCTGCACATGTACCCCCATATCTAAAATAACAGTTGAAAAAGAAAAGAAAATGGAACACCAATGAGATGTTCACTAGTATTGGTGCTGAAGTCATTACGGTTGCATTAGGAACTATCTGCATTTACTAGATGTTTACTTTAGGGCTCACTGCGTGACCAGAGTTGTGCTAGGTTCTCTGTGAACACAAAGAAAAATAAAGTTGGTTCTGTTTTTTGAGGGGCTTCTCTAATTGAGGAGCCCAAGAGTGAACAGCAATTGAGGCAGAATGTAATGATGACAAAAGTGAGCATGTGGAATGTGAATGGTATTGAATGTTGAAAGCTTCTCAGAAAAGTTTAGGTTTAAATAATTTTGACCAGCAGACTTAGACGCATACTTGAGATCCTTACTGTTATCAATGAGGAAGCTATTTTCAATGAAATATTTGTGTTTTAAAAAAATATGAGCTATTTTAGAGTAGTTTTACTTAACTTCATCTTTACCTTACTATGCCACAGTTAGCTTTCGAGGGGCACACCACTGATCTTTATTTTGCTCACTTAGATACGGAATTATACGGAATGCACCTGTGTCCAAAGTCGACAAGTGATCACTCCGCCCACTGTGGGACAGCGCAGTCAGCTCCGTGTGGTTATTGTCAAGACTTATCTCAATGAGAACGGTTATGCTGTGTCTGGGAAGTGTAAACGTACCTGCAATACCCTTATCCCATTCTTAGTTTTTCTTTTCATAGTCACCTTCATCACAGCATGTGCGCAACCATCAGCCATCATAGTAACACTCAGGTGAGAACAGCATTCAACTTCTAGGGTGGGCTCTGTACTTAGGATTTCCGGAGCACATAATCCAGGACAAGGGGCTGATGTGGTAAAGCAAATGATGTGGTAAAGCAAAGCAAAATGAGCACGTGCAGGAGGGCACTCAGCTATTTGCCTGGTGAACTGAAGAGGGATTTTTCCCTATCAGGAAGGGAAAGGAAGGTTGTAAAGTTTCATGCTTTGGAACTTTCTTTACTCAGTTGGGTTATGTTCTTACTGTGTAGTGAAACTTCTTTGGGGTGTTTTTGATTACTGAAGTCTCTGCCCAATGAAATTCAGCTTCAGGAGTTGAAAGTCATCACTCTGTTAGCTATGAGAAGCTGGACCCCAGAGGAGGGTAGGAAGTAATTTGGGAAAGTTGCTAAATTGTACATACAGCAAAGGCTATTATCTTCAACCTTGTAGATCGTTAATACCTTCGAGATCAGTGGTGATTTATGCTGGGCCTGCAATTTGAAATGCTGAGTTCATTAATTTTACTATCATATAAAATTTCAGAGTTAAGAAAAGGGTATATTGGGGAATGTAATCTCTCTCTCTCTCTCTCTCTCTCTCTCTCTCTCTCTCTCAGTTTTTCAGGCTGTGCTTTCTTGTTTGGATTTTTTGTTTATAAGAGGACCTGGAAGCTACTTTTGTCCTATTAAAAATGATGGCACTGATGTTCCTGGACCAAATTGAGGGTTGGGCTGCTATTTTCTGCATTGCAATAATGAGATGCAGATGAACGGGAGGAAGAGAGTTTTTATTTCTGTAACTGGTCACAGGGAGAAGGCCTGGAAAGTATCCCCAGACCAACTCAAAATTACAAAGTTTTTAGAGCTGATATACTTTCCAAGCTATATGTCTATGTGTAAGTGTGCATCTAAAGACATAAGTGAAGAACTTTTAAAATCTGTAACTAAGGTCTGAATCCCGAAGACCTTCCTCTGGAGCCTCAGTAAATTTACTTAATCTAAATGGGTCCAGGTGCTGGGGCGATTACCCTTATCTTGTCTCCTGGTAAATCATGGAGGTTTGGGTAGTTCCTTCATACCCCCAATAAACTTGTCTGTGGAGGCCTGGGGAGTGTTTTCAGATCCCCCATAAAACTTGTTTAATCCGAAATGGGTCCTGTTAAGAATTTCTTCATTATTTTGTCATGCTTTAAGGCCCAGGAAAGGCCTAGAAAAAACTCTTGGTGGGCTTTTTGTTACATTCCAGCCTTTGTATAGGGCACTGGCTTTTTTTTTTTTTTTTTTTTTTTTTTTTTTTTTTTTTGACAGAGTCTTGCTCTGTTGCCCAGGCCGGGGTGCAATGGCATGATCTCAGCTCACTGCAACTTCCACACCTCCCAGGTTCAAGCGATTCTCCTGTCTCAGCCTCCCAAGTAGCTGGGATTACAGGCACATGCCACCACGCCTGGCTAATTTTTTTGTATTTTTAGTATTGTATTGTTTTGTATTTTCACCATGTTGGCTAGAATGTTCTTGATCTCTTGACCTCATGATCTGCCTGCCTCAGCCTCCCAAAGTGCTGGGATTACAGGCAGGAGCCACTGCGCCCGCCCTAGGCACTGGCTTTCAATATTCAACTTAAACAGTCACTACTGAAACAGCTGTGACTGAGGCCTGTCACACTGATACATTCACATCGTTGTGTTCATATTTGCAGTAAGGGCTGCAGTGGACAAAGGAAGGAACTGGGCGGTGTGGTGAAGCCAGAAGAGCACACCTACGGGTCTGGGCAGCTTCAGGGGATTTAGGGGGTGCAGTGCAAGGAGGGAGTGAGGAAAGGGAGTCAGTTCTTACTCTTCCTCCAGGCTCCCTGGATACCACATGGTTGGGCACCTTGCAGGAAGCTCCTGCTGCGATGTCACTGCTTAGCAAGGGCAGTGGGCTGAGGCAGGCATGTTCTGGCTTCTTTTCTGCTTGGTGCTGAATCAGGCATTTCCCAGCAAAGCTGTTCATTGACAGCCAGATAGTAGCGTATGAAAGGCCCACTGGTTTTTTACTCAGTTCTTCCAGCAGCAGATATTTATGGAATAACAACCTGTGTGCAGTGCTGTGCAAATTGCTATGAGAAATAAGGAAATTGGGGAAGAGGTGACAAGGGCACTGGTCTTGGCAAAGTTCCCATTATGTACCATAGTCTCATGGGTATGCAATGGAGAGGATAAGGTACTGCAGCATTTAAAAAGATACATGAATCATTCATAAATTTACTCAAATAATCTCATTCTTCGCACTTTAATTCTTCAAGAGATGTTAACCCATAGACAGGCTACTTTTTCTTTTAGTCTTCAAACATGGCAAATCACCAGCTGGCTTCTAACCTAAACTTTCAGAAAAGGAGCCCTTTAATCTTTGCTAATTACAAAACCAGTAGGCTTCAATCTTCCTGTCACATGGGAATAACTTGGAAGATAAATTTTAAAAAAAGAAAAAACGCAATTGGAGGGCTTATGCTTTCTCGGCTGTTTGACTTGTTTCCTATATACTTTTGAAGATACTTTTATTCTGTACTCTTTTTATTGTTCTGGAGGAATTATTGGAGTAATTTTCACTGTACATATCTACTATTCTGGAAGATGCAGGTAGACAGTGAAAAAAAAAAAGACCCAGTATTGAGGATGAAATTCTATAATTAAAAAAATAGATCTAATTTTGGAAGCTCAGTTGGGGCATTTCAGCTTCTTCAGCCAAGAGCCTTTGATTCCCCCTCCACCAGTATTTATGTAGAAACAATTAGAGTTAGTTTCTTTTGTGTCTTCAGTGGGGAGACCTTTACTCAGTGATTTAGCCATCAGCAATCTTGGGTGGCTACTGTTAGTAAATTCTAGTGAATTAAATATTTTGGTATGGCTTCTCTTTAGTCCCTGCTCTGCATAAGGCAGACTTGATTTATGATTCATTTTCTTGGGGCTACTATTTAAGAAACATTTCTTTCTTTCCCTTCACTGTAGGTCTGTGGAAGACGAGGAGAGACCTTTTGCACTGGGAATGCAGTTTGTTTTGTTACGAACACTTGGTACGTCCCTGAATTTCCAAGGGTGCCTCTTAGTTCCTCTTTGCAGATAGCAAATTTTCACTGTCTTTTAAAGATGGCAAGTCACATCATTTATTACCATTAGTAAGATTTTACAGGTTAGTGATGAGGGTACAACTTCCTTGTTTTCTGATTTGAACTAGAAGCTGACAGGTTCTGTCGTTTGATGAAACAAAGCATAACCAAAGTTAAGTTAGTTTCTTTTTCATTATGAACATAAACTTGGACAAAATTCCCCAGAGTTTTACACAGAAATAAGAAATCAAGCAATTTGTCATGGATTTTTAATTCTGGCATTTTGATCCCTTTACGGGTTAGTATGAAAACAATAGAAATTTGTGTTTATTTGTGAAGTTTTCAATTCCTTCCTTCTTTATAGCAATTTTATTGGACTAAGCAAAGAGTATACCTATCAAGTTTTCTGAGAAAAATAAAAAACTTTAGAAAGGAAAAGAAGGGTCCCCTAAGTGACATATAGGGACCACTTTATAAGTCTTTACTTATCAACAAGAGAAACTCAGTTGTGCTGTGTCCATGTGATAAACCACAGAGTACATGTGTGCAGGAGGAATATAGGTCTGATTTTTACAAACACCACATCACTCTGTGAGTTCTTGAGACAATGAATGGGAATTAGGCATGTAAAGTACAAAGTTCCTTTGATCAATTTCAATGTATTTTTAATTGACTTCCTTGTCATCAAGCTCATTTTTCCTTTTATAATTTTTTTAAGTGGCAGTCTGTCATTTTCTTCAGCTGTTATTTTCTCCCCGGTAAATAGTATCATTGTCTACAAGACAAAAAAAATTGTTTTTTGATTCAGATTTCTTATTTCAGTTTTGAAGAGGTAATGTTTAAAAAGGGCATTGTCTGACTCCTTGAAGCACTAATCCCCTGGCATTCTCCATTTGTCATATGTTGTGGTTGATAGCTGAGTCCAAGAATAAGCACTTTTCAACAAGCCTCAGAAGGAAAATGCTTCTAGTTCCATTTAAAGAGGGGCTTGTTTTGTCGGTACTAGTAAGACTTCAAGGGTACCATTTTTTAAAAAGCATGCTGTTTAAAGGAAATCCTGACACACTTAGATAAGGTTAAAAAGTCTGCCTTGGGCTGGCACAGTAGCTCATGCCTATAATCCCTGGACTTTGGGAGGCCGAGACGGGTAGATCGCCAGAGGTCAGGAGTTCAAGACCAGCCTGGCCAACATGATGAAACCTCGTCTCCACTAAAAATACAAAAAAAATTGGCTGGGTGTGGTGGTCCATGCCTGTAATTCCAACTACTCAGGAGGCTGGGGCAGGAGAATCACTTGAACCCAAGAGGTGGAGGTTGCAGTGAGCCAAGATCATACCACTGCACTCCAGCCTGGGCAACAAGAGCAACATTGTCTCAAAAAAAAAAAAAAAAAAAAAAAAAAAGTCTGCTTTATAGTTCCTGTTAAAAGTTAAACAGTATTATTTAGAAAGAAGAAGATTTGTTAACCAAAGAGGTGACTCAATAAAAAAAGAAAAAAAAATTTTTGAGATGGAGTCCTGCTCTGTTGCCGAGGCATAATCTCGGCTTACTGCAACCCCTGCCTCTAAGGTTCAAGTGTTTCTCCTGCCTCAGCCCCCTGAGTAGCTGGGATTGCAGGTGCTCACCACCGTGCTCGGCAAATTTTTGTAGTTCTTTTTAGTAGAGATGTGGTTTCACCATGTTGGCCAGGCTGGTCTTGAGCTCTTGACCTCAGATGATGCGCCAGCCTCAGCCTCCCAAAGTGCTGGGATTACAGGCATAAGCCACCATTCCCAGCCAGAATAATAATTTCTTTTTGCTGTGCCCCTCTCTGATGCCATGGAGTTGGGGTCATTTGATATAATTTGGAGGTGAGTGATATATGTATGCCACAGCATCAAGAATAAGTGGAGGGAGGGCATTTATTATTTAATTCAACTTTATTTTAACTTCTATGGATTGTCTAGTTGGGCCAACAAGCCAATTTTCATTTTCCCCAAATTTCAAAGCCAAAAAAGAGTTAAAAAAAAAACTGTAGTAATGTTAAAATTAAACCAATAGATCTTATTTTAAACAAAAACGACTTATTAAAAATGTATCATTCACAGTTTCCTGGGTTATCAGCTCACCTGTCCTCTCTGCCTTCCTCTTTTCTGGCTTTCTTCCTGGCTCTCTTCCTCTTTTCTCACTTTTTGTTACCTCCTTCCTCCTCCCTCCTAGCATTATCTTCTGTACGTTTTTATTGAGGTCCTTGGAATGCAAAGAATAAAAGGCACGGCCCCTCCTTGAAGAAGCTTACGGAGTGACAGATTTGCAAACACTTAAAATACTATGTGATAGTTAATAAAACCGAGGTAGATATAAAATGCAGTGAGGATATGACGGCACCTGAGTGAGTCAGGAATTTAAAGGGGGATGTATATATTTGCAAGGTCAATGAGTTTGGGAACATTTTGGCAAAGGGAATAGCATGTGATAAAGGAGTGGATGTACTAGGTAGAGTTTTTTTTCTTATGGAAACGAAATGTCTGTATCATAGGCCAAACGATGAAGCTGTTATTCATCTCAGACGCTTTATAAGCTTCAAAGATGAAATTTATGCCATAATAAAGTTCCTTTATAGTTTCTTAGATATATAAGTGCTTCTATAAAGTTGCCGTTTTATGTGGTGTCTGATTTACAGGAGATGCTGCTTTTCTCATATGCTTCCTGCATCTGAGGACTAGAACCCAACCCACAAGAACTAAGTGTATTGAATTTTGGTGGGTAATAAAGGATTCTAGTATAGCCTCTTGGATATTTAATGACAAGATCCAATTTTTAAGTTTAAAAGGATTCACTAGTTGTATTTTTAGCAATACCCCTTTTTAGCTTTATTGTGGTATAAATGACAAATAAAATTGTATCTATTTAAAGTATACAACATGACGATTTGATCCTAAAAGTCAAGAGCACATTCTGGGTTGCACAGTAGAGTTTGAGTGTTTATCATGTAGTGAATGCTTTTGTGATAAATCTATTGTGATAAAATGTGATGTGTCTTAAAAAGAATCAGGTAACACAAGAAAATCCCTCCCCTCCACTGGTTTTAGAGCACACCTTGCTAGTTTACGAATCTGTTCTCCCTTGTAAGAGGCGCTGAGTCTTGTGTTTCCTTCTTCTCCACCCTGTAGCGTACATTCCTACTCCCATCTACTTCGGAGCAGTCATTGACACCACCTGCATGCTCTGGCAGCAGGAGTGTGGCGTGCAGGGTTCTTGCTGGGAGTACAACGTGACGTCGTTTCGTTTTGTCTATTTTGGTTTGGCGGCCGGCCTCAAGTTCGTGGGCTTTATTTTTATTTTTCTGGCCTGGTACTCCATAAAATACAAGGAGGATGGCCTGCAGAGGCGGAGGTGGAGAGAATTCCCCCTGAGCACCGTCAGTGAGAGAGTGGGCCACCCCGACAGCGCCCGGACTAGATCTTGCCCAGCTTTCGGCACCCAGGGAGAATTCCACGAAGAGACTGGTCTGCAGAAGGGGATCCAGTGCGCAGCGCAGACATACGCGGGGCCCTTCCCGGAAGCAATAAGTTCCTCCGCAGACCCGGGGCTGGAAGAGAGCCCCGCTGCCCTGGAGCCGCCCTCCTGAAGCTTGAAAATTGAAGTATTTAGTTTTGTTGGTTGAGTTGAAAATGGCGACTTGAGAAACAACCGTGCCTTCTTTTCTTTCTTTTTTTAACCTCTACAGACACAATCCTCAAACCAACAAAACTCAGCATACACAGCCGCTATTCATTGAGGGCTGGATACCTCAACAATACTGAGAGCCTTTCCCCGCTTCTCTCCAAGGAGACGTTCAGCTAGATTTGTTCCCATTTCCATTGTGTTAATTTCAAGCTCATGCTCCCCTACGGTATAGGCTGAGGTATGGTTAGCAAAATCGTGGGTAGGGGAATGGCGGTGCATATCATTAACACTCCAATCACAGGTGAGCTTGCCTAGGACTTTGCATTTCCAAATCAAAGTTTTTAGAGATGAACACCTACTGTGAGTTCTGCTACAAAGCACAAATGAATTTGTCTCAACTATGCAATTTGATTGGGAAAATGTACGTGCAGCATGTTACGTTGACTTTCACAGCATAAAGCAGATCTGTTTTTGAAAAGAGGAAGCTGAACTTTCCATCCAGTACTGTTAATAGCATTTTAAGCCATAGCAGAGTTATAAATCAGGTAGAATTTTTCAAATGCTTCAAAGGAACCATAGGCATAGTGTGGTAGAAGGAACAGCTATTTCATGTCATAGGACACATTCTCTTTTAGTCTGCCTGCCCCATCATAAGGTAAAGAGGCTGCTGAATCATAAATCTGATAGCTTGAATATAAACTCCAGTATTCTTTCATAAGGGGCTTTAAAACTAGTGTGCTAAACAATATGGCTAGAAACTGTAATTTGAAATGCATAATAAGGAAAGAAAATGAAGGCTTTCTTATTTAAGGAAATTGTTGCAGAAATTTTCTTTAGCTCTTATGGGCCCACAAAGTCACTGGGAAAAGTCCCACCTGAATATTTTAGTTATGTCTTGAAAGCAGTGGCAAATCTGTATGGTTTTCTTTTTTTCTGGACAGAAAATTGCTATGGTTGCTCCTGAAAATGAGTATTTATATCAGGAAATTTGTGCCTGGGATATGAAAACCACTTGGAGACTGGGCGCGGTGGCTCATGCCTGTAATCCCAGCACTTTGGGAGGCTGAGCCGGGCAGTTCATGAGGTCAAGAGATTGAGACTATTCTGGCCAACATGGTGAAACTCTATCTTAACTGAAAAATGCAAAAATTAGCAGGGCGTGGTGGTGCACGCCTGTAGTCCCAGCCCTTTGGGAGGCCAAGGCAGTTGAATCACCTGAGGTAAGAAGTTTGAGAATCTGCCTGGCTGACATGGTGAAACCCCGTCTCTAGCAAAAATACAAAAATTAGCCAGGCGTGGTGGTGTGTGCCTGTAGTTCCAGCTATTCAGGAGGCTGAGGCTGGAGAATTGCTTGAACCCGGGAGGTGGAGGTTGCCGTGAGCTGAGATGGCGCCACCGCATTCCAGCTTGGTGACAGAGCGAGATTCTGTCTCAAAAAAAAAGAAAAAAGAAAGAAAGAAAGAAAGAAAAAAAAAATCAATTTCAATATAGGAGGAGGGAGATCTGTGCTCTGGACCAAAATATGGTCTTAAGTAATTGTTGAAAATTGTGTAAAATAAACCAGTCCATCCTATTGGACTCTACTTTATCATAGTTAGAATCGTTTTATACTCCCCTTTGATTCTTTCCTATTGTAGGTTTCTAGCAGAGATTCCGAGAGAGGAGTTTTCTGTTCCTAAATGCACTTTGGGTTCACTATGTATCATTCTTTTCGGTACCTCCCAGCACATTGCTTTGACTTAAGCACCATACAGAATGCTTTCTACATGGCTCTTAAGATAGATGCTTCCTGACGCCACTAACGGATTGATAGCAAATTAGCTCATGGGTTCTGGCTGCAAGGGAATGTAAGGGCCAAATCCTGATATAATTGTGAATTGTTTTCACCAAGGAGCCTATGCTCAATTAGCCTGTTTTCCTTTTCCGGTTTACCCTTATCCCCAGAAGAGATGTGATTGACAGGCTGTTCCATGATTGAGGCTTCTGCTGTCCATCCTTGCTTGACTGCACAGGTGGAATTGTGCAAATATTCCTGGTTATAAGGATGTTTCCCTCTCTTCCTAGGAAGGACATTGGTCAAACATTTCTCTTGGTTGCATGCAGTTTGTGTTAATACTGTTAGACTGAACAACGTCTACAAGGGGTGGAGCTCGTGGTCTCAGGGGCTAAGGGCTTCCTCCTGGCTCTTGGGCTTGGCTCTCTGGGAGGTGAGGAGTCTTGCTTGGCTAACACTGTAATTGCAATGGTAACTGTCAAACTCTGACCAATGTGGCATATATTGGAAGTATTTAAAAAATCTTGTTGGTTCAGAAAAGCTTGCTGATTGACCTAGTTTCTCCTCTGGGGCCTCAGGTTCCCCTTTATACTCTATGGGAGAGCCTTGGTCCTTTAGAGGAGAAAGGTACCTTTGGTGTGGGAGTTAAAGCCAGTTCGGCGATCACTGACCAGGTGCCAGGTATCTTCAGGTGTCATTTTACTTGATTACCATCTGCCACTGCATGAAATCCGTTGGGATTAGGCCAGAACTCAAAGAAATGGGCCTGAATATTGTCCTTCCTCAAGTCTCCTTATAAATAGCAGGTATTTCATTCATGTGTTGTTGGCAAACGTAGACCAAGTAGTACAAATCATGAGAAAATAAAGTTTTGGAATATGTACCAATTAAGAGTTGTGCTCAAAACACTTGGGGCTATGGTACATCATTGGAATATGACAGTCAATTGAAGTGACTATTTTGTAGATGATACCATTTAATTGTATATATAGGGTCTTATATGCTTGTTAATAAATTGATTATGTTACTTTATAGTCACAGCTCCTATTAGAAGTTTTCATGAAGACTCTCCATGAGCTTAGGTTCAAATTACTTGTTTTGGAAAAGGTCATCTTGTTCTTTTGTAAACTGTAAATTCAGTTATTATTTAGCTTTAATATGCAAATACAATATTTATGAGTTCAGCCTATTAGAAACTCCCAGGAGGTTAGATGGGTGGTTGGGGCATATTCTTTGGTTATTTTCGTTAGCATGACATCCTTATGCTTTATAGGTGGATTTAATTCTCGAAAATATTCAAAAGTCATTCAGAATCAAGGTGTTGGGATGGAGAGAAAGGAGAAACAGACAGGAAACAATTTAGCATTTGTTGAGTGTTGATGATTTGTAGAGCATTTTGTCAAGCACTTAATATACATCATCCATTTTAGTTCTCTTAATTACCTTGCAAAGATTTGCTTTTTATTTTTTGAGACAGAGTCTTGCTCTGTCACCCAGGCTGGAGTGCAGTGGTGCAATCTCAGCTCACTGCAACCTCCACCTCCTGGGTTCAAGTGACTCTCCTGCCTCAGCCTCCTGTGAAACTGGGATTACAGGTGTGTGCCACCGCACCCAGCTAATTTTTTTCTGTTTTTGTTAGAGAAGGGGCTTCACTGTGTTGGCCAGGTTAGTCTTGAACTCCTGACTTCAAATGATCCACCATCTTGGCCTCCCAAAGTGCTGGGATTACAGGCATAAGTCACCACACCTGGCCAATTTTATTAATTTTTTTTATAAAACACATATGAAGCAAGTCTCAGAGAGGTAAAAAACTCATTTAGGATTGTACGGAATGGCAAAGTCAGGATTCAGACAGAGATTTATCTCACTCCATTATTCATTTTTTACACTACAGAATGCATATAATAGTGTCTGGTTAACAAAGGCAAGGTGTGACTATAAAATAGAAAGGTTAAAGCATTTCATTTTTTGGGTGTATTACTGTTTCTGAAGAGTAGAGAGGTTTTTTGTGTAAATAAAAAAAACTCTAGGAAACATGTGTAGAAAATACCAAAATTTAATGTTTAACTAGATTTTCAAGGTAAATTTACATTTATCTAGCTAAGTGTTATATTAAAGTTGTTTGTCATAACATACCTCAAAATATTTATTTATAGTTCATATTTAATACAGAACAAATCCAGTCTTCGTGTTAACATCAGGTCTTGGCAGAGTTTCTGAAATGAAACATTAGGAAGAAAGGTAGTTCAGATTTGTTGAATCTGAGCTTTGGGGATTTCAGGTGTATGATTTTTTTTTCTTTCTTTCAGAATATTAACATTTCTATTAGCTTTTTGATGAAAATTAGTTTAAGATTCCTAATGAGGGTTTTAAATGAACACATACAAAATACATATCAAACCACTGATCCCAACTGTTCCCTTTAGTCGCTGTGACATTGTGACCTTTAGTGGCATGCACTTGGAAATGTCAGCCTTCAGAGAAGGGGGAGTTAGTTACGTTGAGTAAGGCCTCATGGATGTCATGGCAGTCCTCCATGTTCACCAACCACCGGGAAAATTCTTCTTCAGTCCACAATGCCAGCTCGTGTTCTTTGGTGGACTTGGAGCCAGAAAGTTTCTTTTAGGCCCTGTTTTGTAGAAATTGTGCATGTACCAAAGAGAAGCTTTAGAGTTTGAGTAGAGCTGAAGGGAATTCCCTAGTGCACCCAGGAGCAGGAGGCAAGCCCAAACCTCGGGTGGTAGCCAATTATATTTTGTGATCGTGTATGTTCTTAAAACATCAGAGATGGCACAGCACATAAATATAACTATCGATATATAGGTGCATAGTGAGCATTCTAAGTAGCAGATAGATACCAAAATACTGTCTAATCCCAGAATTGCCTAAACTGCAGGGTTTCTCGTTCTCTGTTACACAGACCAGTGGGTAGCCTTTCCACACATCCGTGTTTCCTCTTCCATAGTAAGAGAGTGCCGTGGCTGGCAGACGAAGTTGGTTGCCTCCTGCACTTTATCTTTTCGTCTTCTCTTCTTCACCTTTTGGGATGCTGCTGACTGTATCTGTCCCAAACTTCTTTTTGCATTAGAATCAGATCTGTGTATGTTTGAGGAGGGCTTATTTTAAAGACTTCATTTTTACTCAGCCCTAGGAAGGGTCAAATATGACAAAAATAAAAAAAACAACAACAAAACCCTCCCTAGGCATTTGCTTTGGCAACATTAAAAAAATGCCTTGGTGCTAAAAAGTACTTAATGATGCATGTTCACCACTAAAAAGCGCCACTGAATTCACAGTATTTCACTGCTAAGGGGCTGCATGTACTTTGTGTTTGGAAATCTGAAGAATTTTCTAGAAAACAAGCACCCATTACTCTCATTTCAACAGTTAATCCATGAACTCTATGCTGCAAAAATGAAGCATGTAAGGGAGAATACTTTTCTATGGAAAACTCAGTGCTTTTGATATTTATTTTAGCAAGAATTATCAGATGCTAAAAATAATTTCAGAGAGAGGTAGAAAAAATATTTCAGATAATCTTTTATTTCTTCTCCAAAAAGTTGACACCCATGTAAGGTATTTTTTAACATTGGGGTTTTGAAGGTGTTATCTTTTCTGGTATCCTTTCATTACATGCTAAAATTGAAGGAGAAGAGATTATTGAAAATGAATTGCAGGGACACGTTAAACCAAAGGGGTGAACAAAAGAGGTTTAAAGTTTGTATCTAGAAATAAAAAATAAGAATAATTAGCAAGACTAGTACCAATTATTGGCGACTGGTAATTGATAATTGGTAAGAGTAGTACCAAATAGTGGGCACTGTTTTTAAAATACATACCTCTACCCCAAACCCCACATATTAATTTAGAATCATAAAACAGGCAGATTAGACTCTGACTCTTTTGTTAAAAGAAATGTAATACTGTGTCAGCGAAACTGGCATTAGGTTCTTAGTGGAGCGTGTATTGTATATATGTGTGTGTGTGTGTGTGTGTGTGTGTGTGTGTGTGTGTGGTGTGTGTGTACTGTGTAGATGTGTGTTTGTGATGAAAGGCCGTTTTGCATTGTTGCATAAAGAAGTTTGATTTTGTGATTTTTAAAATCATATTTATTTGGAAACTTCTTAGGGTAATTTAAAAGATGTATAATTTCCTTGTGTTTAATGAAATCTATTTGTCAATGTACTAATAAATCTTGGTTTACAGCATCTTGAATACTTGATCATTGAAAATTAAGAAAAAAGTTAAAAATTAATAAAGTGTGTTGGACTGAAATGAAATTGTTTCTAGAACTTTGTTGTTTGAAGTGGTGAAGCAATGAGGCCAATGCAACTGTCCATCTCTCCCACAGAATTAACTCCTTACCGAACTGTTAACTCTACCTCAAAGCAGAATGTTCTAGGAGCATACTTTTAAGAGCAATATTATGTTTTTAAATTGAGTCTCCAAAGAGAATAATTTAAAGTAATTCATCACTTACCTATTCAAATTCAAAACAGACTTTGAGAACACAGAGCTACGTACCTTGAATGTGATTTGTTACATTATACTTGTATAACATGCTAACCCTCAAATCTCAGTGGCTTCACACACAGGTCTGTTTCTCATTTACTTATGTATCTATTATGGCTCTGTTCCACATAGTCTTTCAGGGATCCAGGCTGACAGAGCCTCCACCATCTTGAAGCGGCAACACCTGGAACTTTCAGGGTTAATCTTGGCTGCTGGGACAAAGAAAGGAAGTGCCCAGAGAATGGCAAAAGAGCTCTTCTCTTTCTCAGCCTGAGAGTGTCATGTGTCTATTCTCCCATTTCATTGGCTTTAACTAGTCTCATGGCTCTGCCTAACGGCCTGAGGTCCTGAAAATATAGAGAAGTAAACGGTAAGAATTCAGTGGGTATAATTCTTTGCCACATGGTTGACTTTGATAGGTTAAAAATAATTTCCAAAGAAGTCTAACTCATTATTCTAAAAACTGGTGAGTAAAGACAAAATCTGAAGCATAAAAAGGAATAATTTCCAAAGGAGTGAATATCAAAACTTGATCAACAAAGCCCTTAAAAGTCCCCCTCCTCCTATCTCCTAGTTCGCTACTGAATAGCAAACGAATTCATTGCTAAAGTGGCCCAGAAGCCAGTGCTGTGAGCCAACAGTAAGAAAACCGTGTGTACTCCTGAACTTAAAAGTTGAGAAGAACTTGATCTCAGATTTCACTTAGGGAGAAAAAGACAAAACACTGGATTCGGAGGTCTCTACTGACTAACAGCGAGTTTTCTAAACACACTAGCATCTAAAACTTTGGGGTGAGAGGTAGAAGGAGGTAAGGGAGTCATGACCCACAGACTGAAGCACAATGTGGGTATTTAGAGAGTCCCGCCTTGAGCACTTTCTAGGTGGGAAGCAGCGTAACTGATTTCTATTTTTCATTCCCTTACCCCACTGCTCACCTAAAGGGTCGCAGTGGCCTAACCTAGATAAGTTATTGGGGGAGGGGAGTATAGACGTCAGTGCTGACTTCCGGTAAGTCCTTACTTCCTCCCATGGCTTTCTGTATTCATCAAGGCAGGCTTTTATGCAAAGAGCCAATAGTTACCCCTGCCTGAATCTACCATCTTCTGCTCAATTATGTGTGCATGAGTTAGGCAAAAGGATTTCTGCTAAAATTCTTAAACTGGGTTTTAAAAATAGGCACATTAGAAAATGTTTCCTTTTAAGAAATGAGGAGGGGGAAGGGTTATGAACATGGTCACTTGTCTTCCTTGCTTTGGCACCGGACTTGGTACAACCTCCGTTTTAAGAGCTGTTAAAAAGCATCCAGTTCTGCTCTTCTTTGTAAAATTGCCAGCTAGGCAGCGATGGCCTCGGCTGCTTCAGCGTGTGGCGGCTAAAAAACATTTTTAATTGCACAAAGACTTTGGAAAGCAGGGAGATCGATATTCAGTGCTCACTTTTGAATTGAAACGTCAAAGTCTGATACAGTTCCAATTTAAAATACCAACATAAATCAGTAGTAAGCAAAAACTGTTCTTTCGCCTGCTGGAATGGCTAAGATCCTAAGCACTGAAGAAAGGGCAAGCCTGCCACGGATCAAGTTGTTCTCGTCAAAACGGTAGCACTGAGAGGCGCGCTGCTGCTTTGGAAATCAAAGCAGCCACTTTGCAGGGGTACCGCCTGGAGCCCAGCAAAGATGTCTTTAGTTGCACTAGACTGCCACCTTGTGGTCATTATGAAAATCACATGCTAATCTCGGGTCTCCTGGTTCTTGGGCTTGACCAGGTGCTCTCAGTTATGGGGAAATAGATTAGGGTGGCAGGGTCGGTCCATGACCTCTCACCTGCTGAAACTTACTAGAGCTTGGGTGTGGAAAGTGGGGAAACGTGGGGGAGGGAATGGGAGGTGGGTGAGCGATGCATATTCTGTACCTGAGTCCGGGAAGGAGATCCACTGATATGGGGACCAGGAAATTCAGACAGAAGGAAATACCTTCGCCAGCCCAAGAGAGAAATAGTTCGGGTTCCTCTGGTCCCTATCTCTCTGTAGTGCTTCCCCCAACATGAGGGTCAGAGATTCCGTCGTCCCAGCAGAGGAAATGTGATTTTTAGAAGTCATTCTCTCTACTTACTTCATACAGCAGTGGGGTCACTACAAGGCCCAAGGTACTGTACTGGCCCGTCCTCCGTGTCAGCACCACCGCTGGGAGAAAAGCGGGTTAACTCGACCACAACCAGCGACGGCCAACTGAGGGTCAGTGTCTTGGCCAGCGGTGGGGAAGGGTGAGGTGACAATCACTGGATTGTCCTTGCACTGGCCGCAGACTCGGCACAACATCAGCGCTTTCTTCCAGGGGAGAGGGTCAAGTAGGGGAGATAATACTTCCAGGGGTTGGGAGTTCAGGAAGGTGTACGTAAAAGGAAAAGGAAAACTTTGAGCTGATAGGGGAATTAAGGGTGGACAAGACTTCTCCAGGTGGAGGTGGGGCTGGAGGGAAGATATTATAAACAGGAGAGGAGATGAGAAGTGAGAGAAAGTTCCGGCCTGGGAAGGCGGCGCTAACCCAGGAGCCGCTGAGACAGGTGAGGCGGCGCGGGAGCAGGAACGTGGTGGGAAGCTGGGTTTCTTCTGGCTTAGAGTCCGGAACACCGAGGGCATTGGGAAGCACTGAAGGCTTCTGAGCAGGAGGCTGAGATCTGAGCCAAGGGGGTAGAAGACTCCCCAGGCAGAGAGTGTGGGATGTCCCGGCGTTGGGAGAGGCAGGAGGTGGAAAAGGTGATTGGGGACTGCCGAAGAAGCTTTCACAGAGCTTCTATGTGCCCTGGGGGCCTAAAAGCCCCAGCTGGTAGGGCATATCCAGGTATTAATTGCCCTCCTTAATACCTAATTTAATTATCAGCTGAAGATCTTTGTTTTCTGTTAAATACATTTCAGAAAAATCAGGCAGAATTGAACTAATTTGGAGAATGGAGGATTTTTACAAAGCTCAAAAAATAAGCATTTAAAACACTTTAAAAAAAAAGAAGCCAACGTATTTAGATATATTTGGCAAAGGGTTGGAGTATAAAATACGCATTCCTTCTCTCGGAACCAAAAAACTGCACATACCGACGATCATAGGTTTGTTTGGTTATTTTTAAAAGGCCAGGAGGGTCTCAGAAATGATGTGGTTTGTGCTGGGACAATTGGTTTTTGTCTCACACACCAATCTCATTCAGCAGCAGGGCCGGCTGGAGACGTGGTTGGCTGCATTGAGAAGGGCTGCGAGGCCACCAGTGCTCTAGCTGAAGGGTCAAGCGTCCCGTTGGATTAGCCATGTCTTCCCTAGGGACGTGTTGGGGAAAGAAATCACACATGCTATGTATTTGCCATCCTTGACCCAAATCTCTTATTTTATAGCTGAGAAAGCTGTTTTAGAGAGGTTCGTGCGATTTTTGAAGTTCACAGAAATAGTAACAATTAGCGTTTGAAGTTAATTTGGGTCTTCTTGAGTTTCATGTTGATGGTTCTTTCCACTAGTCCTTGCAGATGGGCCCTCACGATGGCCTCTCTCTTCCCGGATCTGGTAAGTGTGTGTGTGTGGGGTCGCGGGTGCGTGCTTGTGTGCATGTGTGTGTGCATACGAATTTAAATGGAGAAAGTGGCAAGGGCTGGCCTCTGAGAGATGTCTTCTTCTTCTACATCTGGAGAAGTCACGCATCTCTTCTGAGTCTCAGCTTCCTCACAGATCAAATGAGGCTAGCTGGGCTGTCAATCTTTAAGGGCCTTTCAAGATCTGATTAGCAGCTCTGGGAGACATACGGTCTCTCTCACGCCTTCGCTACATAGTAGGTACTCTATTCGCAGCTATTGAATTGAACTAAAATGAGTTTTTCTCCGGGACAGCAATATTTGGCCCAGGCACATTTTACAGAAAGGACCAAGGAGCAAGGCACCAAGACGCGCCTCTGGACAAAAACTCTGTTGTCTCAGGCTCTGTTCTCTTGATGAAAACTTGGTTTCCTCAATTATCCGAGGGTTGGATTGGTAGGTCCCTGACCCTTTGCTTTCTTTTTTTCTCCTTCTTTATTTTTAACCTTCTGCTCTCTGGACATTTCATGGACTGTTAGCCCCTCAACCTGAAGGCTACATTTCTTCAGGAGATTTGTAACAGACAGAAGGAAGCACATGGAATTTGTGAATGAGAAAACTCTGAGATCCTGACAGGTGTTTAGTTTTCCACCCAAGTTCATGGTTCCCAAAGAACCCCCCCACCCCGCCTTTGTTGGGTCTGTTCCCTTGGTTTTAAAACACTCCATTTTGTTGCTCAGGACCAGTGACCTAATTTGCAGGGCCCCCATGGAAAATGAAAATGTGGGGCCCCTTGTTAAAAAATTAGTGCGGATTTCAAGGTGGTGACATCAGAGCATTAAACCAAGTGCAGGCCCTTTGTGACCATCTCGGTCACCTGCCAGGAAAGCCACCTCCACGATGCCTCTGCTGCCTCCCCCGAGACAGCAATGAGGTAAATCTGCGGTGAAGTCATTAAGCTGAGAATGTCCTATAACACACTGACTTCAGCTCAGTTTTATAGGTGTGGCTAGTATTCAATCATGTGAATAGAGATCAGGACTCAATTTTACTTGCAGGGAATGGGTGCAGCACAAAAACTTGGTTAAGTTCATGTCTCTGAAACAGAAAAAAGTTTAAACACCTTTTATTTGAAGAAATATTGCTTCCAGACTTTCCTGAAGCCAGAATTGTTCTATAAAAGTATCACGGAATATTATACATGATTAAAAAACACAGTATGCTCCCCAATAACTTGACATATTTTTACAAAGCACATCTTTCTTGACCATAATATGTTTGTTCTGTCATCCCACTGATGATACGCACATCAGGTAAGCAGTTGATTTGAATATACGTACAGAGTTGATGATGAAGACTTAAAGTTACCAAAAAGATTCAACTATAACATATTAAATTTTCTTTTTTTAAAAGAGTTTACCGTAAACACTTAAAGAAAACATAATTTATCTAAGTGCTTGAATTATCTAAAAACAAGAAGAAAACCACTCTTAAGCTAAGCAGAAGCACATCTTCTTGGGAAGCTGAATAGGAGGGTACCGATGACTCTGTGAGGTAATCCTTTAGCTGGTATTTTAAAATCTAATACACAACAATAATATCTTCAAGAATACAGATTTTCAAAAGCAATTTTGAACTACGTCTTTAAAAGATATCAGAACTTGGTGAAGACCTTACAAATAATCATAGAACACAATATTAAAGTCACTTTCCTTATATTGAAATTGTGGAACATTCATGATTTTATTTTATTGAGAAGTTCCTGGTGTAAATTCAAAAGTAACCGTGTTTTGTCAACATTTAAGCTTCTTAGCCATGCTAAGGAAACCAAATAAAGATGACAATAAAAGATTAAATAACCCACAATATAGGAATCTTAAAGATATGGTGCACAAGTTGAGTCTAGGCACAGAGATTTATTTTCACCACCAGCATTATTAGCCATGCCTTTCTGCTAATCAATTTTAGCAAGTCGAGGTAAAACACATGCAAAGTTTTCTGGCAAAAGCTTAATGTCAAACAATATGTGACCCATACTGTATGTCGTCCTGGGGTTTATTTTACTGTGTCACAACGACAGCCAACAGTGAGACTGAGAAGACTGTAAAAATAAAAAATAAGACGAATCAAATAGACATGGCATTTTAATCTCAAAGTGCAAAATCATTGAACTAAAAATTATGGCATTGAAAAATTCCAGTGGTTTGAAAATGAATCAAAACTTCCTTACGCAGGCAGTGGAAGTGTGTTGAAAGATTTACCAGGGGTGTGAAGTTTTAGACACTCAGAAAGGCACCGTTCTAGCCTCTTGATTGGACAACATGTGTATACTATGTCCCTAAATGGTTCAAAGGATAATAATGTTTTAGTATAAAACAAACAAACAGGCAAAAAATCAAAACCAAACCAACCAAAATATCCCCAGCCTTTCTTTCTACTCTTGGCAGATAGCAAATGATGACGATGAGTCGCCGTGTGCAGGCTGCCTGCTCACCTGAACACTGTCTTCTACTGCACAAAGGTACCCAGGGTAGCTTGGAATGTCAGTGGCTATGATGACCTCTATTAAGTCTACAAATAAAAATATTAAAAAAAGAAATACTGTGTTTAGGGTAAGGTAACAATTTCATCTAATCAGAGGAGAGTGGAGAGGAGGCGCTGCCTTCTAGATGCTGTGACTTCTCCTTTTCGTGATTCTTCTCCACCTTGGTCAATGTCTTCCCCACTATGCTGGAATTACCTGGATGTTCTGTGGTGGTCATGGTGAACATTTGAGGAACTGAAATTCTATCGGAATGCACAGGAGGATACAGCTGATCTTCAAAAATGTCCTCTCCGGGGCCAGCATCCTGGGGAAGTGCTTTCGGGTGCCTGCCAGTGGGCTGCAGCCTGGGGCTGGGCCTCAGCACTAGCTCTGTCATGCCATCGCCACTGAAATCGGTTTCCAGATGATTGGTCCCTTCACGCCCCATCCATTTTTCAGTTTTTCTCCAGTGTTCGGAATTCAAATGATTAACTTCTGGAATGTTGTTATTCCATTCAAGTTTACTCTCTGGACTTAACGTTGGTCGGTTAAAAGGCAGGGTTTGATGGTTGGCTGGCAAGGTCAAATGAGGTGCTTTCCCAACCGTGTGCCTTGGGTGTTCCTCTGAGTCAGCAGAGGCCATCTCCACGGACACAGAGCGCTCAGCAGAGCCAACCGGGAACCCGTCACTTTGAGCACTTTGAGTCTTATTTGTTGTATTTTGCTCATAGTGACTGTTCAGCAGTGCGAATACTCTATCTACATCCTTCAAGTAATTAGTCCAGTCCAGCAGACTAAGTCTGTGGTTTTGTCTGTACTCATAGATGTTTTCATTCACACTGTATAGATCCTCTCCGCCTTGCCAGTTAATGTCTGCCATGAGATGGGGCTGATTAACCTTCCCATCCATCCCATAACTGTCCTCTGAAAAGAGAGAAGGTGAATCATTAGTTGAGAAAAGGTTTCCTACTTATCTGGACAAGCAACTTACATGGTCTTTACAGAGTTAATCAATGAAAAATATGACACTCAAAGGCATTTTTCCCTAGTCATTTGTTATCACAGAGTGGCCTTAGGTTACAAGTGATTGAACAACAGAAAATTGGGGGAAAAATCGTATTTGTGAAAACATCTATGACTAAGCATGGTTAGTGCTGAAAATGGCATGGTCCTTTCAGTCAGGGGATTTGGGTTTCACTCCTGGCCCCACTCAAATCAACGCTGCAACCAGAAGAGCATGTGAGTGAGTCCCTCTGAATCTTGCTCCTCATCTGTCAAGTGCAGAAAAGTTGGGTAACAAGAACAGAAAACCAAACACTGCATGTTTGCACTCATAAGTGGGTGTTGAACAATGAGAACACATGGACATAGGGAGGGGAACATCACACACCGGGGCATGTTGGGGGGTGGGGGGCTAGGGGAGGGATAGCAGGGGGTGGGGGGATTGGGGTGGGCTAACATTAGGAGAAATACCTAACGTAGATGACGGGGGGATGGAGGCAGCAGATCACCAAGGCACATGTATACCTATGTAACACACCTGCACGTTCTGCACATGTGCCCCAGAACTTAAAGTATAATAAAAAAAGAAATAGTTGTGGATAAAATCATTACTACTAATAAGGTTGCTGGGTGAATGACAAATTTTGAAGTATTTGAATGTAATAGGCAATGCTTAGTAAGAGATTTTCATTTTATATTCTCTGACACTCAGTGTAAAAGCAAATCTGAATGCAATTAAGTTCTTTAAATCAAATGCCTGGATTTATTTCTTTGATTGTATTTCTGCCCTGAAAGTTCTATGTCCCAGATATATTCGTGCCTTAGATAACTGCGTGGCTTCCTTATATGCTAAGAAGACACCAGCTTTCTCTCTCAGATCTTTCCACATCTCCAGGATGACTGTAACCCGGCAGAAAATAGCACTTGTTCTCTAGTTGTGCCTAAGTACCATTTGGAAAGAGGTGGCCTAGATGAGTGCAATGAGTACCCATAAAGCCATACAGATCAGCAAGAAGAGTAAGTAAAACTACACCAAACCCACGCCCTCAGTCTAGCTAGAAGATAGAGAATCCCACAATCTTCAGATCACCTGTAAGTAAAAAAACTTAACACCAAATTCCAGCAGAGCTGAATGTCACCCTTTGGCCACAAGTCTTGGGAAAACAGTATGGAAGAGAGAAGAGGGAAGTGTCAGTGGAGTTAAAGATTGACTGGAAGCCGTTGGTGGAAAGCACATCAGTCTTTTGCATAAAATACTGTAAAGAGTCCTGGTGAGCCACGGCACCACTGATGCTGAGGATGGGACTTAGCGATGCCTGTGCACGATTCGAGGCAGCGGTCTAGAAGCCATTGCTTTAGGCAGAAAAGGGTACAAAGGAAGAGAGAAGGGAGAAACACCTTTTGGACACTGTGTGGTAAAAGGAGGAAGCAAAAGGTGGGAAATTTCAGATCCTGCAAGAAAAAAGAGATACGAAAAGTTGGAAGACATACAACCTCTCTCACCTTCACTCCCAAATAATAATAAAATAAAAAGAGAAAGTATACTTAGTTACACTCACAGAAAAGAATTCTCTTAAGCTAGGAGACTTGTAAATACTAGGTATCCATGAAATAAAAGCAGCCTAACTCTATTTCAAATTACTATAAAAGAAAGTAGAACAATGAGATACCATCTCATGTTTAATGGTGATTATTAAAAAGTCAAGAAAAAAACAGATGCTGGCAAGGTTGCAGAGAAACAGGAATGCTTTTACACTGTTGGTGGGAATGTAAATTAGTTCAACCATTGTCGAAGACAATGTGGGGATTCCTCAAAGATTTAGAACCAGAAATACCATTTGATGCAGCAGTCCCATTATTGGGTATATACCCAAAGGAATACAAATCATTCTATTATGACGACACATGCACACTTATGTTCATTGCAGCACTATTCACAATAGCAAAGGCATAGAATCAACCCAGATGCCCATCAAAGATAGACTGGATAAAGAAAATGTGGTACATATACACCATGGAATACTGTGCAGCCATAAAAAGGAACACGATCATGTCCTTTGCAGGGACATGGATGAAGCTGGAAGCCATTATCCTCAGCAAACTAACCCCAAAACAGAAAACCAAACGCTGCTTGTTCTCATTTATAAGTGGGAACTGAATATTGAGAACACATGGACATAGGAAGAAGAACATCACACACTGGGGCCTGTTGAGAAGTCGGGGGGCGAAGAAAGAGAGTATCAGGGAAAACAGCTAATGCATGTTGGGTTTAACACCTGGGTGACGGGTTGACAGGTGCAGCAAACCACCATGGCACACGTTTGCCTATGTAACAAACCTGCACGTCCTGTACATGTACCATGGAACTTAAAAAAATAAAACCAACAACAAGAACAAAAATAAAGTAAAATTAAAAAAAAGCCAAGAATTAAAAAAATCATCTTAAGAAAATGCCCCTGGAAAATAAAGTATAAAGTGCAGAACTCCACAGCGTGCCAGTGCTGCAGGAATCAAGTGTTCTCAGTCAAGCATCTGAGGACGGAAAAGCCGTCCTGAATCAGAAATTAAAACATGAACCCAGCATCTTATATCCAGTCCAGCTCTCCTTCCAGTATCAAGGCGCCAGAGGAAGAGTTTGAAACATAAGAAAGCAGGGGGTACTGTGCACATCAGCTCGTCTTCGGTGATCTTCCAGAGGATGTGACGTGGCCCAAGAAATCACTGGGGAAACTGCAGCAAAAAAACAAGGGCACATTTAATAGATTTATCAGATCTAGGATAAACATAAAGATAGAAGAAGAGTGAAAAAATAATATAGGCATTTTATAGAACACAGAAGAAATAATGCAACTAAAAATGTGAGAGGTGGCACAGACCAAAGAGAATAAGCTCACTAAGTATGAATCAGGTCATAGTTGGGAGTGAAAGAAGGCCATTAAAAACTGTCCAATGAGATAATGAAAGGTTAAATAAGACAACAGGGATTTAGGCCAGGTGTGGTGCCTCATGCCTCTAATCCCAGTACTTCGGGAGGCTGAGGTGGGTGAATCACTTGAGATCAGGAGTTCGAGATCAGCCTGGCCAACATGGTAAAACTCTGTCTCTACGAGAGAGACAGAGAGAGAGAGAGAGAGAGAGAGAGAGAGAGAGAGAGAGAGAGAGAGAGAGAGAGAGAGAAAAGAAAGAAAGAAAACAAGAAAAAGAAAGAAAACCCCTCAGGGACTAAGGGCATTAAAAATGTGTAAGTACAAAGACACCTACCAAAATGCAACCTTACTAAGTTCTGAAGGAAAAAGAAAAGAGCAACTATCTTGATAAAAAAGAAATTATGGAATATGCAATGAGAAATCTATAGAAACACAATAGGTGATATCAGTTCAAGGCAGATCAAATGGAGCAAAAATAAATAAGAATATGTATTGAAATATTACAGGAACCATCAAGTGGAATTTTGGTGTGCTCCCTTGTGGTAGCCACTGGGGCTCATAAAATGAGTGGGCATGGGGGTGGTGCTCCAGCCATGCAGAGATGGGCTAAGTCTAGACCTATTCCTCTTGCACTCTCAGACACATAATTCCAAAAAGACAGCCAGAGACTGCAGATGGCTATGGGGCAGATTCCCCTGGGGTAGGCATCCTGCACATAGCTGGCAAGTGGATTACATGGGAGCAACCAATGTCAGCAGCCCTGAGAGGCTAGACAAGGGTCCTAACAGAAATAGACACTTACCCTGGGCTGGGCTTTGTAGACCCAGTGATAGATGCAAATGCTTAAAATATTACAGGATAGGAGCAGAAAATACTACACTACCTTGGACCACCAAGTTACATTTCTTCAGATCAAAGGACACATTTTATAGCCCACAGTGTCCAAAAGTGAGCAAAGATGGCTCACATCAAATGAACATATAATGGTGCACACTATCCTTAGAATAACAGTTCCATAAGAGTAGGAAGGAATGGACAGTAAAACATTTGCTGTCTAAAATGAGGAGAGAAGAGATATGAAAGCATTGAAGGCTGGCTTACATATCTTTACACTCAACATGAGGGGGCTAAGGGAGGGTCTGGTCCCCCACTGGACAGATTTCTCTGCTTTGCAGGGGGATAAAAGGAGAGGGACAGGAGAGGATGCTGCTGTGACCATGCAAGTCTTCTACAAATCGCCTCATCACCTCATCAGTTGCACCTGATGCAGAGATGCAACTGCTGGTGTCAGAAGCAGGGATGCTTCCTAAGCAAGAAACCTTCATTATACTTTGAAATGATGTCAGAATTCCTAAGGGCCTGATAGAACAGGTTGTGCCTTCACCCCATTTGGCAAAATTGGGGTTAGCAGTGAATGCAGATATATTTATTGCCTGGCGGTTAAAAACAGCTCATTAGTTCTCCACCTATGTAACCTTGCTCTATTTGAATGGGAGCAGACTGGGCAAGAGTAATTGCTAGACTAGTATTGCTGCCTGAAGTCTAGAGCAGCACCATGGCTGAATCTAATGTCTCTTCCAAGGGTGGAAAACTTTGGTCATAAATGGAGAGATGGAAGAATAGTAACAGGCTGAAGGAATGAATAAATGGATTATGTCATGAGTCATGAGAGAAATCCAATATTACATTAACAGCTCAAAAAAGGCTCAGAACAGGAGATGACATTGTCTCTTAGCTCCATTATACCAGACTCCTGAAAGGGTGAGGTCATATATTGCTAAGCCACTCTTGACATAATCCAACACTGACCCACGATCAGGCTGGCAAACCTGAGTGGCCTTGCCCTAGGAGGTATTTTCATATGACAGAATGATGGACTGGACGAATTATTGGTGACTGAATGAAACTCTAGGAATGTGCCGGTATCTTTTCACTTTTGTAATCTTTTTACTAGGGGATTCATGGCCAGAGGACTGGGGCATAATAAGAAAGATGTATTTGGTCTACCCTCAGCTGACAGAGATCCTAAAGCCCTTCAGTCTCCAGGGAGGTAAGAGTGTCTTTCATATGCTGAGGAGATGGCTAGGGAGCTGGGCTGATCATCAGAAAGACTTCGGCATGGTTAGAGAGCTGGGACTCTCAGTCCCACACCCCCCGCCCCACTCCCCGCCTCTGGGGAGTGACAGGGGCCTGGATATTGAGTTAACCACCAATGGCCAATGATGCAATCAATCACGCTTGTGTAATGGAACCTCCATAAAAACCTTAAACAGTAACAGGGTTCAGAGAGATTTCCAGTTGGTGAAGGCAACCACATGCCATGAAGGTGGCACCCTTCAAAGTCCAGGACAGAAGCTTCTGCGTTTTCTGCACCTTAGCATATTAATTTGCGTTTCTTATAGTGTCCTTTATAATAAACTGGCAAATAGGTAAATATTTTAAATATCATTGAAATATACAAAATTAAAAACACAAGCGATGTGGCTCACGCCTGTAATCCCGACACTCTGGGAGGCTGAGATGGGAGGACTGCGTGAGCCTGGAGTTTAAGAGCAGTCTGGGCATCACAGCAAGAACTCACCTCTAATAAAAACTAAAACATTAGCTGAGTGTGGTGTTGCACACCTGTAGTCCCAGCTACTCAGAAGGCTGAGCTGGGAGGATCGCTTGAACCCCGGAGGCCAAGGCTGCAGGGAGCCATGATTGCCAGTATACTCCAGCCTGGGTAACAGAGGGAAACCCTATCTCAAAAACAAAAAACAAGAGACTACTTTGCAGACCTCAATGAGAATAAATTCGAAAACCTAGATGAAACATAGTTGCTCAGGAAAATAGTTTGGCGAAATTTACGCTGTTGAAAGAAAAACCTTAGCTGAATTAAGTTTAACAGGGTTTAAATGAGCAAAGAATGATTTGCAAATCTGGCAGCCTCCCAAGCCACGTAGAGATTCCAACGAAGCTGCATGGTAGAAGACAGAAAAAGGAAGGTGATGTACACAAAACAAAAGGGAGGTACAGAAGCAGCCGGATCGGTTAAAGCTCAGCATTTGCCTTATTTGAACAGTTTGAGCAGTTGGCCACCTTTGATGGGCCAAAACTCAATGACTGGCACAAGAGTAGGCCACAGTCTGTATATAGCTCTATTTAGGTTACAGTTCACGATGTACAGAGAAACCTTTAGGCTGAACTTAAAATATGTGAAGAGGCCGATTTAGGTTAAACTTGGTTCAACAGCCCAATGTAGATAGAAGGCTTAAATAGGACAATTTCCATAGAAGAAAATGAAGGCCTAAAGAACCGCTCTGCAAAGATGCATCAGGTGTATATACTTTCACAGGAGAAGTTTACCCAAAGCTTCAATGAAAAGAGAATCCTGGTAAACGGTTCTAGAGCAGAGAGTCAACTCAAGAAAACTTCCAAACTCTTTTTACAGAGCAAGTATAACACTGGTAGCTGCGATAGGCAGAAGAGTGGACTCCATCTGGCAAAGACGTCCACATTCAAATTCCTGGAAACTGTGGGCGAGTTCCTTTACCTGGCAAAAGGGACTGTGTGAATGTGCCTAGGTCATGGATCCTGAGATTGGGTCGGGAGCCTATCCTGGAGTGTTCAGATGGGAACATCGGGATCTCAAGGGTCCTTATAAAGGGAAAGGGAGGTGGTAGGAAGGAGGGTTAGAGAAGGAGATGTGACCTCAGAAAACATAGGAACATAGGAAGGTGGGGGTTGGGGGAGAGACTGATTTGAAGATTGGTTACATTTTTGTTTTTGAAGATGGAGGAAGAGACCATGAACGAGGAATGAAGGCAGCCGCCAGAAACTAGAAAAAGCAAGAACATTCTTGCTTTGAGCCCCTAGAAGATTTTAGCACAGTAAGATTCATTTAGGACTTCTGACCTCTAGAAATACAAGAGAATACATTTGTCTTGTTTTAAAGGCATAGTGGCAATTTATTACAGCAGGAATAAGAAACTAATATAATACCTAAAAGATAATGCTAGTAAAAACAAAAATGAAATCAGATTGGTATCATTTTAAAATATGATACAAAAATCTTAAATAAAATATTAGTGAACAGAATTCAATATTGTGTTAAGAAAGCAACACACAATGACCTAGTGGAATTTATTTCAGGAATGTAAGGATTCATTCTTGCCAAATCTATATTAATATAACATATCATAATAATTTAATGTATCTAAAGAGAATAATTATCTGAGCATTTTTATAGATGCTAAAAAAAGGCTTTTTGACAAATTCAATACTAATTAAAGATAAAAGCACTTAAAGAAAAAAGAAATTGATGGCTATTTCCTTAACATGATAAAAGTATATATAACTCAGTCCTAAGGCTTGCCTCTTATTTAATAGAGAAACCCTAAAAGCATTTTAATTGAGATCAGGAGCAGGGTAACATTATGTTGGAAGTATTAGTTCACTCAATTAGATATATCTCTACATCACTGTAGGTACAAGAAAAGATGTTGAGGCTGGGCAAGGTGGCCCATGTCTGTAATCCTAGCACTCTGGAAGGCCAAGGTGGGTGAATCACCTGAGGCCAGGAGTTCGAGACCAGCCTGGGCAATGTGGTGAAACCCCATCTCTACTAAAAATACAAAAATTATCTGGCCGTGGTGGCAGGCACCTGTAATTCCAGCTACTCAGGAGGCTGAGGCAGGAGAATCACTTGAACCCTGGAGACAGAGGTTGCAGTGAGCCAAGATTGTGCCACTGTTCTCCAGTCTGGGAGACAGAGCAAGAAAAAAGAAAGAAAAGAAAAATCCACAGCTTCAGTTCAATCCTGATGACACATCAGACAAACCCCAATAGAGGGACATTTTACAAGATAACTGGAGTGTACTCTTGAAAATATGACTGATAATGAGAAGTTGAGGAACTGTTCCAAATGAAAGGATGCTGGAAAGAGGTGAGATTCTGGATTGGATCCCAGGCTAGGAAAACAATGAATATGACATTATTGGGATAATTGTTAACATTTGAATATGGAATGTGGATTTGATAACTGCATGTAATAATGGTAAATTGTTTGATTTTGATAAATGCAAAACAGTTATGTAACATAATGTTTTTGTTGTTAGGAAATGCCTCCTAAAGCATTTATATATAAAGGGGAATGATGTTTGTGAATTACTTGCAAATGATTCAGAAAAAAAAGGTGTGTGTATACTTGGAGAAAGTGAGGGAGAGAACAAGAAAAAAAACAATGAAGCAAATGGGGTAACAGTTCTTGGAACTATTCTTACAGCCTTTCTGTAAATGTAAAGTTACATCAAAATAGAAAGTTATACTTATTCAGCATTAAAACTTAAATTTTCCACGTGTCTCCTGGTTTCTGCCAGTCTTCAGCTCACAAAAGGAAACCTTTTTCTTGGGCCATTTGAAAGCTCTTTATTCAGAGAGAAAAGGTATAGGTAGGCTTGTTCTGACAGGCAAATTTTCAGAATAAATGTAGATGATTTCAAGTTACAGATAATTATCCCCCAACCACGGAAACAGAAAAGCTGTGAATCCACTAAGAGAAATTCAAGAACATACCTAGGTCGCAAGTCAAGTCACATTTCTTTCTGGATGACACTTACTTTTAAAAACCTAACCACATAATTACATCATGGTATATTCTACAGATGGGTAACTTAAGAGAGGTACATGCATGGAATTTTAACTCTTCTTGGAGCAGTGTTATAACTAACAGGTGCTGATGGTTTCTGCAGATGCAGGCTGACTCCTGCAGCTTCTCTGGCCTCTTCCCTTTCCCTTTGGCACATGACCTCTGTACCAGCCACAGGAACAAGTGCAATGTCCTGAATGTACCAGGCGCTCTCCTTCCTCACTGTTTGTATTTATTTCTAGAATGTTCTTCCCTGCCTCATTATCCCAGTCAGCTCTTGGCCTTCAAGATTAAGCATCATCCCCTCCACAGAGCCTCTCCGACTGTTCCTCTGGGTTTCCTGAGAACTGTGAGAACTCCTCCATTATGGCATCATCTATACCTGATTCTGGGTACCTGTGCTCAGTTGCAAATTGAATTTCCCTGGGCTAGGTGTCTGCAGTTTCAAGAAGCAAGCAATGGATCGACCAGAAAATCACAAAGCATTATATACAGTTTGTTGCTTGTTGCTATCTGGCAGGATATTTTAATTAATATTGTTATTCTCTTCCAAGTCTCAGGTCTAATGCATTAATTTAAATTTCACAATGGAAAGAGCCCAAACAGAGTATTTGCATTGATATATCTGCTCCTTTCTCCTAAGCCCTTCCATGTTTTGCTGTGCTTTTTTTTTTTTTTCTTCTGAAGGCACAGGATTTCCAATATTTGGACCAAATTGGTAGGCATCTTTGGTGATTTTCATGCTGCTTGAAACATAATATGATTTAGCTTGAAATGAAATTTGATTTAGGTATTGAAATTTCAGAGATTCTGATTTTGGTGTCCTACTAGTATCCAAAAGTAAACTGCAAATTTACAATTTGTAAAAAAATTTACAATTTTATTTTTTAACTGTAATTACAATTTGTAAATTTACAGTTTGTTTTTGGATACTAGCAGGACACCAAAATCAGAAGTAGAATTGGCCATAGTAAAAAGAGCATAAATGTCTTTCTTTCTTCCTTTTTTTTTAGAGTAAGGTGAAAGCAAGTTTATTAAGAAAGTAAAGGAATAAAGAATGGCTACTGCATAGGCAGAGCAGCCAGAAGATCGTGAATTTCTAACCTACATAATTTTATGGACAAACTGCAGGAATAGCTATTTATTTTTACAAATAAAAGCCAACTGGCCAGGAGCAGTGGCTCACATCTGTAATCCCAGCACTTTGGGAGGCTGAGGCAGGTGGATCACCTGAGGTAAGGAGTTCAAGACCAGCTTGGCCAACATGATGAAACCCTGTCTTTACCAAAAATACAAAAATTAGCTGGGTGTGGTGGCAGGCACCTATAATCCCAGCTACTCAGGAGGCTGAGGCAGGAGAATTGCTTGAACCTGGGAGGTGGAGGTTGCAGTGAGCAGAGATTATGCCTCTGCACTCCAGCCTGGGCAACAAGAGCAAAACTCTGTCTCAAACAAACAAACAAACAAAAAAGCCAATTAATGTTCAACCATAAAGATAGTCTAAAGATAGAAATAAACATAATATATGTCATTTATCTATAGATGACTACCTGTGTGTGGTCAATGGCTGATCATATCTGCTTATTGGTAAATGCACGTAACTTTTCCTCCTTATTAATATAGCATTGACATTAAAAACTGCAATTTTATCATCCATTAATGTGAAGATAAATGTCTTTCCAAATTCCTGGGCTTGACCAGGTGCAGTGGCTTACGCCTATAATCCTAGCACTTTGAGAGGCTGAGGTGGGAGGATCACTTGAACAGGAGTTCGAGACCAGACTGGTCAACATGGTATAAACCCATCTCTACTAAAAATACAAAAATTAGCCAGGCGTGGTGATGCGTGCCTGCAGTCCCAGCTACTGGGGAGGCTGAGGCAGGGCAATTGCTTGAACCCAAGAGATGGAGGTTGCAGTGAGCCAAGATTGTGTCACTGCACTCCAGCCTGGGCAACAGAGCAAGACTCCACCTCAAAGAAGAAAAAAAATTCCAGGGCTGTTTGATACAATTTATCTCTCACTATTCAAATTTATTATCAAACATTAATCATAGAAAAACATGAATTCAGGGCTTACTTTTCAGGTACTATCTCATGAAATCCTTGTGTATTATTATGTATATGTATTATTGCCTTTTAAAAGATGAGAAAATTCAGCCATAATAAAAGAAGTTAAATAATTCATCCAAGAAAATCAGTATAGTGTAGAGATGAACAGCACAGCTAGAACCAGACTCCCGGGGTTTGAATTTCACCATTTATCAGCTGTGTAATCTTGGGAAAGTTACTTAAGTCACACTGTGACTTAATTTCTTCATCTGTAAAATGGGGATAATGATAGTACTGACCTCAAAGAGGGTTAAATACATTAATATATGAAAGCACCCAGGAGATCCCTGGACCATATAAGTATTGTAATATTGTTAGCAAATAGTCCTCAAATTGAGAAGCAATAGAGCCAGAACTGACCCACAAACCAATGTGACCCACAAAACTATTCTCATAACTATTTATGTCCCCTAATCTGATCAACTCAAATCCTCTCATATTATTTTTCCCGGTTTAATGCTCTTGAATGTCTGCCTATAGCTTTCAGGACAGAGATTGCATCCTTTGATGTCACATGTAATTAGGGTGATCACACTTTGGTTTGCCTGGGATGGTCCCAGTTTGTATCTGTTGTACTGGTATCCCGTCCACTTTGACATTCGTCTAGAATTTTTGACATTTTAATTTAGAAAATAGTTTAAAATGCAACTGTTTTATAGATCTACTGACTAGTTCATTGGTAAACAAATATATATCAATATTTATATAGAATTAATATAAATAATACTTAATATAAATAACTATTTTTACTCCTCCTCCCCCATGGTCAAAACATCCTGTTTGGAAGATAAATTATATCATATTCTCCATAAAACAGGCTCCATAAAATAGGCCCTGGTTGCCTTTTCGGCTCATCCTTCTCTCCTCCTCCCCTTGCACCATCACAGAACTGATCATAAGTTCCAAACGAGTCTTGCCTTCTGGTTGGACTGACTTCCTTTTCCATCCCATGTTTGGATCACTCCAATGTTGTCTTCAGGATGCGGCATAAGCCAACTCCTTGGAAAGTCTCAATTCCTCAGAGTTGGATTGGGGTCCTCACCTGGCTCTTACGGCGCTACATATTGCCTGTCAAAGCACTTTGCATTGTGCGTTCTAACACCAGACTGCACTCCCTGTGGAGAGGCGGTTTGGCACAGATGTGGTCATTTAGATTCTTTCTGTCTTTATTTGTTGCCTGGATGAATGAGGACTCATTTTTCCTATTATCTTCCCCCTACATATCGAAACTGATTAAAGCTGCATTTCATTCTTCAGTCTGGGCAGGATCTTAAGGAGTTCTGCACACGCTATACTTTAGTTTCTTCTTCTTCTTCTTTTTTTTTTTTTTGAGATGGAGTCTCACTCTGTCACTGGGCTGGATTGCAGTAGTGCAATCTCGGCTCACTGCAACCTCTGCCTCTTGGCTTCAAGCAATGCTCGTGTCTCAGCCTCCCAAGCAGCTGGGACTATAGGTGTGCGCCACTACATCCAGCTATTCTTTTTGTGTATTTTTAGTAGAGACTGGGTTTCACTACGTTGGCCAGGATGGTCTCAATCTCCTGACCTCGTGATCCGCCTCCCAAAAGTGCTGGGATTACAGGCGTGAGCCACCACGCCTGGCCCTTTAGTTTCTTATATAGCATAAGAAGCAAGGCCTTTGGAGTAGAATCACTATTGGAAAGGTAAGAAAAATGAGCATTCTCTGACAGCTTAGACTAACCCGTGTCTGACCTTAACCATACCAGGGTGGCCACTGTTGTCATCCCTGCCACTACCCAGCTCTCATGGCAGAGCTTTGGCTGGATTTCGGAGCCTACTTGCCACTCCATGACACACCTCCACGCATGCAGTGGCGCTGGCTCTGACCTACACCCTAATGACCTTCATCTCAAGTCTCCTCAACACCTTAGCGGCCAATCTCACCTCCGGCCCATTTAACCCCAAACCCTGCCCCTCCCCCATCTCTTGTTTGAGCATCTGAAACAGAAAAGTCCAACAGTGCTAGTAAGGCAGATTTAAAATAAGATGGAATCCCTGAGACGTGACGGGGAGAAGAGAACCTGGGAAGCTCTGTGAGAGTAACCTAGAGCAGGACAGTGAAGGTTTGGTTTGTTCTTCTCGTCTCAATAGGCTCAGGGAGTTCAGAAGATGGGCTTGAGTGCTTAATTCTTGGTTGCCTGTGACTGATGATGGAGATTGGTGGTGCTGGTGAATACCTTTTTGTCTTTCTTATAACATATATCAACACACTTTAGAATTCATACCACTTAAATTCCCTTTCCCATACTCTTTGATTCATATAAATGCCCTGCATTCTGTTTTATTCTTTACCAGTGATGTCCACCACTTATTGGGGCTTGCCCTCTGCCAGGGTCTGTTCTAAGTATGCCCAACAGCCAGGCTGGGATTTGAACTCAAACTAGTTGGGGGCTCCAGCATCCACCCCCGTGATCATAGTGCTGTACAGCACTAACACACGGCTATGTCACTCACAGTCATCTTTGGCACACACTGTCACTATGAGGGAGATGAATCAAAACAAGCAAAACAATGTGGTCAGAGTGTGGCTGCTGAGGGTGGAGCTCAGTGTGGTCTAACAGCCCAGAGGGCTTGAAGCAAAAGGATCAGGAAGCATCCCTGCCAGAGGAAGGCCGCCAAGAACTGACTGTCTGCCCCACAAAGTCACGGGACACATGGTCACAGCTGCCAGGAGCTCTTCTTGGCCCTCAAAGGACGGCAGGCAGTATCAGCTTTTGTACGCAGTGGGAAAAATAAACACCCATCAACCTGTTCATTTTTCTCTATTTTGCAACACACTTAGAAGTTGTTGCTTTCAAATCAAGCCAAAAATTATTTCCTGAGTCATGAGTGCTACCTTCTGAGCTGTGCTCTCCCTCTGAGTTTGTTCTAATTGGAAAATGACCAGGGCGAGTATGCAAGGCATTTCAGCTGCCCCTCCTGCCTCAGGCACGGGGAACAGGAAAAAGAAAGAAAGGAAAAAGCAAAGCAAAGCAAAAGAAATTGAACAGCAACAGGAAAAAAAAACCTGCTTTATGAAGACCCTCTAAGTAAGTCTGAAAATTAATTTTTGAAAATCCACCAAAAAGAAGACAGCTTAAAAACATTTATTTAGACCATCTTGTACAAAATACATTTTAAAAAAATGCTCTGTTGGATTTTCGAATTTCAAATTCTTCAGATCTGATTCTTATCATTTCTCTCAAAGTATTTTGTAATAAAATTTCATGGTAAAACACTTTTTAATTAGTTTTATAAAACTAGCAAAATCTGAAAGGATGAAGGCACTGAAACCCCATAAGTGATTTCATCAATGGAGGGCTTCGAACTGTTGAACCCCATTGGAAGACAGCAGTTTTCCTGGCATTTCCTTATATATGGTGGCTTGTTCTGCATCTGTTCTCATTCAATCCAATAAGATACAAGGAGCAGGTAAGGCCACATCAAACACTGCATTTGGGTGTTTAGTGAGTTCCCAGGTGTGACTAGGCAGATACTTTCTGAGTAACGCACACCGAGATTTCCTGCCTGCCATGTGGATATCCACTGAAAGATGGCTTGCCTTATGGATTATGAAATGGCAAAGTCTGAAAATGCCAGTTATTTTGAATAAAGTATCCCTACATCTGCTCTCTGGTAAGGAACTTAGAAGGAAAAAAAGCAGCAGGTAACACCATGTTGCCCCTGCACACATGCTTTCAACAACTAAAGTTGCCAAGACTATGTGAAAATGATCTCAGAAACAATTATCTGGTCCATTGAGTGGTGGTGGCAGGGATCAGGGAAGAGCAGGGTCCCAGATGCTTGTCATTTACCCCCAAAGTGCAGTTAAACATTCTTCCTTTCAAAGTTGGCCAGGGGTGACTTCATGGAGAATGACTCTCTGACTCATCCCTGATCAGCCTTGTGTCTTAAATAATCTGTGGATACCCTTTTATCTCTTCCACGGCACTAGCCTGAAAATCCCTTAGCTATAAATTGAGTGTCCCATAAAATAACTGTAAAGTTAATATTTAGAGGTCAGTCCATTTATAATGCTGCACTTTGGAAATGTCTTGTTGTGACCAATGGGGCGGGCAAGATCGTCCTGGTGTGCAGGATATTACCTCATCAGCCCATACCCCAAGGAGACCAGCTCAACGGTGGGTTCTTCTGCTCTGTCTTATGTTTGCTGGGAATGACACGGGGTTAGTGTCAGGCAGGTTGAGGACAGTTAAGATGAAGAACAAGAGAAAATAGAAAAAAGAAGACACACATAAGCAGCTATAACATATCCCCAAAAGTCCAGCTTCCTTTGTTTTCATTTTCCCCATCACCTTTCCTGTTGTCATTTGGCTTCTCATTAGGCTAATGACCTGCTCTCTATAACGAGGCATCTGAGACCATAGCTCTGGAAGTTGGAGGAGCCAAACAGGGTGCATGGGAACGGCAATATTCTTTGGCATATTAATTTTAAACTTATTAATAAAGATGAAGAAAATATTAACACAGGTAGAGAAGATATTAATATAGATGGCACCAGTGAAGTCCACACGTCTTTGATGGACATTTTTCCCCCAAGTGGATTCATTAACTAGGGTACTGTTAACATCTGTGCCTCAGTTTTGCCTCAGCAGCGGTGGTAAGAACAGTGCCCAGCTGCCTCAAGTGGCAGACTTGCCTGAGGTCTGTGCTCAGAGTAGAAAATTAGCAATGGTTAATTTTGTCAGCTGAACAACTGGCACGGCCACCAGGAGTGTGCGTCCCCCTCCAGAGCACAGTGAGGGATGGATGAGGATTGGAGGGGGATAAAATGATGGGGGCTGAGGGTTGTTTATGGAATGTTGGTGTGTTGTCTTGGTGCTATGTTGAAACTATTGAGTGCCTTTATTTATTTAATTTTAGAGACAGGGTCTCGCTCTGTCTTTCAGGCTGAGGTCATTGGCTCTATCATAGCTCGCTGCAGCCTCAACCTCCTGGGCTCAAGTGATCCTCCTGCCTCAGCTTCTTGAGTGGCTGAGTAGCTGGGACTACAGGTGTGCATCACTACACCTGGCTAATTAAGAAAATTTTTTTTGTCTCACTTTGTTGCCCTAGCTAGTCTTGAACTCCTGGACTCAAGCGATCCTCCCACTTAGCCTCCCATAGTGCTAGGATTATAGGCGTGAGCCATGATGTGTGGCCCTTTATGAGTGTCTCGACTCCCGATACTCTGTTCCCAACTCCCAGCACCTTCTTTTTATTCAACACTGCTCTGCACAGCTTTCAGAATCTTACGGCTGCTGCTTTTCACCACCAAAGTTAATGAATGACCATCAACAAGGAAATTTCTTGTTTCCTCCAACTTCAGCTTTAGAGTGTTCTTAAAATTCTCATTAGTCCTTTTTGTGCCTTTGATGCTACATTTAATAAAATCTCCAACCCATTTCCATGAAGCTCCCCCACCAAATCAATGTTTAAGTACCACAAAGAAGATAAATCTCCCACCCTCTCCCGGGGCTCCCAAAGGCCATTCTGTTTTCTCCTTCACATCATTCCATGCTTTAAAGCATCATCCAACAAGCAAACAAGCATTGGAGTGAGTAAATGCTCTGGGACGTCTCGATGGAACAGTGAGCTGGTTTGAAAGCAAAATGACAGATCTGTGATCAATGACAAAACATGGTAGAGAATGCTGTTAGAACAAGCATGCACCCCCAGCTGTGCTCTGAGCAACACGGTAAGAAACAGAAATTAGTTGAAATGACTGGATCATGCAATTATTTGGGAAGAAGCTGCCGAGGAGAATAAAAAAGTGTGAATACCTGTGTAGGTCATAGCTTCCTCCATCTTTATTTCCTGATATAGGAAAATACAAGAGTAATTTCTGTTAGCGTTAGAACTTATAAAACCATTCACTATATAGTTTTCCATGCACAACATCTAAATCCTAGGAAGAAACACATGGTGTTAAATACAGACAGTGCTGAAGCCCAACAGAGATTTTCTATTAGGTTCAAAATGAGAATTGAAAGCTACAAATGAAAAGGTTTAAGATAAAAAAAAGAAAGAGTTCATATGAAAAAAATGGGTGGGTGTTAAAGGAAGGAGAGCCCACTTAAAAGCAGTGGGAAAGGTACTTCCAGAAGTACATGTAATTCTCAGGAAATGTTAAATTTTGGTTATTTTTAGACAAAACATTTGAAAAAAAATGAGCCAAAAATCATCTCCCATAGGAATAGTCTGGAAGGTGGAGAGGACGGCTTGAAGCATAACAGCATAACTAGCTCCATCCGGTGTGTCATTTTATCATTAAGGGACTTGATCAGATTTCACTAAGTAGAGTTGGTATGTCACCACCAATAAAAGTCCTATGTTCTTTTGGGGAGAAATATCTGGGTATAATATTTCTCGTGCCTCTAATGGTTGGTTAAGATTCCAAGTCTTCGCAGGCTGTTTCTTTTTTTCTTCCTTCTTTTCTTTCTTTCCTTTTTTTGGGGGTAAGATTTAATGAAAAGGTCAACAGATAAGCAGGATATTTGAAAAGATTTGAGCTGAGTGGGGTCAGTGACCAAAAGACCTATTTTGCAAGTCCAGTCTGCTCTTGACTGACAACTGATTCCACTAAGTGTTAACTGAGAGGTGTTGATTGAGAACTGAGGATTTGTATTTTCTTATGGGACTCCCAGAACTCAAAAGCCTTTGTGACCCTACAGTGGTGAAGATGACAGGTGGTGATGTTGATCATTCAGGGATGGGAATCCCTACTCCCTTCAAGACATATGACCCAGAAGTCTGCCCACTTTTACTGCTGATGATGCTGGCTCTGCACCAAACCCAAAGAGAAAACCCAGCGGCATCACAAAAAGCTCCTGCAAACTGCACCCAAATGTCTGTGAATTCAGCCCTTCACCCTTTTGGAGTTGGCATGCTGTGCCAAGGTCCATGCCCTTGCCAGCTTTAGTTCTTTCTCCTTCCTTGTATGGACAGCTGGTATTTACATTTCTGCAGAAATCTTGAGGAGGAAATGAATATTTTCGTTAACCAGGAAAGATCTGGGGCCGCCAATGAAAAGAACTGCATCTCCATGAACCAAAGGAGAAATAAGCCAGTTTAACACACAGAGCTGGGAGGGAACATCTGGCGGATTCCATTTAGACCCTCTTATATTTTTAGATCCCAGGTTAATGAGCTGTTCCAATATCTCTAGTTTCAGATTGGAAATACTAGCAAAAGAAATGTAATTCACTGTGTCATAGGCAGGGATCCAACTGGGAGAACTCCAAACTGGGACAGCAGAAATAGAGTATTGTGTCTTCCATCAAAGTTCTCTTAAAAAAAGAGAGTTTCTTGGTTTACTTAGAGTTTATCTTCTGATGTTGACAGCAATAACAAACAAATCCCCAACACTTTTATCTCATCTTCCAACAGATGCTTCTATCAGGAATCAAGGTTTACTAATAGAATAGGCCTGTGGGAGCTATTGGGAGGAAATGCTCACCAAAGCTTTTGGTGGATTAAGTTTTTCATTATTACACCCAGGGCTAAACTTAGGAGATCAAATTTTATTTAGAATTGCCTGGAAAGTGTCTCCTCTAAGTATCTTGAAGTTAGTATCTCTAAGTATTTATGTTTCTGTGCATTTAAATGTTTCCAAGGCAGAAAGATCTGTAACACAAAGAATTTTCCAGGTAATATAGAAAAAAATAGTACTTTTTTTTTTCCTTACCAACATCAAGATTCTTAGGTCTTGGGTTGCACTGCTTATACCCTTGACAGCTTCTGAGCTCCGTGAGTTGTACATGTAGCTGATTCAAAATGCCTCGTTCTACCGTGTGCACTGTATTTGTGAGCTGTGAATGGAGACAGGACAATCTCTTTAAGCTTATGTCTAGTTATCCTATTTTCAACAACCTTCAGAAAAGGAACGCATATGGTCTTACCTGATAAGGATCTGTATTCATATCAAAATACTCCAAAAAGCCAGTAGCAAACTCACAGAAAAGAAAATTATGCGTCTCATTAACTGTACGCAAACACCAGTAGGTGTTGTTGTTAGAACTCGTGCAAGCACAGAAAGATCCCACTGTTGGGTAGAAAAGAAAAACACAACAAAACAAAAAGAGTGAAAAACCTTAGGCAGGCTTGCCATTCCAACGTTCCCTTAGCTTTACACTTTAAAGCGCACAATTTCTTTCTTATAAATACTATGGTTTGATGTTAAGACTAATACCTTTACCTCCCTCTATGTAAGTTTTCTGTGCAACTAGGTGAAAATGGGAAAGACAGCAATCTCTTACAGGCTGAAGTCTAAGGTGAAGTTTCATGCACATTAGTTTAACCTCCTCTTAGCTGTGTTGTGCAGTGGTTCCAAGGAGGGGTGAGTGAGTGAAGTATGAGAATAAAAATATCAGAATATCTGTCTCTCTATCATCTATCTATCTATCTATCTATCTATCTATCTATCTATCTATCTATCTATCATCTATCTATCTATCTACTTTTTGCCAAATCCTAGCCACTAGACTACCAGGGATTATTCTCTTTTTAGAAAGGAAAAATGGTTATTTAATAAAGATATGCAACTAGTAACCTCTCTCGTTCTCTACTGCAGATGGCACATGTCACCAATGGAGCATGAAAAGATGGGATTTTGCAACAAGGAAGGGTTTAGAAAAGCCTTGAGCCCAGCTTGGGGATTTGAGATGGTCTCTGCCACACTCCATCCAGAGCTAGACTGTGATCACAAATATCTTTTAGAACTACATAGCTCCCTGGTTAACTTGTAGAAGGTATGTTGAAGAGATGTCCCATTTATAATAAGCTTACCCACTCTTCTACTTACAAAAGGGCAAATGTTCCAAGTTTGCTGACCTTTCTTGAATTTCAGAAATGTGAGGCCTAACAAATATTTTTTTAAAAGATGGGGTCCCTCTATGTTGCCTAGGCTGGACTCGAACTCTTGGGCTTCAGTGATCCTCAGCTTCCCAAGTAGCTGGGACTACAGGCATGCGCCACTGTGCCTGGCCCAGCAAAAAAATTTTTAAAACAACTATTAGGTTGGTGCAAATCTAATTGTGGTTTCTGCCTTGTTGAAATTTGCTATTTGATATTGGGATACATTCTTAAATAAATGTGGTCATGTTGATCATCATTTTAATGGGCATTTCTTGCTTTTCTTTTGATAATAACATATTACTTGCTGTTTATTTTAGACTTCGGAATGGTGTTGGACAAAAAGTAAATTCGAGTGATTTTCTTATTTGAGTTCAAAATAGGTCATAAGGCAGCGGAGACAACTCGCAACATTAACAAAGCATTTGGCCTAGGAACTGCTAACGAACATACAGTGGACTGGTGGTTCAAGAAGTTTTGCAAAGGAGATGAAAGCTGTGAAGATGGGGAGCGCTGTGGCCGACACGGGAAGTTGACAAGGACCAACTGAGAGCAATCATCGCAGCTGATCCTCTTACAACTCCATGAGAAGTTGCGGAAGAACTCAACGTAGACCCTTCTGTGGTGGTTGGGCATTTGGAGCAAATTAGAAAGGTAAAAAAAGTTCCGTAAGTGGGTGCCTTATGAGCTGAGAGGGGGAAATATCGTCGTTTTGAAGTGTCGTCTTCTCTTATTCTACGCAGCAACAACGAACCATTTCTCAATCGGATTGTGATGTGCTATGAAACGTGGATTTTATACGACAACCAGCGATGACGAACTCAGCGGGTGGGCAGAACACTTCCTAAAGTCAAACTTACAGCGGAAAGAGGCCATGGTCACTGCGTAGTGGCCTGATGCCCATCTGATCCGCTACAGCTTTCTGAGTCCCGGCCAAACCAGTACCTCCGAGAACTATGTTCAGCAAATCGATGAGATTTACCAAAACCTGCAATGTCTGCAGCTGAGACTGGTCAACAGAAAGGGCCCAATTATTCTCCAGGACAACGCCTGACTGAACGTCACACAACCAATGCTTCAAAAGTTGAACAAGTTGGGCTATGAAGTTTTGCCTCATTTGCCATATTCACCTGACCTCTCGCCAACCGAACACCACTTCTTTAAGCATCTTGACGACTTGTTGCAGGGAAAACGCTTCCACAACCAGCAGAAGGCAGAAAATGCTTTCCAGTTCATGGAATCCTGAAGCATGAATTTTTACGAATACACATGCTTATTTCTTGTGGCAAAAATGTGTTGATGTAATCCTATTTTGATTGATAAAGATGTGTTTGAGCCCAGTTATAATGATTTAAAAATGCATGGCTTGAAACTGCAATTACTTTTGCACCAACCTAATAGGATTAGGTACATGTAATGAGCATTCCTTGTGCACTAGGGATTTGGACAATCCATGATGACATGTATCTGCCATTGTTGTATCACATAGAGTAGTTTCACTGCTCTAAAAATCCTGTGTTCTGCCTATTCACTCCTCTCTCCCTCCAGGAATGATTTTTTTTTTTAGTTGATTAGCTAATTTAAATATTTTTACACATTATGTTCGCCAACTTAAAATTTTTGCACTCTCTGTCTCTTTTTTATTTTTATTTTTCTGTCACCCAGGCTGGAGTGCAGTGGTGTGATCTGCAGCCTGTCTAATTTTTGTAGAGATGGGGTTTCACCATGTTGCCCAGGCCGGTCTTGAACTCCTGGGTTCAAGAGATCCACCTTCCTCAGCCTCCCAAAGTGTTGGGATTACAGGTGTGAGCCACCATGCCCGGCCAACTTATATTCTTAAACTTTTCATATCCTTTCGATCTTTTGTTTAAGGCAAATAGTCTTTGCAATAGATGTGTACCTTTTAAATAAAATATGTTACCATATTTATAATAACTTATGACAATAATTCTAGAAATGTCACCTAATAAAAACATCTATTCTAAAGAATAATATTAAAACATTAAAATGCCTTAATACTTGAGATTTGATATAAATAAATCAGATAACAAACTACATATGCCTATTTCAAAGAAAGACCTAAAGCTTACAGGAAGGAGTAGCTGTGGGGAAAAAACTCTAAGTTGAATTGAGTGAATCAGATTAGACCAAATACAGGCCAAAAAATAAATAATATCTTAAACATGGATGATTGAAAATGGTTTCATCATTATATGATTTTTCATTAAAAGATGTCTAAATATGTTATTTATAACATATTATTTGTATGTGAACATTTATCTCACATCTACACATATTAAAAACCAAGGAACCCGAATTTTCTAATCTGTGTAGAAATCTTCCAAATTAACAGTTTAAATAGGTTTTAAACTTGTTTCATGAAATATACGAATATAATAGATTTGTATTTACAAGAATAATTAATCAATCTCAGGGAGGATAGAAATTTAAAAGTGTAATTTCAATAGAGATGACTGCTTAGTTAATGGTGGCATTAAAAAAATGAATGTCCTGATTGACTCAGCATATCTATGGAACCACCACATCTTTCTGAGTCACTCTTCATACGAAAGCAATTAAGAACATATGTCAAACATAAACTGAATGTCTCACTGGATTGTAAAGTGGGACACTGAAATTTGTTTTTCATAAGCATTCTTTAATAAGTGAGAACAAATTGTTTTGGGACCTCCAATGGATATGAAAACTATGTTTAAAAACTCTTTTTTTAACCTTTGTCTCAAACTTTAAATTTTGATTTTGTGTATTTTCCTCCCCTCCCCTCTCCTCTTCCCCTCCCCTCCCCTCTTCCTCTCCCTTCCCCTCCCCTCTTCTCCTCCCCTTCCCTCCCCTCCTCCACTCCCCTCCTCTCCCCTCCCCCCACTCTCCTCCTCTCCCCTCCCCCCACTCTCCTCCTCTCCCCTCCCGTCCCCTCCCCTCCCCTCCCCTCTCCTCTCTTCTCCTCTTCTCTCCTCTCCTTCTTCTGAGATGGGTTCTCACTCTGTCGCCCAGGCTGGAGTATAGTGGTACAATCATGGCTCACTGCAGCCTTCACTTCCCATGCTCAAGCAATCCTCCCATCTCAGTCTCCCAAGTAGCTGGGACTACTGGTGGGCACCACCACACCCAGCTAATTTTTGTGGTTTTTGTAGAGCAGAATTTCACCTTGTTGCCAGATTGGTCTTAAACTTCTGGGCTCAACTGATTCTCTGACCTCGGCCTCCCAAAGTGCTGGGATTATAGTCTCTCTGTATGTTTTCATAATGCATAGGCACATTTGTATAGTAGTATAATTAAGCATAGATGGTGTGTTTATTTTAAAAATGGATATGGGTACATAGTAAAAAAATGTTTAGAGACCACTGCATTGGAGGATCTTGTACCTGGGTGGATTTGACTTTTGTTTTCTTCTTCCTTTTTCATGTCGTTGAGTGTTACTATGCCAAGGGCTTAAGTTGACATAGCAAATATCAGGAGTATAGCAATAATATCATTAAAATATGCAATAGAATGGATAAAAATATTAAATCATAGCATACATAGTATTACTTTTTGAAATTTTTACTTATTATTTATATTACATATATACACAGATACACACATATACTTGTGTATGTGTACATATGTGTATAGGATCCTGATACAAAGCGCATTTTTTACTGTGGCTTGTAGGAAAAGAAATTCTGAAAGCCACTGTCCTAGAATATCAGGGCACAAAGAATATATTGTGAATTAGAAGGAGCATAAAATTTGATGTTGAATGGGATCAGTTCCTATTCGCTCCTGTGTACAAGAGCAGAGTGATGGCAGGCATGTTCTTCTCTCACTGGCACAGTGACACCCAGTGGCCGGCGTGCAAAGCTTTGTTAAGTTGACATGAATTGATTTGATCTGGACAGGGTGCCTTGCTTGTCGGTTTATTTATTCACCTAGTATTGGCTAAGCAGTTCCTTTGGGTTGGGAATACAGTATCGCACAACATGGTGTCTTATCTTGAGAAACTTACAGTCTAGTGGAGAGGACAACAGTTAAGCAGAAACAAAAGTGGAAAAGACCTATGATTGCAAATGTGACACACTCTATGGGGGAGAAACGGAGTTTGCTGACAGACAGTATCAAAGGGGTGGACCCTCGTCTGAGGCACAGGGAGGGTGTCCATGAGGAGTGACATTGCAACTGAGGTCTGAAGCGTGAGTAGTGTTTGCTGGGCTTGGGGCTGCGGGCAAGAGGCTTCCAGGAAGGGGAAGCAAGTACAAAGGCCCGATGGCGGGAGGGAGCTTGAGATCCTTGAGGAATAAAGAGAAGCTGAGTGGCTGAAGCAGGCAAGAGCAGGAGGCAATGGTCCCAGCCCAGGATGGGATGGAGCACGTGGGGTTTTGTTGGATATATTAAGGATTTTTCTATATTTTACTTTATTTTTGAGACAGGGTCTCGCTCTATTATTGCCCAGGCTGAAGTGTGATGGCACAATCACAGCTCACTGCAGCCTCAGCCTTCTGGGGTCAAGTGATTCTGTTCTTCAGCTTAAGAAAAGCAGGTGTCATTAAAAGATTGCCCTAGCTCCTCTGAGCGGGATGGACTGGTGAGGACCAGAGGGAGCCTGGGAGACCACAGAGGGGGTCTAGCAGTGGCCGAGGTAAGAAATGGTGGTGGCTTGAGCAGGATGGCCTCAACTCCGATGGTGAAAAGCAGAGAGAGTATGAAGGGCCTCTTTCCACCATGAGCGACTATAGCCTCATGCTTTGCAATGCTGCAGCTTTCAAGGAGCTTCCAGTCCTGGCTACACCAAAGGCGTGACTTCCTCAGGACCTCTTCTGGCGCCATTCCCTCCGCCTGGAACATGCTCCCTTCCATGGGCATCGCTTTTCTCCATCCTTTGGGTTTCAGCCTAAATTTCACCTCAAAAGCCCATCTTCCTCACCATAAAAGGGTCCCATCTAAAAACGCTGATCACAGCATTGCTACAACTCATAATTATTTATTTCATTTACTTTCATTGCTCATGTTCCACCTGCACCCCATTAAAATATATTATGAGCACAGAAAATAAAGCGTCTTGCTAAATGATGTGTCCCCAGCGATTTGAATAACCCTCAGGGATCCCATACCACAATTTCAGAAACTATATTAAAAGTAAAATGCTGTGACTTTAAGAGTTTACTCAGCCTCGATGTGATTGTAAACAGAAGTGCAAACATGGACCCTGAAATCAAGAGGAAGGGGAAAACATAAAGATCCCCTGTAAGAACGGCCTATCAATTCTTTGGAGTCACCAAATCCCAGTTTGAGAAATAGTGGTCCGGGTGGTCTCTAGTGAGCTTCTCCGTTAGAAGGTTCTGTGTTTCATCTGCTCTATAGGCTGGTAAGCTTCCATCAGAGGACGTACTATTAGAATGTAGGGTGTGACTTCTGTGTGGCCTCAGTGAATAATGTGCACAGGCAACTAGAGAAAATATAAGTGCTAATTTAAAAAAGTGCACAAATGTTATTATTCCCTATCCTAAGCAATTCATTGTAGAACCAAGTAATTTTGTAGAGTATTATTCTATAAGTCTAGTGCTGTTTCTGAGGTGGACTGAGAATAAGTAGAATATGGGCCTTGCATTTAAGAGGCTTTTATCATCCTTTTATTTCCTTTTATTACACTTACAATATATACTTGAAAGAAAACGGGAAAAAAATCTATCTGGGGCAAAACTGTTCATCCGTTTACGGGATGTTCATCCATTGCATTATTTAGCTACGGAACAGTCCCACTGGTAAAAACTATGCCAGATGCATATTATATGAAACAACATAATCAGGAGGAAAAACCCAGGGAGAAGCTTGGAATTACCAGACAAAATACCAGAAAAAATGTAAAGAAAACAGTAATGCTTGGCAAAACGATTCGAGTTGCCGGGATAGAATAGAATATGATGCCTTTCTCGTGAGTCTTTGTAGATTCCCAGTTTTATGCTGCTGAATTTCTGATCTAGGTTATGAGTCGCTGTCTCTGCATGGCGGCAGGAAGTGGCATTTAGAACAAGCAACTTACGGTTCCAGAACGGGGCTGTCTGCCAGTGGTTGTTGTCGTGCGTGAAGCAAGTGAGGCCAGGCAGGCTGCACTCTTCCCCCTTCCTCTGCCGTCTCTTCTCCTTCCTCTCCTTCTTCCGCCTACGATTCTCCTTGAAAAGTTGCAGTTTACTGTCTACTTCCTGAGCAGCCTCCCTGTCCCAGGAGAAGGGATTTTTTTGAGTGTTCGGAAGGCACTTTCTCAATTAGAAATAGGCTTATTGCTGTGAATCTTACACAAATATTTAGATACTCAATAAGAGATAATAATAGACGATCTTCACTTTGTATAGAGGGACTTAAAATAGAATCAGTGAGGGCACGCTGGGCGTCGTGGCTTGTGCCTATAATCCCAGCACTTTGGGAGGCGGAGGCAGGCGGATCACTTGAGGTCAAGAGTTCAAGACCAGCCTGGCCAACATGATGAAACATTGTATCTATTAAAAATACAAAAATTAGCTGGGCACACCTGTAGTCCCAGCTACTCGGGAGGCAGAGGCACAAGAATCACTTAACTTGGGAGACAGAGGTTGTAATGAAACAAGATTGCATGACTGCACTAAAGCCTGGGCAACAGAGCAAGACTCCGTCTAAAAAATTAAAAAAAAAATACTGAAGGCAAATGCATTCAGTATTCAGTGACAGCTTTCTGAGGACCTTATCTACCTAAGAGGACCAACATTTTCCTCCTCATGTGCATGGAAACATCGATGGAAAGAAATGTCAATGTGAATGAGAGGATCCTGTCAGCCACACTCTTTGGACAAATGGCTTTTTTTTTTTTGGCAGTTGGGTACCAATCAGCTATCGAGTCAAAGGTTAGAGGCACCAGATGGCTTGGATTAAAAGGTTTAAAAAATTCTTTGACAAATTCTACTAAATAAGTTTGGAAAGCCTTTATTTTCTAATACCTTTTTTTTATATAAAAGGTTTAAACTTTGTTGAGGTTCAAATACTAAATCTTCACATGCAAATTTTGCTATTATTTTAAAAAGTGTATATTGCTTCTCACTCTTGGAATTCATCACTATTCCAGGCTGCTCTATAGAACACATCGATCACATGCAGAGAATCTGTAACCCTCAAGCATTCTCCACAGAAAGCAGTGCATGGAGTCAAATCTGGTTACTGGTCCCATCTGGGAGGTAGGGAGCACACGGGGGATGACGGTGGAGTTCAGCCTGATTCCCGACAAAGGATGCCGAGAGCATTGCCACAGTCCCTTGGTGAGGTAGGGTTTTGCTTTCAACTTCACGAGCTAGGTGCCCTCTTAGAGGGATCTACTTCTTCTGAAGTGGCACTGCAGGGAACACGGGGGTCCCTCCAGCCTCTCTGAAGTGCCAAGTGGACAGTCACTGACTCCCAGCAAATGTGGAAAAAAGTTACTTACTTGAATGGGTGAAGATGGCTCTTTAATTTCTCTTGCTTTTTTACACCTTTCTCTTTATTGTAATAGCTGCAGGTGAGAAGAATAAAAAGTGAGTCTACATAACCTTGCATTTCATCAAGTGTTCATTTTATAGAAAGAAAGCAAAATAGAAGGAAGGCAGTTAGGCTGTAAGTATTTTAGCTGAATGGAACTTTCCACTTTCTGCTTAAGTTTAAGCATATTTAATTTGTCTTAAATAGCTTAGTTTATCGTACTCTATGACAATACATCCTATAGAGAAAAGAGAAGAATGAGGCCGGTGCCGATCCCTCTAGCTTGTGTAACATGATTTCAGAGAGTGCAGCGCGGAGGGAAACATGATTTCAGAGAGTGGAGCGCGGAGGGAAACATGATTTCAGAGAGTGGAGCGCGGAGGGAAACATGATTTCAGAGAGTGGAGCGCGGAGGGAATCATGATTTCAGAGAGTGCAGCGCGGGAGGAAACATGATTTCAGAGAGTGCAGCGCGGAGGGAATCATGATTTCAGAGAGTGCAGCGCGGGAGGAAACATGATTTCAGAGAGTGCAGCGCGGAGGGAATCATGATTTCAGAGAGTGCAGCGCGAAGGGAATCATGATTTCAGAGAGTGCAGCGCGGGGGGAAACATGATTTCAGAGTCGGCGCGGAGGGAAACAAGCTCACCTCTGTTTATTGCAGCTGCATTCCTCAGGCTTCCTTCTCTTCAGGTGTCCTCTCACTTCTCTTAAATTCTTAATTTTATCTTGCAGAGCTTCAATCTGGAAAACATGTTTTTGGGCAATTACATGTTAAGATCAGGATTTTCTTTGCAAAGTAGCTTTCTTTCACCTTGTTTTCTCTGTTCTGTAATAATAGCTATTCATTTGAGATGATGCTTAACACGGAAACAAACTGGGCATAGAATGTGTCTACCTCTATATTCCAGCGCATGTGTTATAGATAAATATTAGTGGATTCCTCTTTTATAACTGAGTCATTTTCTCACAGAGATATCAAATGGCCATTAAGTCCATTCCCAGTCTCTTCTCACACTCTATATTGTTTCTAGCACTAAATCACTGGAGAAAGACACAACTTTTTTTTTTTTTTTTTTTTTTTTTTAGTTTTTCATGTAATTATAAAGAAATGATGTGTATCCATGGTACGTCCCACCAGGCACAGCAGGGCCGGCAGGCGAGTTTGAGTGTGGACTGTATCTGACAGTCACACAGCCCTGGCTAACCTCTTTGTCAATGTATGCCTTATGGTCCTTCCACGCTCTGGCCGATTGGTACAGTTCTCTCTCACAGTGGATTGTGTCGTTGGGAAGAATAAAGCACCTGCAAAACAAACCAAAACCATGCGAAACAGGTTTATGTTCTAAGAGTAGAAAACACAAAAGATAGAGAAGAGAACTTTTAATCCTCAAAACTCTTAATGTTGATACATGCAGTAAGCTTTTCTAAGCTGATCCAAGACCGGCATCGATGGGAACATGTTCTAGCCACCAGTGAGGACAAAATGTCACAGGGGTGGATGGTGTCACAGCTCTGTGACTAAGATCATCCCTGAGATCACTTTTCAAGGCAGTTCTCAATACAAACACCCCCATGAAGAGGATACCACCAAAAACTCAAGATCAAATAGACAAAGAATAAAAGGGACTTTTCACGTCGTAATACAAATGGCTTGTTTGAAGAAAAGCAGATTCAGAAGAAGAGTCTTCATTCCACGAATTTGGTTAAAAAGAGAGTGCCTTAAGTATGTTACTTGGTTTTGAAGTAAAGAAACAGCCCCAGGGATAGACAGTAGATGGGAGGTGGGGTTAATCCATAATGTAAGAGAAATGAGTTCTGGTCTAAATCCCTTGGTATGTCACTGTACCAACCTCAGGCACCAGGAAACTGTCTTAGAGATAAAAATTCTGGCAGACCTCCCAGTGCCCCATCTCCCCAAAGTGATACAATTAGGGAGAACACAAAGATCTTGCTAATAAATTCAGAAAGAAAACATTTCTTAATCAAGAGAGTAAGTAGATTTTAGAAGGAGCCAAAGAACAAAGTGAGTTCATTAAAGCTACGAGGAAATCATCTCCCTTCTCTGTCTCCATGACTTCCAAGGCCCTCACTGCGATCCGGGATGGGTTAGATGTTTGCACATCTTACATTCGTTCATAACCTACATCATCTTTCTGGAAGCATCTCTGGGACTCACTGTCCTCTCTTGGGCTGTGTTTCATTTCTGAGGCCATGACTATACAACTGCTCTAAGTGACAGTGATTGTGCAACATGGAAGAACTTCCAGCCTCTGAAACTGTTTCCATCTGTTTTCTAGACGCCTGCAAAGGTAACTGCTTAGGGCATGAACTCCATGACCGCTAAGTCAAGATGTGATGGAATTACTCTGGCTAGATTCCCAGCTGATCAGCCTTAATGTGAATTACTCTTGCTGGATTCCTAGCTGATCAGTCTTAATGTGAAATCAAACCCAAAGCATGCATCCAAGCCTATGATTGCTTGGACTCACTGTTTCTTTAACCCCCAGTTGCTATGTCGGCCGGCCCTCAGGCCCTGTACTGCCATTTGATACTACTTTTTTGCCAAGTGCAAAATGGTGATAATATGGTGTGTTGAGGCAGTAACTCTGAACTTAACCCTAGTGAACAAATAAAGCCTTCTTACTTGTGTGTCACTCGGACTGTGGTAGGTGTGCCCACGGCGTTGCTGCCATCTGCCAGCACCCCGCCTCTATTGCCACCACTGGAAGCTTGGAGACCACTTGGCCCCTCGTGGCCTTCATCATGACGCTTAGCAATGTTTCTTGGTTGCAACACTTGCAATTCTTCTTCTTCCAGATTTATGTCATATATTTCGCCTTCAAATTCGACGGACAAGGAACGTGTCTGCCGAGTATGGACAAATCTGGGCTTGTACTCTAGAAGTAAGGGAAGATAGGTTACTATGGAAGTCCTGATGTAGTTTAGGAGAGTAGAAAGTGATCACCTGGTCTGGAAAGGATCCTGGAGAGGGGAAGGCAGTCCGTGCTGCATTGCTGAGCACCATCGCGGTGCCTGCAATTCACGGCAGCGGAGGTTGGGTTCTTGTCCTGGCTGTGTCATTGCATGATAGTGTGATGGATGACTTACTTTGGGCTTCCAGCCCTTTATCCATCAAATGAGGGGGTTGGTCCAGGCGATCTTTAGGATCCTTTTTACTCATGGCAGGCTGTGAATTTCTACATTGAGTTTTCAACGTGAACTGTTCAGGTTATTTCTTTGGATAAAATAATATTCCCAATTACGGTATTATTAATAATGACTATCCCTTATTGAGCTTATATACTTCATATTTATCTCTAATCCAGAGTCTTGAAAGACAGGTATTATTATAAAAACCCTTAGATACAAAAATGTCAGATTGTCAATACAGGTTCATGAATTTGGCATTATCATCTTTATTTTATGGATGAGAAAACTGAAGTTTTCTATGTCACATACATTTTGCAAGGTTATGGAGCTAGGACTATAATCTCTCAGACTATGACACCTTACCATTACATTGGGCTGCTTTTACAAAAAGGCAAATGCTTTAGACACCTTCTATTTGTACAAATAGTAGAGGATTACTCTAAGAAAAATTAAATTTTGCTAATGCTTTCATCAGCCAACTCACTTTTGTACCTGGCAGAGGAGGGGTAAGGCAGGGGGTGGGCAGGCAGGGATGGGGAGAGGCCAGCATGCTTTCTGGTGACTATGGAACCTTTTCAAGAGCTCATGTGTACCAGATAAAAACTTTAATGTGCAAACACTGGATGCTCTTAGGCTCTGCAGAGGCATATTCATCTGGCCTTATCTCTCTAGCTTGCTGCTAACATAGAAAGAAGGGGGACATATTGGCTGTGGAATCAGAATTGTCACACTCTGAGACAGCTCTCAGCAGAATCCTGCAGTGTCTAGATCAGGGAGCAACCTCAGTGACAGTAAGGGGATCACTAAGAGTGCTTATGGGCTCTATCCTTGCAGAAAGGGTGAAAATCGTCTCCTGCTCTGAAATACACAAGATTCCATACCTTTTGAAAGGGCTGCCCTAGACTTCTGTTTGTGCCTAATCCTGAAAAATCAATGTGCTTTATGTTCAGTGCCTGGGAAACAAGGTCTAACTTACTGGAAGGGAAGAGGGCACTCCTACTTCTAAGCTGAATGTTGCTAATCAGCTTCTGCAAAAGGAGCGTGCCAGGGGTCCTCGTCACTTGATGATTTTTTATTTGATAGAGTTTCACTCCGTCATCCAGGCTGGAGGGCAGTGTTGCGATCTCGACTCACTGCCACCTCCTCATCCCGGGTTCAAGTGATTCTCCTGCCTCAGCTTCCTGAGGAGTAGCTGGGATTACAGGCGTGCCCTACCACGTCCGGCTAATTTTTTCGTAATTTTAGTAGAGACAGGGTTTCACCAGATTGGTCAGGCTGGTCTCAAACTCCTGACCTCAAATGATCCACTCACCTCAGCCTCCCAAACTGCTGGGATTACAGGCATGAGCCACCGTGCCCAGCCTTATTGATTTTCAGAAATTTGATGTTTTTGTGTGAGTTATTAGACCTGGAATTTTTCTCTCAGGGAAGAAAAAAAAATCTCCCAAATCAAAGATTCTTAGCATTTTGGCTTATAGATTCCTTTAAGAATTTGTTAAAAATTGTTGACATTGAGACAAATGTGCATATACACATGGAAAATACTTAACACTTTTGGATGAAATATCAGAATGAATGACCCTAAAGCTCATATTGTGGAGTTGACAATAAAAATGCCAGTTCAAAGGGCTTCCATTGTTCTAGTGTCTGATTTGAGTTCCAAATCTTTGACATAGAATTTAATTTACTTAAGTTGTTTCTTTCCTAAACAGTATAGAAATAAATCACCATAAATCGAGTCATTTTTCATATTACTCCACTAGGTGGGGCTAGATTCATTCTTTGGTGGAAGGTGTCAGCCTGTGGGTTTTCACATTTATATAATCATAGGTTTCTCATAGCTGCCTGATAGAGTTTTTATCAAGAAAAATGCCAGGAAGTGCTTTTTATACTGAATTCGACTAGTTTGACTCTGCCAGTCAACAAGATCCAATAATTTGATAGAATTAAAAAATATATATATATATTGTCCTAAAACAGAGATTAAAATATATGCCTTAAAAAAGTGTGAATGCTTTTCCTCTCAAAATTAAATGCATACACACTGAAACCTTGTATGTACTATATTTTTAAAGCAACTTAAGGCAGACAAATCAGGACACTGGCATTAAGGTAAAATAAAATGGACTTAAACCATATCCTTTGCCCTTTGGAATAACCATTTTATAAACTCTTTTATGCGTGCATATGTTTTGCGTCTGCTGCTTTTACTAACTATATTTTCATTCTATGCTTAAGTGAAATGTCTACAAAGCAAGACGTCACATTAATCTTAGCTTTCTTATTTTAAATAGAGCAACGAGTTGCTTTTAGCCCGAAAACGGTGCATTGATAATATCTAAAATGTAGAAGGAGCGGCCCTTTCGCCTCTCTGTCCTTTATTCCCACAGGCCTAGGCCACCATGGAGATGGTCACAAAAGCGTGGCTTACTTGGAGTCCCCTGGTTTCTCAAGAATTGCCGTTGACTCTTTCTCTGGCTCCTGCTGGCACGGTAACCCGACTCCCTACAACTGCACTCTTTGTCTTTGTCGTGGAAGCCGCGAGCATAGAGGTTCCGCGTGCTCTGCCGGACTGAGAGCAGGTCACTGGGTCCCTTACACTTGTGAATTCGAAGCTTGCCGGACGTATCCTCAACGCACTGCCACTTCTGCAAAAGCCAACGTGAAAGCAGTTTACCGACTCTGATCCAGGTGTTATTTATTAAGAGCTGCTGCCTTAGTTTTTTTCTTTTTCGGAAGCACTGGCAATATCATTAAGGAGAGTGAATGAAGAAAGGCAAGCTCTTAAGTGACCCTGCAATAACTCGACTCTCAGTTATTTCTTTCACTGTAGGCAAACACAGATGACAACGCAATCACTGGAAGTCAAACTACCTCGATGACACTAGAGTCAAAGACTGATATATGAATCCTCAGCATGCAGACTAAACAGTCTTGAATGAAACACGTAAAAGCCCTCAGTTCACCAAGACACAGTGCAGCTGTCAGGACTGCTTTCACCAGACCCCTCTTGCTCTGGGAAAACAAACTTGGCTGCTTTGTTCTCTGCTCCTGAATTTCTAATGTGAGCCAGAGAAGAGTGGCACATGAGGAAGACAGAGATGAGTTTAATTGGGGCCCATGATGAGGTGAGCCAACTCTCATATATGCCAGACATTAGCAAACTTGTCAGGCTTTCTTTTGTGTCTTTTCTTAACCTTCTAAGAACACTGTGATGTGGACAGAGGACAGGGAAACGCTGGGTACAAGAAGGTGGCTTCCTGGCAAAGGCCCTACCCTCAAGCCCAGGGACCTACAGCCCTAAATAGGGACAGGCATTCCTGTTTTTGTGCCCCAAAAGTTGTTTTTGGCCCACTATGTTCCCTATCCTGTATCCATAAAAACCCTGAACCCCAGGCTCCAGAAGCAGATCAGGAGGTAAGGAAACAAGCAGACAAATGGTAGAACAAGGTGGCAGAGAAACACAGGAGAGGATGAACCTTTGAACACCTGAGATGAGCTTGGCTAGTGGTGGTCAGAGAGAAGTCTGGTGGTCCAGTGGCCAAACTCCAGGGGAAGATCATCTTCCCACTCCATCCCTGCTTCTGGCTCCCCTCCCCATCCATCCCACAGAGAGCCACCTCCGCCGCTCAGTAAAACCCTGCACTCATCCTTCAAGTCCGTGTGTGACCTGATTCTTCCAGGATGCTAGGCAAGAGCTTGGGACACAGAAACCTGTCATATCGGCCCTCTGCCCTTGTGAAAAGGCAGAGGGTCTATTGAGCTGGTTAACAAGCCATCTGAGAATGGCAAGGCTAAAAGAGCATTGTAACGCTGGGGCCACAGGCAGCCACCCTTAGACACTACCACAGGACTGGAGCTGGAAGCACTCGCCCTGGCTCCTGTACCTGCCCATCTGCGTAGTCCCCCTCTTGTCAGAGGTTTGAGCGTGCCACACCCCTGTTGCACGTCCTGCACAGGGGATCAGAGAACTTTCCAGTTTCAATTGCACACTCAACAGAGAGTGGGCATGCTCCTATGTGAGGCAGAGTTCACCTTCCCAACTGACATATAGGGGAACTAGAACTGACTTTTTTAGTATGAGCCTCGAAACATGCCTGCCACAGAGGTTGCAGGCTTACGTCTGAGTAAATATGACGCTGCCTCAGGACTAAATGTCCTTGCACTTACTGAATCTCAACCTGGCTGAAATAATAACTCTTCACTTTGGGGGTCATTTCCTGGGATCCTCCACATCTTACTTAAAGACTGAATAATTTCTTTTACATTTTATTTTCCCCCTTCCCCCCACAAAATTAATTTGGAAGGCTGGAAGAATATTTAATTTTAAGTTGGCCACAGTTGTCACAGAGTTGAAATATGGTGTTATCAAACTTTTGTCTTTTTTCCTTTCCGTATAGGTCTATCAGCTGTGTACTATCATCTCCTGAAACTTCTCTTTGTTCTTTATTTTTTTGTTCGTATCTATTAAAGAGTGAGAAACTCTTCTTTAAAAGGACACATTTCCAAACTATGGACAGCACAATACCATCTGCACTGTAAAAATACGTCCTTTTTGGTGCCACATATATTTCCAAATATACTCGAGTAAAGAAATAATTATTAAATGAAAGATGTTCTTTCATGCATCATTTGAATGGATTTCATACCCCCTGTTGTATCAGTACCAAATTGAGGTGACATCTTGATTGCAAAGTGTCTTACTGCAAGGTAAAGTTTGGCCAAGGGTCTCAGATGGTTTTATAGACAACTGACACTCGTGTACAAAATGACATGCAACTATTCATGATGAAGCAATATGCAGAGTCCTGGTTTGTTTTCTGTTAAGGGAGTTGTATGTCTTCAATATATGCTGAATTATCAGAGCTGCTGGATTCTGCTATATAATCTACTATTAATAGATTATATTAGTGATATTAAAATACTACTATTTTTGGATTCTACTATATAATCCCCAAATCCTAGGGAACAGGGGTCCTTCTGTGATTTTGCTTTAGCCCCCTATACTCTTGGTACAACTGAATTTGGTTATTTCAAGCTATATCAGGTTACAACCTTTTTTTTTGTGTGTGTGGATTGGCTGGAATGTATTGAATGTTTAACATCTTCATCCAGAGAAGCAGGAGCTCAGGGGACAGACAGGCAGCAAACAAGTCATCCCTCAGGACCCACTGGGAATTGGGTCCAGGATGCCCTATAAATACCCACATCCATGAATGTTCAAGTCCCTGGTATAAAATGCAGTATTTGCATATCACTACATACATACTCTTGCATACTTTATCTCTATATTACCTATAATACTTAGTACAATGCAAATGTTATGTAGATTGTAGTTATTCTGTAGTATTTAGGGAATAATGACAGGAAAACACTTTATGCAGATTCAATTCAGATGAAATCATCTTTTCCTTTTCAATTCTTTCAATCTGCAGTTGGTTGAACCCATTGATGTAGAACCCATTGATACAGAGGGCAGATTTTACTTCCACAGCCACAAAAAGGCAACACAAAAAAGAACAGACTAAGGACTAAGTGAGAGATGATTTAACTTAAAAAATGTGCAGTCAACTTAATTAAACACAGGGAGTTAGGTCAGATGAGTGGTTCTCAAACTTGGCTGGACACTGGGACTTCCAGAAGCTCCCCAGATGATTCTAATATGCAGTTGGAGTTCAGGCCACTGCTTTACATTAGCAACTGCTTACTGGACAGTTTTGCAGCTGGATTCCATGGGGGGAAGGCAGGAGGGATATATTTAAGTCTAAGTAGCTCAGATGCATGGGTCTTTGAGAGGGATGCGTGTAATTGGTGAGAGTGGTGTATGCAAAGGAAGCTGTGTCTAGAAATGTACTGATGTAAGCAGGTCAGAAAATGACTCCAGTTGAATGAATGAATACTACCAGTGTACCTCTGCTTGAAGGACTGTGTTTTATTTAAGTGAAGCCAGTTATCCTTGTGCTCTCTCCACAGTTAGTTGATAAGTGACAGAATTTTGACTTAGCTGAAAACTGCATGCGGCCTGTTCCATTGTTCTGTCATTTAATGTGGAGATCAGTGGTTTCCAGGCCTGGGTTTGTGCACTCACAGACCCAATTACAGCAATCGTGGCTGTCCAATTAGCTTGAGATGTGCCATGAAATTATCAAAAAAGTTCTGAGAACTGGGTGTGGTGACTTATACCTATAATCCCAATACTTCAGGAGGCCAAGGCATGTGGATTGCTTGAGCCCAGGAGTTGGAGAACAGCCTGGGCAATATGGTGAAACCCTGTCTCCTCCCACAAAAAAAAAAAAAAAAAAAAAAAATTTGCTTAGCATGTTGGCACATGCCTGTGGTCCCCGCTATTGGGAGGGAGGCTGAGGTGGAAGGATAGCTTGAGCCCAGGAGGTCAGGGCTGCAGTGAGCTGAGATCATACCGCTGCACTCCAAACTGGGCTCAGAAACTGACAGACAACTCCATTAAGACATAATTATATGACATGTAGAATTCTTGCTGGGGAAAGTGTTGCCAAAATAAATAATTTTTTGTAACTTCACAAAGTTTGGGAATTAGTGGCATTTGAGTGTCTGTCTTTATCTATATCTGTCTTAAATTGAAATGGTTTAAGGCTTATCCATCTACCTGGATGATCTCTGCCTCTAGCATTTAAAAATGAAGAGTTGACTGCTTAATGCCTAGAGAAGCAAAACAATTGGCTACTGAATTCACAATCCACAGCTAAGTGGAAGCATAAGAGGTGCTCTTTCGGACAGGAAAATGTGGTTAATTTTGTTCTTGAGGCTGCATGTGGTGGCTCATGCCTGCAATCCCAGAACTTTGGGATGCCAAGGTGGAATCGCCTGAGGTCAAGAGTTCAAGACCAGCCTGGCCAATATAGCAAAACCCCATCTCTACGAAAAATACAAAAAAAAAAAAAAAAAAGGCCAGGCACAGTAGTTCAAGCCTGTAATTCCAGCACTTCAAGAGGCCGAGGCACGTGGATCGCCTGAGGATGGGAGTTTGAGATTAGCCTGGACAACATGTGAAACTTTGTCTCTACTAAAAATACAAAAATTACCCAGGTGTGGTGGTGCATGCCTGTAGTCCCAGCTACTTGGGAGGCTGAAGGAGGAGAGTTGCTTGAAACTGGGAGGTGGAGATAGCTGTGAGCAGAGATCAAACCACTGCACTCCAGGCTGGGTGACAGAGCAAGACTCCATCTCAAAAACAAACAAACAAAAATTAGCTAGGTGTGGTGGCGGGTGCCTATAGTCCCAGCTACTCAGGAGGCTGAGGCAGGAGAATGGCTTGAACCTGGGAGGCAGAAGGGGCAGTGAGCCAAGATTGAGCCACTGCACTCCAGCCTGGGTGACAGAGCAAGACTCAATCTCAAAAAAAAAAAAAAAAAAAAAAAAAAAAAAAAAATTATTCTTGAAAAATAATGGCCTAAAGTGTTTTTAGGGATCCAGTTTATATCAACTTTAATGCAAATACTAATTTTTAAAGCACATGACTATAGTGAAAACCTGTGGTTTTATAATCACAATGCATTCAAAGAATTCTGCCTATTTTGTTTGTTTTTGGACTGCAGGAACTGAGGGTACAAGTGCATTCCTGTAGAACACAAAGGTGTAGGCAGAAGTTTTAGTGACTTAGGCTATTTGGAATCCCAGTTGAATTTCCCATTAGCCAAATTCCTTGTTGATTTCCTATGGGATAGAGATGAAGGGAAAAGGTGTCTCCTTCCTGAAGAGTTGAATTTAACCACACTGGACGTCTGGCACTGTCAGACATCTGATGATGTATCATATGAAATCAAATATATGTGATGATGATGTATCATACGAAATCAAATACACATGCATATATATCTACACACATGCATGCATACATACATATATTATCTATACGTACTACATATATACATATATCTACACACATACTTGGATAAAGCAAGAGCCACAAACAAAAATGTCAATTATTTTTCTACCATGGACCGTTTGAAAAAGTCAGAGACCCTGTTAGATAAAGTAATTAAATAGAGCCTCTGAAAATTTTCCTACTGGCAAGCACACTAGGAATTTTAATGAAATGTAATTACCACACATTTCCACAGCCATTTTAAAGCTCAATATCTTGATAGTTTTTACGACTGCACAATAAAACCTTGAAATAGCTGCAACTGAAGTGGCGATCTTACTTAGAGAGTATATAGAGGGAGGTGGAAAAAGAGAATTTTTAAAAGAATTGCTCTGAAACTCAGGCAGCAAGCCATTTAAATAGTCAAAATAATGAGAAGAGATGGTATTTGCATGGCTGGAGACTTTCAGGAATCAGATGAAAGCCTGAACTCAGGTGAGGCACCTGCTAATGGGATGTGTGGAGTCAGCCTCAGAAATGGGCTTTGTTGAATAAGTGCCCTTGCGGAAACATAGCTGTCACATGGTCTCACTTTTGTCTATGCTCCTCTTGAAGTAAATAATTCAATTGCCAAATCCGCTTCTCTCCATCTTCGCCGATGGCTCATTCTTTCTGCAAATTCTTTTCCTCTATTCTGCAACTACAATTACTTCAGTTCTCCTTCTGTCTGTCTGATTTATCAGTCTGTGCCAATAATTTAGCACACAGTAATTCCACAAATGTTTCTGCATACCAGCTATGGGAGAAGTGCTGATAAAACTATTTAAATAATTTCTTCAGTTGTTATAATTTTCTTTTAGCCTTTCCAACTACACTGGAAGTTGGAATTAAGGGCAAGGGCCATGTCTCATATTCCTGAGTCATTCCCAGATGTTAGCTCAGTACAGAATCACTCAGGTAATTATGTGTTAGTGTTTTTGATTGATTATATTTGCTTTTATATAAATAACACCTGAGGAAGAAGAGAAGGCTGGCAATTTTGGTATGAGGATACAAATAGTGTGCAGCTAGTTTGGTAGAATCATATCTAAAGAGAAATATGTCAAATGCATTTCAAATAATTTCATTCATCACCATCTTGACTACCATGATTCTGATCATTTATTGAACTCTTGCTTGGTAACAGGTACTGGTTTCGAGTGCTCTTTACGAATTTATTCATTTAATCCTCACAACAACCCAGAGTGCTGTCACAAGTTATTTACTGAAATAGGATTTCATAGTAATGAATATTACCTATATTCTGTTTGGACTTGGAATGGTGCTTTGTACTCGCTGGTGTGGCTTAAAGGAAAAAGTCTGGACTTGAAAGTTTAAAAAGCCTGAATTTGAACACCAGTTCTATTACATGTCTGTGTGGTCCTGAATGAGTAAGCTATGCCACATTAGCCTCTTCAGGGTCATGAGCATTACAGATAACACACGGGAAGAACACAGCACATGGCAGGCATTCAACAAAAGCAGCTGCTATTATTACACACACACACACACACACACACACACACACACACACTGTTTATTACTTAAAGAATGTGATCTAATATATACTTGATAAGAGGTAGCCGTTTTTAATGAAGATGAGTATTGGGTTGGGATTCAAAGACCTTAGTTTTAATTTTATTTTGCTGCTAACTCTATCGCTTTGAGCAAATTGTAGAATCTCTTTGTTCTTATTTATATTCCACATTGGATAAAATAATACTTGCTCCTTCTGGCCTCATGGATAGTCATGAGAATAGATTGCTTGGGTGTTTTGAAGTTCTAAGGAAAAGATGTACTATAGGAACCTAGAGCAGTGCATAATTGGCCTCTAAAATGTTTATCCCATCCTGGGAAAACTAATGTTTTCTGGTGGTAAACTGTATAAAATAATTACTATTTAGTGAGGGAGACAGAGGCTTTGAGTCACCAGGATGTTGGTTTGAACTCAGGTTTGTCATTCTTGTGACTTTGATCAAGTTACTTTCCCACCTGAGTTTCAGTCTCTTCATATCTAAAATGAGCATAATATGTATCTCATAGAACAATTTTCCATGTAAAATACTTAGTGCAATATTAAATGACCTCTGGTTGTTTTTCTTTCCTGAAGTATCCACTAAATAATCATAATTAATGCTGCATTTTGAATTGCAAATATTTCTCAGATTTGTTAAGGATGTTGTTTTCTGTTCTTACATGTCTTCTTGTGCCCATTTTCATAATAAGATACAAAACAACAAAAAATTGACTATGCCAAAAGAACAAATACTAAGCAAAAAACCCCAAATCTGTAGGCATCACATTACCTGACTTCAAATTGTACTACAAGCCTATATCAAAACAGCATGGTACTGGCATAAAAACAGGCATCTAGAATGGAACAGAAGTAAACAGAACAGAATAAAGCCAAATACTTACAGCCAACTGATGTTTGACAAAGCAAACAAAAACGTAAATTGGGGTAAGGACACTCTGCTTAATAAATACTGCTGGGAAAACTGGCAAGCCACATGTAGAAGATTGAAACTGGATTCCCATCTCTCACCTTATACAAAAATCAACTCAAGGTGGATCAAAGATTTAAATCTAAGACCTGACACCATAAAAATTCTAGAAGATAACATCAGAAAATCTCTTCTAGACATTGGCTTAGGCAAAGAACTCATGACTAAGCCCCAAAAGCAAATATTAAAAAACCCCAAATAAATGAATAAGACCTAAATAACCAAAAGAAATGATCAGCAGAGTAAACAGACAACCCACAGAGTGAAAGAAAATATTTGCAAACTGTGCATCCAACAAAGGACTAATATCCAGAATCTATAAAGGAACTCAAACAAATCAGCGAGAAAAAAGACAAATAATCCTATCTAACAGTAGGGTAAAGAAAGTAATAGACAATCTCCAAAGAAGATACACAAACAGCAAACAAGCGCGAAAAAATGCTCGACATCACTACTCATTAGGGAAATGCAAATTAAAACCACAGCGAGATACCACCTTACTCCTGCAAGAATGTCTATAATTAAAAAGTAAAAAACAAAACAAAACAAAATAAAAAAACATGTCAGTATGAATGTGGCAAAAATGAACACTTTAACACTGCTGGTGAGAATGTAAATTAATGCATCCTTTACGGGAAACAGTACGGAGATTCCTTAAAGAACTAAGAATAGACCCACCATTTGAACCGGCAATCTTGGGTATCTAACCAAAGGAAAAGAAGTCATTATGTGAAAAGGACACATGCATAGGAATATTTATGGCAGCATAATTAGCAATTACAAAAATATAGAACCCAGACTAAATGCCCATCATCCATCAAGTGGATAAAGAAAATGTGGTATATATACAACATGGAATACTACTCAGACATAAAAAGGAACAAAACAATGTATTTTTTTATGCAGCAACTTGGTTGGAGCTGGTGACCATTATTCTAAGTGAAGTAACTCAGCAATGGAAAATCAAATATTGTATGTTGTCATTTACAAGTGGGAGCTAAGCTCTGAGGACACGAAGGCATAAGAACGATGTAATGGACTTCCGGGACTTGGAGGGGGCACTTGGGAAGCAGGTGAGGAATAAAAGACTACATACCGGGCACAGTATTCACTGCTTGGGTGATGGGATGCACTAAAATCTCAGAAATCTAACTAAAGAATTTATCCATATAACCAAAAGTCACATGCATCCCAAAAACTATTGAAATAAAAATTAAAAAAATTGGCTACAACTTTTTCAAAGGTGCACTGCAGTAAAAGCTTAATTTTATACATACACACACACTAGTTCTGGTTATCATATGTCTTATGACGTAGATTTCTTCATAATGCAGGTCAAATCATGTTCTCTGAAATGTCACAACTGTACAGTAATTTTGTGATAATCTAATTATTCTTCATGCCAAAATGAACATCATAAAAAACAGTTACCTGCATGTGAACATGTGCTTAAAATATTTATCTTAACACTGGGGAATATACAAAGAACATATTCACATCTTTGTCCAAACTGCTTCTTAGCTCAAGTCATTGTCCAATTGTCTCTCACGAATACGAAATGGTGTTACTTGTGCCAGGGAGATTTATCTCCTGTTTTCTTTGAGATGGTGTGAGATGGGAAAGATGCGGGGAGGGAAAGCAGAAAGGGAGAAGCAGAAGAGAGAGCAATGTTACCTCTTATACATTTTAATCTGGACAATTACTTGTAAAAGTCAACACTGGAATGTTGGAAAATGTATGATTCTTGCAATTTCTAGAAAATGAAATTGGTAAAGTGATCTTGATAACCAGCATTTGTTGAGTGCTTTCTATGTCCTAGGCACTGTCTGACATGCTTGACCCATTTAACTCATATAATATTTACAACAGCCTATGAGGCAGGAACTATTATGATGCCCATTTTACAGATGAAGAAACTGAGGTAGAATTGGTTAAGAAACTTGCACATAGTCAAATACCAAGAAAATGGTAGATCCAGGATATAATCCCAAACACCTTGATCATGATACTGACGGAAAGGAGAATGGTATGAAGGTAGTGTGAGTCTTCAGGTTGGCCTTAGGTGAGAAGAGAGAGCTAAAAACATCCATGCAAGTGAGAAAGTGGGATTCACATGTAACATTTCAGAAACATAGAGGAGGACCTGACTGTGGTGATCTGTTAGGAAATGGTGGAAAAGAAGACACAGTACAAATTAAGCAGAATGGGACCGTATTATACAGTTCATGAGTGAAATGCCTATTCTCATGTTTGTCTTTTTCTGACTTGTTTGCAATGAATGCACAGAACCAAAAGATCTAATTAGATGCACAACTATTCACACATGAGTTTCAGCATGGGTTGAAGAGGTAAGGAAGCAAGGTTTAAAGGCTGAGTGGTCCACAATGAACCCATGCACAGAGAATTCAGCAAGAGGATGGCATTGGGAACTCAATCCTTCTGGATGTGCCCTCTGGAATCAGGTAGGCCGGGGGGAGATGTCGATGAGCCATGCTGCCATTTTGACCAGGCTTCGGTGAGTTTCTAGAAACAAGCTGTCCGCTTCTGGAAAACTAACAATTCTAGGAGGATCTCAATGGTAAATTATTCGTGCTCTGCAGCTGGTCATAAAGGGTCAGAGAGATATAGGGTCAAAGGGTAAATTTTGGATAAGAACATAGATCCTGGAGCTAACCCAGTTTCCACTCAACAAACTACATTCTATTTCTGGTATAATATTATCAGCTTGCACGATGTTGAGGTCCTCACGGATTTTTAAACAAATGTTTGATTTTATATTGATCCCATAGTAGAAAGGCAAACTAAATTTTAAAGATGTTGGAATTCAACAATCCATCAAATGACTTGATATTTGCCCTATCAAAACAAAGCAGGGCGCTTTTTTCCTCTTAAATGCCAGATAATATATAAAGTGTACTTCAAAATCAGATGCCCAGGGAATTTTGCTTTTATGTAGCTCCTATTTAAGACATCAATTCCTATGCCTAGAAGAAGAAGAAAAACCAACCCAATAATGTTCATTTGGCATTTGTGGATCTCAAGCTTGTCTGCACATATGAGTCATCAGGGGAGCTTGAAAAAAACACTGATACCTGGGTCTCATAACCAGAGGTTCTGATTTAACCTGTCTGGGCTGGGACTTAAACATAAGCATTTCTAAGGCTGCCCATATGATTCTAATGTGTCCATATGATTCAAATGTGCAGTCAGGCAACTGCCATTCATAGTTTCAAAGGGAAAATCTGTCTGGCAATTTTGCAGTGGCAACATGTTACAGGGAAGAAAGTACTCAAAGAGAAGTGAAGAGACGCAGGTTTTGGCTTTGGGTTTGTAGCTTAACTTTTCTGGACCTAAATTTCTTCATCAGAAAAATGATACCAATCAACTTAGAAGATTTCTAAGATTCCTTCAGACTTCGATTTTCTCTGGTTCTAGGCCTGTGATTCTTTTTTTTTTTAGGCCTGTGATTCTTAACCTCGTTTAAAAATATAGATTCTTGGCCTCATCTCCAGATGTTTTCACCTGGATGGTCTGAGGTGTGCATCAGCATTTTTCAAATGCCACCCCGGTGAGTTTATTTTTTATTTTATGTTATTTTATTCTTGTTTTTCTGAGACAGGGTCTCACTCAGTTGCCCAGTGTGGAGTGCAGTGGCACGATCATGGTTCACTATAGCCTCGACTTCCTGGACTCAAGCGATTCTCTACCTCAGTCTCCTGAGTAGCTGGTACTACAAGCACAAACCACCATGCCTGGCTGTTTAAGAGGAAAAAAGCACCCTGCTTTGTTTTGATAGGGCAACAGATAGGGCAACTCATAATCAGAGTGCTGGGATTATGGAGTAAGGCACGAGCCACGGTGCCCAGCCCCAGGTGAGTTTAACGTGCCAACAGCATCAAGTGTCACTGCTCTTTGTTCTCTGTGGAACAAACATGCTTTAAGACAGAGGTTGAGATTTGCACATAAGTATGCACATGTGCACATTTGTGACTGCGTGGGGGGATGGGGAGCGCCTGCACATAAACGTGCCTAGGGGTGTAATGCCCAGCTGAGAGAGTGGTGGGAATTCATACTCCACCTCATATTAATTCAGGAACATGGAAGTAATGCAAACACATATGTCCATGTTGTCTTAATTAGTCCCCGCTGGTTGTTGTGTTCATATAGTCAAGAAGTGATGCCAAGTCTCTGGGATTCCAGCCCATTTTCATTCTCTTTTTTTTTTCTTTTGAGATAGAGTTTCATTCTTGTGGCCCAGGCTGGAGTGCAATGGTGCAATCTCAGCTCACTGCCACCTCCGCCTCCTGGGTTCAAGTGATTCTCCTGCCTCTGCCTCCTGAGTAGCTGAAATTACAGGCGTGCTCCCCATGCCTAGCTAATTTTGTATTTTTAGTAGAGACGGGGTATCTCCATGTTGGCCAGGCTGGTCTTCAACTTTTGACCTCAGGTGATCCACCTGTCTTGGCCTCCCAAAGAGCTGGGATTACAGGCGTGAGCCCTGCGCCCAGCTTCAGCCCATTTTAATTCTTACTGGCTTCATAGAATTGAAAACAGCCTGTAAGATGGCCTGGAACAGTAACAACACCCAATATTGGCACACTAGAGAAAATCTCAGTCTCAGTACATTACACGTACAATATCACTTAATTCTCACAAGCATGAGGTTAATTATCTCCATTTTAGAGGTAGAAAACCTTTGACTCAGGAGAAAGTAAGTGACCTATTCGAGAAGAGAGGGGTGGCTGCCAGTGTTCTAACCAAAACCTTTGGATCTCTTTGCTTTATTGACTTACTTCACACACCTGCATTGACTCCACCAAACAGCCTTTAGGTGACCCGGCACAAAGATGTGGCAGGAGGGGTGCATTCACTGTCTCTTTGGGATTAAGAGTGAAGAGAATAAGGCTAGTTGTGCTGATTTTCCCTTTGTACCCCATGGAGTGTCAAAACCCAAGACTGTGTTGCCTTGGAATGAAGGCCATTAACCTTGTTAAGACGAACAGGAGCAGGGCACGTGCCAGGAGTGAAGTTGTCGACACAGAGGATTTCAAGCAGGCCAGTTCTAGCCTCAGCAACCACCTCAAACCTGAACAATTCAGTATCATTATTCTGAATTTTCTTCTTCCTTTTTTTTTTTTTTTAAAGCCAGTGATACTGTTGCCAAAAAGATAACCTTCAAAGTATCCAGAAAGAAAGCAAAATGCCAAGATATAAAAAACTGATGGCCAGGCACAGTGGCTCACGCCTATAATCCCAGCACTTTGGGAGGCTGAGGTGAATGGATCACGAGGTCAAGAGATCAAGATCATCCTGGCCAACAGGGTGAAACTGTTTCTCTACTAAAAATACAAAAATTAGCTGGATATGGTGGTGCGCACCTACAGTCCCAGCTACTCAGGAGGCTGAGGCAGGAGGATAGCTTGAACCCAGGAAGTGGAGGTTGCAGTGAGTTGAGATAGCACCACTGCACTCCATCCTGGTGACAGAACGAGACTCCATTTCAAAAGAAAAAAGAAAACGAAATTGATAGAACACAAAGAGCCGGCTGGGCATGGAGGCTCACCCCTGTAATCCCAGCACGTTGGGAGGCAGAGGTGGGTGGATTGCTTGAGTCCAGGGGTTCCAGACCAGCCTGGAAAACCTGGCAAAACGTCATCTCTAAAAAAGCACAAAAATTACTTGAGCATGGAGTTATGTGGCTGTAGTCCTAGCTACTCAGGAGGCTGAGGTGGGAGGATCACCTGAGCCCAGGAGAGCAAGGCTGTGGTGAGCCATGATTGCACTACTGCACTCCAGCCTTGGTGACAGAATAAAACCCTGTCTCAAACACAACAAAACAACAACACACAACACAGCTAGCAGGTTTGACCCACAGATTCAATAACTGCTTTAAAGATTCAGGCTCAAAATTTTCTTGAAGTTCTTGGATTCCTAAGCTATGGTTTGAGGACCACCAGCAAACACAATCATGGGTTAGAATAGTGCTTCTCAAACTTTCAGGGGGCATCAGAGTCACTTGGAGGACTTGTTAACATACAAAGATTCACCCTTTGGGGTTCTGATTCAGATCTGCAATAGCCAGAAAATTTGCATTTCTGACAAACTTAGGGATGCTGATTCTGCTGGTTCAGGTTTAGAGTAACAATTCACTAGTGCTGTGGACACACTGAAGCTAGAGGAAATCAGAAATACACTCCAGGTCTTCAGTCCTAAAGCTCACTCAAGCCCAGTGTTAAGAAATTCTATAGAAAGAAATCACGAAATCACCATCAGGGGCATAGCCTAATTCTTTGTTCCATGAATTCAGGCCTTTCTAAAAGAGACTATTGCTGACGTTTTCATCTATCCATGTGATGGATCTAAATTCAGACTGGTTCACAGAGAAATCAAACAGTGGAGGAAAATTCCAGATATGAAAGCATTTCATGGGGCCAAAACAAGCTTAGAAAAATAAGAAAAAGCAAAAGTAAGTTTTTAACATAGTTAGCATTCCGCTCGTGAGTGAAAAGCTTGTGCCAAAGTACCATAATCTAGTTTACGTTACATTTGCCCTTTAGGACCTACATTAAAATTTTAGGGCAAGCCATATGGAGAGGTTTGTAAAATTATACACCGAAAGGTAGGCAATGTACCTTATTCCCAAAAGGCTATAATGTTCACCTTTTAGAGCTAAAAGAGTAACAAGATCACCAATTTGCATGAGATATATTTAACACTGAACATTTGCAACTCCTGAACAAAAGTAAATTAGCCTATGGAGGCTGGCTCATAAAAATCATCTTAGAGCTACAGAACAATTCTGAGCTTTTATTCATAATAATACTTGGAGCTTTCACAAGAAAGATTTGAAGACTGCAAATTAAAATATAATGAATAGATCTAAGCTTTTCTCCACTAAACACTTGAAAATTAAGACATACTAGAATGCAGTGAAGGCTTAGATTTAGCCCTTCCTTCAACGGCTCTCCCTCCCTATCCTCTTTATTTTCAAAGGGATTTTGTGTACAAGAAAGCATGAGGAAATGCAGGGCATCAAGTTGTTTGTTATGAATGTCTATTCAACAAGCTAGAGACCATATAATAAGCATATAATGAATGAGGTCATTTTAATAATAACTTAGTTACCTACTCATTCCATGAGTCTGACATCTTGAACTGGTGTTGGCAAATTGTGTGGATACTTAGAGGTCAGTTAAATTAAAAAAGACTCACAAAGATTTGAACTTCTCTTCACCTGGTTATTGTAACTTACCTTGGAAGGCAGCAAGTGGCCTCAGTTTTTGAATCCGACAACTCCTGTTTGAATGGCAGTTGCCCATTTGTAAAATGAGGATGCCAATGCCCACCTCACTCTACAGATGTGAGGATTAAATTCAGTAAATGCATACAAAATCCTGTGTACCATGCCTCACGTAAGACAAATGCTCACGATGTGTTAGTGTTTTCCACTTTCCTCTGATTTTGCTCTAAGCTGCAATGATTTGGGCAGAAGTTCAGTTCCTCCCGTCATGACAGCATTTTCTTTCAGCTAGCATACATTTCAATCAAGAGCATTTAAAATCATTGGTTCTAAACTGGTTTAAATTCTTATGTTCTTGCTTTCTTTAAAAGCAATGTTAATTCATCACATGGTATTTCTTTTATTCTTACTGATAATAGCTGGTGCTCTGAGTAGCCTGGCTTCTATAGTAATATTTCTACTAACAAAGAGGATTTATTCTAATGAAATATTTGATGTCAGAACCTTTGTGAATAGAAGTTAGAACAATAAACAAACGAAATACGGTTTCTCTTCTCATTCCGCAAGCTTGGTCACAGGCTGCGTCCTCTACTGAGGGTAAGAAGACATCTGACTTTAGCCTAGGGTGAAAGCCTCATCTTATCTCTTGGGGTGGTTCACTGCCCAGAGGTTCAGCATGCACCTGTGCTTTGACTAAGTAGCCTCTCGGCAACTCTTCAGTGACTAGTTACCTCTTCAGTGACTAGTATAACAGGAATCTTCTTCTCAGAGGAAACCAGTGTCTTTTGGCTTATAATTTTCTCTGAGACCATCATCTTTGTAAACTGGAGGGAGCCCAAGTAGTAATGGGGAGGCCCAGCCTGAACCAGTTACATAATTCTGTTCACAGAGAGGTGTCTCTGAACTTGCCCTCATGGCCATTAGGAAAAGCTTATTTATACACAAACGTACATTTTGTTTATTTGATGAAAATTTTCTAAATTAGAGATGGAGAAGCGCATGAGTGGTGGTAAGGAAAGCCAGTGTCACTCACCTGCCCCGGCTGCTCACAGGCTGTCTGGTACCTGGCCTGCTGGCACAGTTCTTTGACCCGCTCGTATTTGGGCAAGTGATTTGACTGTTGGATATTCTTGCTGGACTCTTCCTTCTTACGTAGAAATTTGCTTCGACAAAATGGGAAAAGCTTCGTATGTGAGAAGTGATCTGAATTACCATCTCTGAGTCCTGCCTGTTCTTTTTTTTTCCCCATCACATGACTCCACATTCTTTAAACAGCAATAAATAGATGTTAAAGCTCTGTCTATAGGACTTCAGCATTTGATGGGTCCTTTGTAAAAATGACAAATTGGGTAGGATGAAGATGAGAGGTCAGGAAAAGATTCATTCCTCCCAAAAGCATTAAATTCAAACTTTGGGATTACATGTTTATTTACATGTTCCAAGTTCTTTCTGTTAAAAAATTATATGAATGTTTTCTCTCTCCTAATTTGTGTACAGAGAAAAACAAGGCAATGGGCATTGAAGAATCAAAAGGCAAAACCCAGAAATGACACTGGAAATAATCACAATGGCATACATTTATCTATTTAAAACTAGGAAAGGCACATAATGGAAATAAGTAGGAGGTAGGAAGAAGGGTGCCAGGTAAGCCTTGGAGGCAGCTTAGAGAAGAATGTGGGGAGGATGGTAGAGAAATGGAATCCGCTGGTCTGATTAGAAACCAACAGTGAGAAATGCAACAGTAAATCTACACCCATGATGAAGGGTTTGGGCCAATCCTTATGAGCATTTGTTCTTTTCAGGGGGCGTGGAGTCATCATTGTCTTGCTTTTTTGGTATTTTAAAAATTGATATATCATAATTATACATGTTTTGGGGGGTATGTACGTATTTTGATACCAGTCTACAATGTGTAATGATCAAATCAAGATAATTGGGATATTCATTGTCTCATTTATCTTTTCCTTGTGTTGGGAACATTACAATTCTTCACTTCCAGCTATTTCAAAATATACCAGAAATTATTGTTAATGATAAGGTCCCAACTATGCTATCGAATACTATAGCTTCTATCTAACTGTATTTTTGCACCAATTAACCAACTTGAGAGTTTATTCTTTACCATTCTGATCCCGCAATAATTAGTCTACTGGCCACTAGAGAATAAGTAGCAAACCACTCAATCTTGTAACTAGGCTTGCAAAATCTGCATGCTTAGTAAACAAAAATAAGGAGGAATAAAAAAACACCCAGCAGGGAGAGCTGCCCACTAGGACTGGTTCCCAGAAGCACCCCAGGAACCAATAATTACCCTCTTTCCACTAGGAATGTATCACGCCAAATTTTGGCCTTCTTGTTTGTTCGAAACCTGAAAGCAAAATGATAATATTTACTGTTGGCATCTGGACATTTTTCCAAATGGATCTGCGCTAACAACTTATTTAAAGAAACACCTCTCACTTGCCACAGACCACGACTGCATCTCCATCAATATGCTTTTCACAAGCAGCTGAAAATTGCTCAGCTTGGGGGTGATCCTTGTGGGCAAGGCATATTTTGCCTCCATGTCTTTAGTTGCTGGCTGGCTCTGGGTACTGGCCGGAGCTCAGTGTGTTTGGGGCTGGCTGAGAGAGGAACAGTGACGCACCTGTTACCTGGCTTCTCTGGGTCCAGAAGCTTGAGGACAGACTTGCCGTCCACATCAGGAGGTGTGTCCAGCCCAGCGATATCCAGGATCGTGGGGGCCAAGTCAATGTTGAGAACGATCTGTGGGACTCTGTAAAGGGGTGGATGGTGATGGCTGAGATCCAATGCCAGGGGAAGGTGGCACTTAAGGCTGCTTTTTCTACAGCAGTGACTCAATGGCCTTCCAGTCTTCTCACCCCCTCATCTGGTCTCCTAGGCATGGTGGTTGCACGTGACAAGGGTGGGTATGTGATCACAGCAATGGTACTGAGCAAGATTAACTGACTCTCATGAGGGTCAGGCTGGAGAGATGCCTGCCTGATCCTTCTTTAAACAGCAAGAAATAGACGCTAAAGCTCTGTCTACAGGAGTTTAACATTTGATGGGTCCTTTGTGAAAAGGACAAACTAAGTAGGATGAAGATGAGAGGTCAGGAAAAGATTCATGCCTCCCAAAAGCATTAATTTCAGAATTTGGGCATACATGTTTTATTTTACATGCTCAACGTTCTGTTTGTTAAAAATCACATAAATGTTTTCTCTCTCCTAATTTATATACAGAGAAAAATAAGGCAATGGGCATTAATGAATCGAAAGGGGAAACCCCTGTGGTCTGACCACATTGCCAGGCAAGAGGCGACCTGATACACAGTTTTTGCAGTATGCACACTCTTGTTTAAAACTCAATAGTCCATAACTCTCTTAAAATCAATATTTAAAAAACGGATGTACAGTTTTTACAGCTGAATTCAACCTTTGCTACCTCGTCCTTAAAACATAAATCCTTCTAGGTATAGAACTGACAATTCCCAGGGCATTTCTAATAATCTCAGGAAGCATCCTTCAAAGAAATCCTTACTTCAGTCGCCCTTTCTCCAGGATGTAGCACATGAGGTGGATGGGGGGATTCAGAACATCTGGGTTCTGGGCCCCACTGCCACCACTTCCATAATTAGGGATCTGAGATGAGCACTGAGGCTGCCTGCCTGGCTTCACTGTTACATCAGGGGTCCAGGCTAGATGCTTTTTTTTTTTTTTTTTTCAAATAAAACAGATTTTATTTATTTGAGAATGTGTTTTCCAGAGCAAACTTAGATAGGATATTTTAACTTCATGAATTTATATTCTACAAAAATATAATTAATTCAAGTTAAGCTGCTCTAATTTTTAATTAATTGAAGTTTTTGTATGAGGATCACTAAATTTGAATAAAAATTACCTGATTTTTTATATCATAATTTACAGATTCTGCTTCTACACATTGTCTATAGGGACCATTATTTCTACAAGTCCTCTTTCCTATATCTTCCACTCTCATCCCATGTGAATAAAAAAATCCTTTTTTGGACACACAAGGGTCAGGCAGATACAACTACACGGTGGTTCACATCATTTTCTGGGGAGAAGTTGAAACTGTTTTTATACACAAACATTTTGTTGGCCAACTATCAAATAAAACAACTCTGACATTTGTTAAACATTGGGAAGGAGACTTTAGTACAATTGCAGTAGTTGTTATTGCCATCATAATAGGGCTCAGAAATTGATCATCACTCTGAACACAGACAACTCAGGATTTGTAGTCAATAAGCGGAATAAATCAGTGGATAAAAAATTACTGAAAAACATTCACTAAAACATCAAAGGAAGAGAAATTTTTTTCTAACAGAATTCTGGCTACAGACTGCCTGAGGACTTAAACATCAAGAAAGGGGATCTGAATCTGAGTGGATGCAAAGGATATGTGGAATACGCTAAGTCTTAACAGGATTTCTGAAAATGAGCTTCTTAAACCACAAGCAGAGTTATAATATAAGTCAAGGTTGGGGGCCAGGCACGGTGGCTCACGCCTGTAATCCCAGCACTTTTGGAGGCCAAGGCTGGTGGATCATGAGGTCAAGAGATCGAGACCAACCTGGTCAACATGGTGAAACCCTGTCTCTACTAAACATACAAAAAATTAGCTGGGCACGGTGGCACGTGCCTGTGATCCCAGCTACTCGGGAGGCTGAGGCAGGAGAATTGCCTCAACCCAGGAGGCAGAGGTTGCGGTGAGCCAAGACTATGCCATTGCACTCCACAGGCTAGATGCTTTTTAAGGGCCATTCCAGCTTCTGGATTCTACTTCCACTTTTTCGTTTAGTCTTTCCATAATTCTTTCATGGATGCAATCCCATTTTATGCAAAACATTCTGAGATGATTGGCAAGGCCATTTTATGATGGGAAAATAGAGATGCAAAGAGATGCAGTGACCTGCCTACAGTGACAGAAAGAGCAGTCTAGTCCTTCAGCTCTTTCCCTTTAAAACAAAATCCAGCTTTAAAAAATTTATCTTTTAAAAACAGTTCTTGAGTAAAAAAAATTTTAAAGTTAAACACTAAAAGGATGGCATTTTTTTTTAAATGACAGGGTATCTCTGATTCAAAGAAGGATGATGTCCCAGAGGATCACACCCTGTTTGTGTACACAGACCAAAAAGACATGGATTCCAGTCAATTTGAGAGAATTAGTCATTGATTCAGTTATTTTACCTTTTTCTTCAAGTAGTATACTTCATCTAATTTAAGATGTGGCAGGGGGGGAAAAGGTTTTCATTTTCTAAATTAACCAACCCACATACATCCTTTTTTGTTTTGGATGAAAGGAAACCAGATATGGAGACTGGTAATTGAATTATCTTAGACACACATGAGGTACGACAGTTGAATGTTGCAAACAGAGAAATACGTACATTGATCCTGGTTCTACGCTTGGACCACGAATAAAAAAAGGCACACGAATATCAAAGTCGTATGGCATGGATTTCCCCTTGACCAGTCCAAACTGCCCGATATGGTAACCGTGGTCGGCAGTGTAAATGATGTAAGTGTTCTCCAGCTCCCCCGTCTCCACAAGCATGTTATACAGCTGAAATACAGCACAGGAACAAGTCAGAATCAATTGTGCTGGTGTAAGATGATGCTCAATAGTGTTGCCACGATCGCCCCCAAATCTTTTTCCTGTTATTTTTAAAAGGCAAGAATTGCTTTAATAATGTTATCCACATTTTCTATTTGCTTACAATCTTGGCGGGAAAAGGTCCAATGGTAAAGTTAAAATGTAACTTTTTGGAATCTGGCACATTCTACCTACAGGCTTTTTATTTGTTGTCTGGTAAAACAAAAACAAAAACAAAAACAAAAACATGTCCCCCCAACCCCCTGAATACAACAACTTCTACCACCAAACTTCACAGGTTTTACTTTGAAAAATCCATTGTTAAAGCAATTTTATCATCACATATCTAATTACCAAGGGTTAAAAACAGGCTGCTTCAGAGCCTGATCCAGTTAAATCTAGCCTGAGGCATGGCTTGTTTGGCTTATATTATGCTTTAAAGTTCAGAAAATTTCAAATAAAGTTTTTTTGTTTCTGGCTTCTTTTAAAAAAGTCAGAAGACCTGCTGATACTTGATCCACATTTCCACATGGCAAAATTTAGCTGGAGCTGAGTAATTGCTGTTGCTTTAGATGGGGCCATTAAGTTCAAGTTAAAGTTCAAGTCCACCACACGCCCCATCATTCCTCATTGCCTTTGAGGATGTGGCCCCTGATTTACACTGATTTGATTTTCCTCTCCTCTTTTTTTTACTGGCTCCGTAGGAAACCAACCCTGGAGAGGTAGATGGAATGAGGACAAGATAGGAGAAGGATGATTAAGCCACTAAATGCATACTCTCTCTTTCTCTCTCTCTCAATATCATGCTGGAAAATGAAGGGGAAAAAAACAAACAGGATTGGCAAGAATGAATCTACACAAAGGATGCTGGGCCAAAAACTATCACTGAAGTAGGTTCATGTGCTTACCCTCTCCACAGAATCATCCACTGACATCAAAGTCTGGAGCCTTTTGCGCTGTAGAATGTTTGTAAATTCCATGTGGATGGGCAGCATGGGTCCTGTGTACTGCATAATCCAGTGTTTATCCATATTTGGTGCATAATTATAACTAGGAGTTCTGAAAATATCCAGAAATAAATCTTACTATGTATTTCTAACTTAGTCATTTAGGAAAACATCTCAAGGTTGGTGAAATAATCATTAAGGAGAGATAATTGAGACACTGCTAAAACATTTTCCTCTTCCAACTATCTTCTGTTTGCATTTATGAGAAGATGAAGTCTTCACCACCCCTAACAGCAAATATCCTCTGAAGGTATATACATTCAAACATATAAAACCACGACTGGCAGCTGAACGTGTCATTAGAAGTTCATTTGGGTTCACTGAATAAAATGTGTAAGAAACACATCAAGATGATTATGGTTACATTACGAATCTACAGATAAAATCTCAGTAAGGTACAAGGGAATAGTCTTACTGACGTTAACTCATAAAAATTTTATTGCTAATGAGGCTATTAAATATAGTCACAAATATGTTATTTGGAATGATGAACCATTATTTCAACACATTTTTTCTCTTGAATTCTTGAATAAGTATTTCATTAATTACTTACATATCTAGTCTTTATGAGTTTTGTATAGAGATACCATAAATTTAATTGGATTTGTGGGAATGATAACGAAGTCTGCTTCTGCAATATACAGGTTTACCAATAAAGCTATTCATGGCCAGGCACGGTGACTCATGCTCAGCATTTTGGGAGACTGAGGTGGGCAGATCACCTGAAGTCAGAGTTCGAGACCAGCCTGACCAACATGGAGAAACCCTGTCTCTACTAAAAATACAAAACTGGCTGGGTGTGGTGGGGTGTGCCTGTAATCCCAGCTACTCGGGAGGCTGAGGTAGGAGAATTGCTGGAATCTGGGAGGCAGAGGCTGTGGTGAGCTGAGATCAAGCCATTGCATTCCAGCTTGGGCAACAAGAACAAAACTCTGTCTCAGTAAATAATAAATAAATAAATAAATAAATAAATAAATAAATAAATAAAGCTATTCATTTATTAATGAATCAATATAGGTGCTGGGAATAATTTCTGTAAGCCACAAGGAAATGGTCCTATTGTTCCAGGAGAGGTTAGTTCAAGTCTATATTTAATCTACACAGAGATCCACGTGGTATCCCATGCCTTCCACTGTGTACTCAAAAAAAATGTCACCTTCTCTTTGATGTTTTACCCAACTCCCTCAACCATTCAATACTGACACCTCATGCTCTGGCATGGGGACATAAGATGTCTATGCTATGACAATTCTCACTCTGAGAATTCTTTATATTTGAACTCTTTACAGACTATAATCCATTTGAATCTTCTCCTTCAATGTTGTTAAGCACATAGAGGTTGTTTAATATTAAAAGCTGAGTGAGAATTTAACACATGTTGGGTATTGTGCAAACCATTTTATACACATAACTCATCTAATTGTCTCAGCTGTTCTGTAAAATAGGGTTATTATTCCTGTTTTACAGCTGAGAAAATCAAGGCTTAGAAAAGTTAAGGAACTCCTGCAAATTGAAAACACTAGTAAGTGGTAGAAACAGGACTGAATTCCAAAGCTCACTTTCTTTAACAAAATGAATGAAAAGTAAAGTGAGGGGTGCTTCCTACATCTGAGATTGCTTTTAATATGAACCACAACTTTACAAATAGGCAGCCTCAAAGAATGAGCAATAGTTTATGTGACTGAGAAATCTGATTCTCTGTTTCTGTTCTGAGGAGGATCCCATCAGTGAAATATTGTGGATAATGATGGCTGAACGTGACCCCATGCCATTATTTATATTATATTATAAAACTAGGGAGAGAATCAGTCACTGTGAGCTCATTGACTTCAGGAGTCTTGACGGAGTCCTCCACTTGTTCTGTGGTGTGGATTTCCCATGGGGAAAGCTTGGAGTTTCTGAGATTCATGGTGGTATGCTGGGACACTGCCATGCACACTGGGCCGTATAAATGCTACCTGCTATTATACATTCTCTTCTGCCTGTAGGTTGGCAGAACCTCTCTTTTGATAGTAGAAAATGCTGGTTTGGGATCCTTGGCCTTCTTGGCTCACAAAGTTACTCTGCTGACCAGCATGGGTGCTGATTACCCAGTAGAAGCACAGTAGCACAAATAATGTAATATTGAGCTCAGAAGACGCTGTTTGTAAAAGTGGCTCAGCTATGCTCAGAAGTATAAGAAACTCATGTTTAAAGAGACAAGATCCGTAGAGTGGAAAAGAGGGTGTGGCTCACATGTGCTCATCTGTAAATGGAGTTAATAGCACTTTTCTTAAAAAGTTGTTTTGGGGCGCGGTGGCTCACGCCTGTAATCCCAGAACTTTGGGAGGCTGAGGCGGGTGGATCACGAGGTCAAGAGATCCAGACCATCCTGGTCAACATGGTGAAACCCCGTCTCTACTAAAAAATACAAAAAAAAATTAGCTGGGCACGGTGGCGCGTGCCTGTAATCCCAGCTATTCAGGAGGCTGAGGCAGGAGAATTGCCTGAACCCAGGAGGCGGAGGTTGCGGTGAGCCGAGATCGCACCATTGCACTCCAGCCTGGGTAACAAGAGCGAAACTCCGTCTCAAAAAAAAAAAAAAAGTTGTTTTGGTCTAGGCAAGGTGGCTGATGACTATAATCCCATCACTTTGGGAGGCCCAGGCAGGCAGATCACCTGAGGTCAGGAGTTCAAGACCAGCCTGGACAACATGGCAAAAACCTGTCCCTACTTAAAATACAAAAATTAGCTGGGTGTGGTGGCAGGCGCCTGTAATCCCAGCTACTAGGGAGGCCGAGGCAGGAGAATCCCTTGAACCCGAGAGGTGGAGGGTCACAGTGAGTGAGATCATGCCACTGCACTCCAGCCTGGGCGACAGAATGAGACTCCGTCTAAAAAAATAAAGCTGTTTTGAGGAACAACCACCATATATACATAGCACTTAAAATGCCTATAACAGAGGCACGTGAATTTCCTCCATGAGTCAATAAACAAGTAACTCCCATGCATTATCTGGGTTGGTAAAAATCCATAGTATTCTAAAACAAACTCTTCACCTGTCTTTTTTTTTTTTTTTTTGAGACACGGTCTCGCTCTGCTGCCCAGGCTGGAGTGCCATGGCATGATCTCCATCTCAGCTCTCTGCAACCTCCGCTTCCCGGGTTCAAGCGATTCTCCTGCCTCAGCCTCCCAAGGAGCTGGGATTACAGGCGTGTGCCACCATGCCTGGCTAATTTTTTGTATTTTTAGCAGAGATGGGGTTTCACCATGTTAGCCAGGATGCTCTCTCCGCCTGCTTCGGCCTCCCAAACTGCCAGGATTACAGGCATGAGCCACCACCCCCAGCCTGACCTGTCATTCTTTAGACAAACTTTCAATATAAACTCTCTCCTGCCTACCAAAGTAAATAATTCATGAACCATATAGTCCATTATTTTTTATTTTTTGGCCTGAAAGAGTCCATCATATCTAAAAGTAAATCACAGTTGGAAGGGAAGTGGGGAGGGACCTAAGCCCATGTTTCTTATTCTTCATGAAGCATGTTGCGTTTCAAACAGGATTAGGTTAAGAGGTTGAGGAGGAGGAGAGAGGGGCTTCTAAATCCCCTCAAAAAGAGTTTTTCGCCCATGGGGGTAGTTCGAGGTCACAGAAATATAGCAAGTTGGTCGTGAAAGGCCCCTAACCATTTACTGATACGTGACCTGAAAAAGAATACAGCTATAGCAGATTACACAGGGTTTCTTTATAATACCTCAACATCCTTCACTTACTGCCTTTGATGTTGGGTTGGCTTAATTTAAAAATAAATCTAGTTGACTTTTTTAAAACCACAAAACCGCAACACAAATAAAAATTACAATAGGGAACTGAAATGCAGGCTCACAGTGGGCAAATTATATCTTCCACCAGTTACCTTGATGTGCTTGGCATAGCTCCACCCCACTTACAGGAACAGGGGAGCTTGCAGCAAATTATAAGCCTGAAATTGGACTCCCGGATTTACAGAATGACATATGTTAAATCTGGCTTATATTAAAAGGGAGAGTTCAGGGACTGTTGTCAAAGCTGTCCTCCCCTGCCCCCCCTTCTTATTTTTCTTAATTTCTTGATATGGGAGATGACCCCAGATCTGCAGATGAGGTCCCAGTTGGGATCTCAGCAGGCAGCAGGGACAGAGTGCGTATGTGCCTTTTAAAGGAAGACAGACTGCCACTGCTTCCCACAGAACAGCAGCTGTTCAGGGACCTGCAGGTGGAAGGTCGGGGGTCACTGGAATTGACAATGTTGTTGAAAAGTGATCTTTTGCCAAAGGCCTGTGGTTGCCTCCTGCTGAGGTCTGCCAAATTCCTTGAAGATGCAGCCTTCTGTTCCCCAGTGATAATTAAGGCCTGCTTCCCTAACTAAGGATTGACTTCAAATTATTCAAATAGGGCCTGGAGCTGTCAGCTGGATCACAAGCCACTGAAAAAAGCAGGTAACTGTTATTGGGAGAATTGGAAAACCACATATTGGGTTATTCCAGAATGTTTTGGAATTAGACTCAGATTTTCATCCCAGCTCTGTTCCTTAATAGCACGTGATCTCAGACAACTTTTCGTCTAAGCCTCAGTTTCCTCATCTATATAATGGGATAACAACTTTAAAGAGTTCTTGTGAGGATTAAGAGATTTCTGTGGCTCTAGGGAGCAAATTCTGAAACCATACCATACCCATTCTCATAGGTAGCTGGAAGAGAACTTATCCCTTAATAGCTCATTGGATTGTTGCAGCAACTCTGAGGACTCAGCAGGGCATATTAGTCCCATCTTACAAATGAGGAAGTAAACAGTGGTGTCTCAGAAATAATGTACCGGGGCAGCTCTTCGTCAGTGCTCCTTCTACGGCATCACACCCCACAACGTGCCTCAGAAATCCCAGTCATTAAAAGAAAAATTGATGTATCTATTTCTTACTATCAAAAGAAAGTCCTAAAATCTTAGCCTTCATTCTGATTTCAAATACTAGCTTCCCATTCAGGTATCTTCCCATCTGTTGCTATGTCTACTTTGTTGCAAATACAGAATAAAGTCTCACTCTCCTAGGCACACTGCATGCATCCATGAAAAGGGAGAAAACACAACACTGGCTATTTGCTTTATAATTGAGAGGCCAAAAGACTAGACTAGCATTTTTGAATTTCTGTTGCTTTCTTAAAAAAATAAAAATCTGTGTTGGAGGTAGAGTCACCCGTATCTATCCTGGGAAGACCTTTCTATTGCCTGTTAGATAAGGACTTCACCTAGAACTGCACACTCCAGACCTTATACTCCCAAGAAGGCATCCCTGTAATCCTCCATAGACTATTCCCCTATATAAAAGTTCAGCTTTTCCCAGCAAGGCCTCCCTGCATATTGCTTTCCGTAGTCACTTCTCGTTTGGATTTATTGCCCATTACGCTGGATCATGGATACTGTATTGGTAAGCTCAACCTTCACCATCATGCCAAGTCTCCTGGATGTCTGATTTTCTTTCTGGTATTGCTTATTGACATGACAGAACTAAGAATTCTGAAAATCAATAATGTTACCTTTCTTTTTGATGGGTGGGTATTTTAGGAGAATAATTCTTACTAGCAAAGAAAGAGTTTCAAGAGTTGCATGTTATATATGAAATCTGTATCTGGGAAATTGCAAAGAACTTAGGAGTTCATTTTTACTGCTGAGGGCCTTTGCTGTCACTCCAGTGAAAATTAGTATATTTCTAGTGATTTGTAGCTAAACATGTGTTTTCTTCATTTGTTTGGTCTCAAACAAACAAAAAGCCCTAATAATCTAACCCTTAAAGGGTACTGACAGAAGGCCCATCATTCTCTGAGAAATGAAGTAGGCTTCAATTCCCAGAATAAGCCAGTGATACAGATTTGAGGCACATATTCAAAGCATTAAATTGGAAATTCTATGCTTAATCTCCCAAGCTGCACCATCTCAGTTTTCACTAAAACTTAATTTACCTAATTGACTTTGTGGAGATATTCCCCACCCGAGTTCAAATATCTATAGATAGGTAACATTTGAACATATGCAAGATAATATCAAATGATCTTGATTATAGGTATATAAGAAAAATAATTCAGAGTCTTTTAATGAATCTACAAACACCAGTTGGAATTGTGAAAGTGCATAGAATTGTTTATAGCTCTGATTTGAATTGTGGCTGTGATGTAAACTGAGTCAGTCTGGCCAAGAGAATTGAGTTTCAGTCTGGTTTTGGCCCTAACTACTCATGTGACCTTCACAAAACCATTTGGGTCTTCATTTAAAAAATATAGACTTTGGGTCTTTGTTTTTTAATCTAAAAAACTATGGAATTAGAGTATCTCTAGGTGTCCTTTAAATTCATAAAGCCAATTGTTTAAATAGTTTTGATATGATTTTAAAAATGTTCTCATGTCAGCTATTTAGTGAGGTGAACACGTTTATTTGCTAAGCAACAATGAAATGTGCAGCTACTTTGTCCAAAGGCATGCTCACCAGGCACTGGGAGGTAAAGAGATAAAGCATTTTTGTCCCTGTCCTCAGGACAAAGCTAAACTCCAGGGTACCATTCACATGAGATTTTATTTGAATGCTGTCCCCCTGGAGTTGTGCAACTTGACTTCAGGGATGTGAGTAAGCCAGCAACACCAACGCTGACAGTGTAAGTAGCAAATGATCCACCCAGAGAAGAACAAAGTAGAAACAGAGAGAAACGGGAGCAATGAGTTCTGCTCAAATTAGATTTTTTTTTTTTTTTTTTGTAGAATTTAAACTTTTCTCATCTTCAAAAGCACGTCCTTTCATGTATTTGTGGAAAGAGGTACGAATGTGCAAATTCTTTTAAGGTAAGACATTTCTTTCCAGCTTTAGATAAAAAGGTGTTTCAAAACCTTTGTCCTGTAGCTTACACAGAGGGAGTTTTTCCTTTGACATCTTATGTTTATTCACAAGCTCTACCTTCACAACAACTCTTGCAAATTAGTGCACATTGACTGTTCTACCAAGAGTTTAGATTTCACTTGAACTTGTGTATTTGTGTGTGTGTGAGTGTATGTGCACACACACATAGTCACACACATTTACAGGTATGGGAAGAAAGAACTGTTAAATTGAAATAACAAGAAAAAATGTTTAAAGTTGACAGGGCATAGTTTGTAGAGAGGTGATAAGGGGGTCCCTTAGCTTCCTGTAGAATCATCAGGGAGGTAAATGACGTCTCTTTCCCTGTCATAGCTTTTGTCCACAGGTGTGTATCATGACATCACCAAGGCCAGGATAGAGAAGTATGTTAAAGTGGAGGTGAAGGAATTGCATCCCTATGGCAATTCTGCGGAAGTAAGTTACTGAAAAGTAGAGTCTTAGCCAGAGCAAAGGGCTTTATAATAATAGGATTATTATGTGTGTTATTACGACGGAGGCTTCCTCTGATTTCTCAGAAGCCATGAATAGCTGAGCTACAGTTTGATTAAACCATTTTCCCTGTCAACAGGCGGTCGATAATCCCCTCTCATTCTTCCTTGGTAAGCGTAAGCTCTACCATCAGTTTGTAAAGCTAAGGGGCCAATAGCAAACTGGCTTCCTCTCTTTGTTGGGAACGGCAAACACCTTGGAAGGATGATACATTCATCCAGACTGAGAGGGTCAGGTAGTTACAGCCTGATGCCAGAAGAAAGCTATCCAGATGATGCCTGACCACCAAGGAAGAAGACCGAAAGCAAAGTGTTCACGTTACTTGCATCAATGCAACTGGAGAGAACCTACGACTTCTTGCTTAGTGTTTGCAGGGCCTGCCAAATATTTCTGCAAAGTACTTAACTTCTTGCATCCCTTTGCTTGAATGTGTTGCTAATGTTTCCTCTAAGGAAGCTGGTCATTGAGTAGCCCCATGCACTACAATCGGCAGCTTGTCTTCAATTTGTCTCACTCCTTTTGTCTGAAGACTGAACTCTGAACCTGTGCACACACTCACTCCTTCTAGCCCCTTCCTCCAGCAGCAGCCAGGGAGACTCTCACAACAAAGATGCCAGGAATTCAAGGCTTTCAAGGCCTGCAGGAGACCACATTCTAGGTGCACAAAACCCAAGGATTACCAGCAAAGAGAAGCTGAATCCCTCAACCAACCACGTGAATTTTCATTTCCTGTGGCTGAGGGAGTTCTCCAAACTGGCGCTTACCCACAGCACATACTTGCACCTGGAAAAGATAACACAGTCCAGACTGGTCCTCATCCTGTCTCTTCTATTGGAATAGCCAGATGTGACAGGCTCATAACAATGTGAGTCTTAGCTTGTCAAGAGGTCTGCCATGTCACAATGGACAAGAATTAAGTTGTTATTTTTCTCACTGCTTCCCCTGAACCTTAAGTTGAGCCATGAAATTGCCCTTTTGTAGGTCAAGAAAGATAGAATATTGGTAGTTTCTTAATACAAAGGAGCAATAAGAATGAACCCTTACAAAGTGGCTTCTATGTCTCAGGCTGTATGTGGGGACTTTACACTATTGTCTTAATTTCTCTTCAGGACATCACATTAAGGTGCTAGTATTATCCCCATTTTGCAGATGAGACAGTGTAGGTTTCTAGAGATTAAAGAAAGTACCCATAGACTTAGTGAGGGCTGCTGAGACAGGAATCCAGGCTTGTTAGCCTCTAAGGCCACACTCTGCTCTGTGTAGATTTTACTTCATAGAATCACTAATAAGGGCAATAGATGGTTCATTTGAACTAATAAGGAACAACTGAATCTATTTGCATGTGGAAATATCTGAGCCACCTCTTGTTTTGTTACTACCTGGCCTCCAGCGACTCTCTGCTTGTGGTTACATACAAACTCACTGACATCCTCAATATCCTACAACAGCTTCCCTTTGCAGCATTGTTCCTTACTGCTGCTTTCTTTGTAGCCTATTCTCCAGTTTCTAGGACACATCTTAGATTGCCTCCCTTATATAGTGACCACATGGCCTTGCCAAATTCTTTTCCTGATACCCAATCTCTATACAATCATCTGCAGAAATTTCACCCATCCTTTGAGGACCACTTTGGAGCCTTGGTCCATGAAGTTTTCCTGGTTTCCCTCAAAGATATGAATGCTTCTCCCTCCCTGCTCCACAGCCCTGAGAATGTCTGCTCTGTGCTTGTCACTTCTGGCCCTATTGGTGATATCACCATTGGGACACATGCCCATCCTGCCCCTAGAGCAGAGGTTGGGGCAAAGTCACTCTATCGAGGATAAGACAGTATTTCCAGGCTGTACAGTATCTGACACAACTATTCGACTTGGCTGTAGCATTGTGAAAGCAGCCACAGACAATATATAAATGAACGAGCATGGCTATGTGTCAATAACATTTTATTAACAGAAACTGGTGGCTAGCTAGGTTTGGACTGTGGGCCCCAGTGTGTCAACCCCTATCTATCTTAGCTTATCAGTCCCTAAATGTTAGCAACTGTGTCTTCCTCATGCCTACTTATATTCCTGCTGGGCTGCATAGTGTCACAGGTGGCACTAATAAATATTTGTGGAATGAAATAGAATTTTTAATTACTAGAATCAGAGATGCTTTTCAAAAGCTATTGCCGAGACCCTGAGAACTCTGCAGACCCCTCCGCTCATGCTATATTGAATCCATGCAACTGAGCTGTCAGAACCTCTTGACCTGAGGCTGATTTTCCTGCAGGCTTAGGACCTTGCCTCAAAGCTTCAAAAGCAGGCTGACTTTTAAGGAGCCATAAAACACCCTGTTTTGTCAATCCCTTCTCCTTGAGCTTGGGGAACACCTGTAAAGTTTACAGTTGTAGGAAGTCACCTTAGGCTGGGTTTCTGCTAATGCAATAAAGAAAGGTAAAGTGATTTCTGATTCAACAGAAATGGGAAAAGAGGGGTTGGAGGGCATTGAAAAAGCCTGCAGGACTCTTTCCTTTCATTGTATCAATTGGCTACTAAATTTGTGAGTGAGCTATAATGAAGAGTCGCTTGCCACACATGAGTTTCATTCATGAATTTAGTTGCAAAGTTATATGTAGTGGAAGATAGAAGCTTAAATATCCACCCATAGCGTCGACTCCAAAACGTAACGGCTTATCCCAGCTATATTCCCAGGTGCTGGGGTAACCTTCATTGTTTGTTGATGATATTTTGTGCATTAAAACACTTCCATCCTCTGAGTTCCTGGGCATGCTCAGGAGGTTACCCACCCTGGCCTCGTATTGTTAGTTCTTGTCCTGAGTCAGCTCTGGCCTCCTTCTTTTTAGTCTAAGTCATGTGATGTCATAGAGATGATCTGTGTACTACTGATCAAGAGTCATCAGTCAATTAGGTACATTAAGGTACAAATAAAAAGATTTTATAAGGCTGAGTGCAGTGGCTCATGCCTGTAATCCCAGCACCTTGGGAGGCTGAGGTGGGCGAATCACTTGAGGTCAGGAGTTTGAGATCAGCATGGCCAACATGGTGGAACTATGTCTCTACTAAATATACAAAAATTAGCTGAGCATAGTGGTGTGCACCGGTAGTCCCAGCTCCTCAGAAGCTTGAGGTGAGAGAATTACTGGAACCCAGGCAGAGATTGCAGTGAGCCGAGACTATGCTACTGCACTCCAGCCTGGGTGACAGAACAAGACTCTGTCAAAGTGACCAGCAACTAGCCTGCAGTAGTTACTTACCCATTTTCATAAGGTTCTTTCTGCCTGGAATCTTGGTTAATAACCAAGTATAGATGAAAAGAAATGATTTTTAAGTACAAACAGATTAAGAACCAATTTTGGAGGTTTCACAGTATAGGAAAGAGTTATCAATTTTCGATTCCCTGTCTTTCTAGAGAAACTTTCAGTAGATGCAGAGCCAACTTTGCTTCTCAGTGTGGAAGACTGAATATTGATGGCTAAGCTTGGGAAGAAATGGTGTCGACAGAGTGAACAACAAAATCATGTTCTTTGCTGCCAAAGCATCCGGATTTTCCCACCTTTGGCTGGCGAGAATTATGGGCACATGGCAGCTCTCTGTCTGTCTCATCCCCCCATGGCATCAGCCCTCTTACTCACCCCTCACCTCAAAGACTCTTGCTTCTTAAAAAAATCAGGCTATTTTAAAGCTGTGACCTGAGAAGCCCTCTTGGGCAAGCCACTCAAGCTGCCTTCTGCAGGAATCCTAATTGCACATCTGCAGCAAAGCTGCTACAGTATTCGCCTGGAAAATAAACTCATGTTTCTATAACCAGACCAGGGGTCCCCACTGTGCTGCTATGAAAAGCATGCTATTTGATCATCATTATTATTAGACCAGACACACGAATATTATTTAAGACAACGAAAGGGAACTCTTGTTAAAATTGCCCCCATTTGCTTCACTCTATGTACGTCTCTTCCTTTCTATTTATCTACTTGTTAATGCTGGAAATGTAATTCCTTCTCAAACCATCCAGATAAGGTGCTTTCTTTCAGGCTCTGTGGCTTTGCCTGTTCTGTGGTCTGCACTTAAGTTACCCTCTTATGAAGGAAGCCTTGTGGATAAGGAGGGTGGAAAGAAACAGTGGGGGTGGGGAGGTAAAGGGGAGGAGTGGGATGGGGAGAAAAGGGAGGGCATGTTCAGCCAGTCGCAGAGTTGAATTTGTTACTCACATGTGTTGGGAAGCATTGGGGTACAGTTTAGAAAACTGTGGGGCTGAGTCCTCCGGGCCATGGGGCGCAGCGTGGCTGATCACCATCATAACGGGCCTATGGGGATACATTCTCTTAGACATTTTGAAGTAATTAATGCTCTCGTTAGTGATTAAGTCTGTGAAGTAGTCCTGAAACATACATTTAACACAAAACAAAAATTACAAAAGGTGGCATTGATCAGATCACATTTGAATAACTGCTTTCCTCAGAAGCAAGTCACTGCATGAAGAGGTAAGGTCTACAGTAGGAAGGAAGGCTGTACCTCCCAAGGCAGCAGAACATCTTCGATAATAGAGGAAGTCAGCTGCCAGTTGCTTTCTAGGGTTGCTAGCTTGGTAACAAGCGAAAAATGTATTTTAAGTAATACACAACTTAGCAATCAGGAAAAAATCGTCAAGTCGTGTTTGCCCAAAATAATGATTAATCTGGCAATAAAACTCTAAAACAAATGAAACACCAGATACTGGTCTCAGTCTCAGGTTTCGTTGATGTAATTCCTTGGCAAAAAATTTAATTACTTCAAGGGCAGGAAACACCCACACCCACTTCAAATGTACAACTGCAAAATACACACACACACACACATGCATGCACACACACATGCACACACATACACAAACACAAGAAAAGATATTTCCTTCAAATGAAAAATCCACCTGTGGGAATTACAGTAATCACTAATCAAAGCCATGCCCAAAATCCGGGAGCACAGGGAAAAGCTGTAACATTTGATCAGTTAATTTACTTGAAACATTTCAATGGGGAACAGTTGATTTCCTGCAGATTATACTGTGTTAATTGCACAACTAAAGCAATACAGCTGCTGGGATTAGAGCCTGACTTGCTAATAAAATGACTTAACCCACAGTCAGGGGGGCTGATGCAGGTCTGTAAGAGGGAGGGAGGAAATGGAATGAAAAGCAAAGAAAAGATGAAAACTTAAACCACCTGCTTCTTTTAAGTGTGTGCCGTTGGTTTGGAGCTCCAGTATAAACTTTATTCAGAAAGCGTTTAGGCAATATTTGCAAATGTTAAAGACTTCCAGGCATGGCTAATCACATGTTGTGGATTTAAGGACCAGAACAGCTGCAAGAGCAGTATCAGAGGGATGGTCTGTGTCACATGTCATTGTTAGGGCAAGTCTACAGGCTATCCCCTTCCTCTTCCAAGGGGGTGTCTGTTTCATTCTTTTCCTCACTAAAAAAAGATATATATTCTTCTCAGACACAGTTGTCTTTGACACTTAATCAGCTGTGATAATGAACAAGTTACGCTGATTTAGTATTCAGAGAGAATCTTGATTACTTTGCTCTCTTTAGGACAGCAGGGAGAGAAAGGTTAATAACTTGAACAAGTAGCATGAAAAAGCATCCCTACAGACAGCAAAGCAGAGCAGTGACAATTAGTGCACGTGGTCTGCACTATTTGCATGCAATGATTGTATCCACCACCGGGGATATGACCTAGGGTGAGTGGTTGAGCCACTCTAAAATGCTTTTTTCTCATCTTTGAAAATGAGGATATTGCTCAAATTTGCCTCCAAGGTCTCTGCCAACTTTTAACTTTCCTGAGTTTGGAAGCCTATTAGCAATGTTTATTAATTCATTTGCATTGTTTTCTGAAGGGTTTGAAGGAGATGGACTTACATCTTATCTCCCACCAAGTCCCTTGTGCTCAAATCAGGCCAAGCATAAAGACAGCACTGTGCCAACATTAAATCAAGCTCCCCCTTTCCAATTTCTCCCAAGTGCTCTAGTCTGTTGGGAGAGGTTGCTAGATAGAGCAGATTCTCAGCTTCTTTTAGATAAATGAGGAAGAGATGGGTATGGCTGGAAGGGAAGGGGATCTTTTAGGCAAAACCACAGGCTAAATTCAAAGATACTTTCCCCTTTATTGTTATGATTTAAAAAAAATTTAAACAAGTCAGCTAGCATAAAATCTTTCTGAATTTTTAAGTCAAAACTAGAATCCATTTGTCAAAGAACCATGGGACATATTGATTTCAGTTTCTCTGAACAGATTCGAAAATCCTAGGCTTGAGATAGCATTAGAGACTTCTGTGGACATTAGCGACTTCTGTGGACTCTTGCTGTGATAGGGCAGGTGTCTTTGTCACATATACTTAGTTTGGTCATACAGGAGTAAAAGCAAGGAATGTGGTTTTTCAGCCTTTAATTATCATATTTATTTGCTCTTATGATTATGCCTAAATCTGAAGCTACAGACAAAATATACTTTTATCCCAGTGAAAAGTAATACGGTACAAGATGAACATTTGATTATGTGGACAAGTTCTTGGCTGGGGCCAGGAGAGCTGCGGGACAAAAATTATCACAAGAAAGAGCAGATAATTCTGATTTTCTTGATGATACTTTCATCAAAGCCTGATTGCCTTTCATCCTAATGAGAGAGGGAAATCACTGTACAAAGGCAGTGTTCCTTGAGAGTCTTTTCCTTGCCTAGAGTTTAAAATTACCTTACAATTTCTCATTCGAACGTTGTGAGAATGTAGAAAGCCAATCTTTGGATAGTTTAACTCACTGAAAATGGCTTTTCCCCATTTTGCACAAAGTAAATTGATGCAGTGTAAAAGTGCCTGAAAATTACCTTTGCATAATCAAATCCATGCTTTTCTTTGATGCCATTGCGACAAACAGTGTAATTATAGAAGCGAGAATTCTTGATTAATCCAAGCCATTCACGCCACCCAGGGGGGATGTAGCTGCCGTTATATTCATTGAGGTATTTTCCAAAAAAGGCTGCAGTGGGGGAAAAAAAATTATTTTTTTCATATAAAATGATTAATCATAAATAAATGGATAAGTATAAAATTATTACATGAAAAGAGATGGTTAAGCAAAAGCTGACCTAGGTAATAGTGAATGCCAAAATGACACGAGTGTAGTACTCCAATCCTTTGCAAAGTGACATAGACACATTTTCCTTTAGAGTAAATAGAAGCAGCACCCAAGGACACGGATTACAGCTCAATAAAACCATCATAATGATCACAGCACTCTGGGTTATTTTGTTTCTTAAGGTCCTACTGGAGTAAAATCAGAATATGCCCTTTTGCTAAGTTGATGGACCAATCAGAGAAGTGGCGTGAGATTTGGAATGCAACCACTGGGCAAGTTTTGGGGAACTGAAAGTTCAGTCTTTGTGGTAAGTTTTCTAAGTTACTATTTGAGAATTGTGAATTATAATAACACTGTTGAAAAGCTTGTTTTTGTTTTTACAGATCCAGAGAGTACACATTTTCCAAACCAGGGAATCATGGTCAATTCCATTTTTTGAGATATGATCAGGGTTTTCTATCTCATATAGTATGTAATGGGTGTTTATGTTATGTGTATTTCATGAATGTACACATCTGTTACTGATAATAAGAATTCTGTCAACACAGAGTTACTATATAGATAACTGATTTTCATAAAATTATAGTACAGTGGAAGTATATGTGTCACAAAACACCACGGTTCATTAAAAAAGCCACCAAAAGGCCTTCATATTTATAACTTTGGCATGTCACCTCCAAGAAAGACCACTGTGCCACAGGGCTGACTGGGCCTTTCTGAGAGGGTGATTAGAAATTTGGTCTTCTGCCAAAGATGGTGACAGGAGAGGGGTGCGGGAAGAGAAGGGGAAGTTGGGATTCCAGGAACAATGTGAGTTCATTCTTGAAGTGAAAAATACATTACAACCTAGCATGGTAGTCATAAATGTACTGGAATATTTCTGAGAGAGAAAGAGGATGCTATTTGTAATTGCTTTAACTACAGAGGAGCAGGTATAAACAAGCACTATTCTGGGTAAACTTTCAATGTTTGGTCACTCACTCTATTTAGCTACACACATAGCTTTTCCTTCAAGTAAAAAGGGCTAGAGAATATTTTATAGATGTCTGTATAGATATATGCATGCGTGTGTGTATGTATATATGTGCACACTCACCCCTATACATACAAATACATATTTAGGCAAGATTTAGTTTTTCTGATGTTATAAAGCTGTTGCCAGATGTCTTCTATGTCAAAGCCATTTCCTGGCTTCATTACACAGATGTTATAAGTGCCCTTGCTTACATCCATGGTAACAAGTAGTTCCTGGAATACTGGCTTGAGATAATAGAGACGCATTTTAGAATTGGGGCACTTTATTGGCATTGGTCTTAAAACACACATTCGAAATTTTAAACTTACTTAATGTACATCATTTTGGTGTCTCTATGGGATACCTATTTAGCTTGCTTTTATCTTTGATGTACAACTACAGACGGTCCCTGACCTACAATGGTTCAACTTAAGATTTTCATATTTACAGTGGTGTGAAATTGGTATCCTTTCAGTACAGTACTCAATCAATCCAATGAGATACTCGGTACTTTATTACAAGCCTATTGGCTTTGTATTTGATGATTTTGCCCAACTGTAGGGCAATATAAGTGTTCTGAGGACATTTAAGTTAGACTGGGCTAAGCTAAGCTCTGGTATTCAGTAGGTTCAGTATGTTAAATGCATTTTGACTTACCGTATTTTCAACTTATGATGGGTTTATTGGGATCTGACCCCATCGTAAGTCAAGGAGCACCTATACCTAAAGAATATCTCCATCTGAATGTTTTACTTGCTTCCTAATGCTGTTGCCTCAAATGGAATTACCAGTTTTCCCTTTCTGCTTTACTCCATTCCTCCGAAAGGCATAATCACCCTCCGTGAACCAGGCTTGGCCGTGCAGAGCCTCCTTTGTTTACACCTGCTCCTGCACTCCCCTTGCTGTGAAGTTGCCACCCCATGTTGGTTCTACCTTGGAAACAGCACTCAAATCCCTCCCACCTTCCCTGGTAACTTACGACCCCTCACAGATGCTCACGGTCTCACTGACTTTCCCAGCCAGGCTGGAGGAGTCTTTCCACTCGATTGCCACTAGTTAATCTTCCCAAGGACCTGCTCTGGTCATTTCACCCTCTTCTTGGAATCTCAGGTAACCCTCATTGCCTGCAGAATCAAGTGTATACTGCTAGCTTGTCATCAGAGGCCTACCTTGCGTTTGGACAAAATCCCTCCTTTTCCAACCCCATCTCCCATTTCTCTGATAATTGTCCCTCTCTCCAGCTAATGTTTCCTCTATTTGCTTTCTGGTTCCCACCTCTCTACTTTTGCTTGTGCAATTCTCTTTATTTGCCTCTTTATATCAAGGCCAGAGCAGCTGCCATTTCACTTACAGTCCCTGTCTTAATTACACAACACTGTCTTTGTGGCTCTAATGCCATCTTCCCTTTCTCCATTGTGGTACAGTCATGTTCATCTAGAAGCTGAATAGCCCCTAGACTGTAAGCTTTTTGAGGGCAAACATTGCTTCTGCCTCATCTCTGAGGTACTCTCCATCCTTCGCAGAGTACTGGGCTCCATCCTTTTTGTTTCTTGAACTTGGGTTCATGAACCAATGTATTCTGGGGACTTGACGAGGTCTAGACTTAAAAAATTGTGTGATTTTGCTTAAATTATCATTTTTTTTTGAGATGGAGTCTCACTCTGTTGTCCAGACTAGAGTGCAGTGGTGTGATCTCGGCTCACAGCAACCTCTGCCTCCTGGGTTCAAGTGATTCTCCTGTCTCAGCCTCCCAAGTAGCTGGAACTACAGGTGTGCACCACCACACCCAGCTAATTTTTTTTTTTTTTTTTTTAAGTAGAGACATAGTTTCACCATATTGGTCAGGCTGGTCTCAAACTCCTGACCTCAGGTGATTGATCCATCCACCTCAGCCTCCTAAAGTACTGGGATTACAGGTGTGAGCCACAGAACCCAGCTGAATTATCATATTTTTTTAAAGCTGATTTGGCCTTCAAAATATTTTCATAGAAGAGAGCTTTAGAGTTTCTGAAATTGTTGTTTCTTAATAGTTATTTCTGGAGTCTAGATTCCAGTCTGAGAAACAGCAATGTTTGTTTGTTGAGTGAATGTTTATTTGTTGACTCTATGAATGAGTGAAACAAGTAGGTCATCAGTCAGTCAAGTGTCCACTGCTTAAGGACTCTGCCAGGCACCCTGAACAGGTTCATCAGTATAGGGCAAAGTGTCAAAGGGTCCCACATCAGGTGACTCAGGATTTCTTTCTGGGCGATGTGCAGTAGGAATTCTTCTAATGAGGAATTCCTGTCTTAGAGATGAACTGACCTTTTTACATAGAACCACAGGATAAATTTCCTTTTCTCACAAAATGCAGTATGACTTGAAGCCACAGGCAGCAGACCAAGGCCACACCCCACTAACTTTCAAAAGGGACTGTTTCCAAAAAGCTTGCACTTAACGACCTCAGGCCACATGCTTTCCTTGGCCTCCTCCTCATCCCTACGGGTTTATCCCACTTTTCTCTCCCTTTTTCCCCAACAAGGTAAAATCATAGTGGTTGAGAATATAAAGCCTAGAGCTAGCCTGCTTGGGTTCAAATTCTGGCCCTGCTACTTCTAGGGCATCCACCTACATGCAAGCTACTTAACTTCTCTTTCCCCCACTTCCCTTCTGTAGAGTCACTGTAGTGATAATAGTAATGGTGGCAGGATTGTTTTGAGGGTTAAATATATCAACACGTATGTAAAGCACTGAAAACAGTGCCTGGCACAAAACGAGGATCTTATTAAGTGCTCCTACGACTAATATTATTATTAGCCTCACCATTTTCATTATCCTTTTGGCCCTGTCTTTAAATGATTTTCCATTCTTCAGTATAAGGATATCTCGTACTAGAATTCTGCACTTGTGTACTTGAAAATGTCTCTTCAGAGGCTGCATACTTTCTTCCCCACTACCATTTACTTTGTGGCAACAAACTCCTCTATTTGGCTTACTTTTTTAAAAAAAAATTTTTTTTTTTTTTTGAGACGGAGTTTCGCTCTTGTTACCCAGACTGGAGTGCAATGGCGCGATCTCGGCTCACGGCAACCTCCGTCTCCTGGGTTCAGGCAATTCTCCTACCTCGGCCTCCTGAGTAGCTGGGATTACAGGCACACGCCACCGTGCCCAGCTAATTTTTTGTATCTTTAGTAGAGACGGGGTTTCACCATGTTGACCGGGATGGTCTCGATCTCTTGACCTCGTGATCCACCCGCCTCGGCCTCCCAAAGTGCTGGGATTACAGGCTTGAGCCACCGCGCCCAGCCTATTTGGCTTACATTTTCCTGCTTAATTAGTTTTAAATTTTTTCTGCTACTTTTAGTTACTTCGTTGTTGGGGTTTTTTGTTTCCTCTCCCCACCAAGTCACTCCTGCTCTTTCCTTGTTGTTTTACTTCGTAGGCTATTTTGTACTATTTTCTACCCATTGCCATGGCTATCACCCTTTGACTTAATCCTTCCCTTAATAAACTGTTTCCTCAAATCTCTTAATAGTCCTTTCTATTTGCTTCGAACTCCCTCCAGGTTTTGGGTGTCTCTGGGTTAACAGAGCGTAAGAAACGTACTCAGTATTCCAGATGTGCCCTCGCCCATCACACTCATTCCAGGGCTAACAGGGGCGTTGAGTGTCAGGGTGCAGCACTGTCAGCCTCCAGTTGCTCTGGCCTTTTTGTTGCCTCATGACATTGAGACTCGTTTGTAATCACCCCTGGCCTCTTTCAACATGATGTTTCCTGGCAATGCTCTGAAATTGATTATCTGGCCTTCTAATTATTTTCCTCCAGATGTATTAAATCTCTTTTTCCCTCCCTAAGGTGAATTTTGTTTTCTTGCCCATATGCCATTATGTCTATGTGTAGGTTATGTATAGTTTAACATTTTTCTATCTTCGGCACTGGCAATTCAACTCAGCTCCTACTATCTGAAGACATCACTAATGTGCCATTCCTCCATTCCCCCCACACCCCTTTTTTTTGGACACCATGAAGCACTTCCTTTCACAGCTGTTTAAGAAGGTGGTGGAGGTTGGGAGGCAGGGAGAAAGATCAGAAGACCTGACTGTAATTATTGTTGGCTTTAGGCCACACTAATTCTGTCTAGGGCAACCTGTTCCATAATACTTAGAAAATTTTCCTGGAACTATCTGAAGCCAAGGCATTTATTTTTGAGCCAGCAATAGTAACTAATGCAAAAAAGATCTGATGCTGCAGAAAAGTCAAACCTTATTTAATGTATCAAAAGATATATTGAGGTTTTAATCCATGTAATTGATTGGATGATGGGATTTCATGGCAGTAACTATAAATATAGGTAATTCTGAACCAAGTTAAAATTACGATTTATGTCAGTTTGTATACAGTAGTCTGGTTTCCCCAACCAGACTGTAGGTCCAGTGAAGACAGGAATCGTACTTTAAATCTCTTCATCCCAATGTCTAGTGTGTTCCAGGCACACTGTGGTTCAATAAATGTATGATATATCTCATCTTTATGTACTTATCAAGAACCTATATCATAATAAAATTAAGAATATTAGTTTGGGTTACTTTAAGTGAATTCTAAGTTTAAAAAATCTCATATTAGAAAATAAATATACTTGATGTAAGTAACATCAAAAGACATAAAACAGAATAATTTATCTAAAATTTTTGATCCAATATTGTATTTACCTTTATTTGACATAATTTTTCTTTGTCAGAACTAAGGCCTATGATTTTGATTTATTACAAAAGAATTATTCATAAAAAGATTTGTTGCAGATATCTATTAAATATGGTTCCATCTAACTCAGTGATATGAGGTAGAATTCATGTGATTAAAATTTAGCTCATATGTGATTTTATGTACCATGTGTTAAGGTTACAATTCGAATATCACAATTGTTAAATGAAACAATATTATAATTAACTGAGTATAATAAAGTTACAACATACAGTACTTCTGGACAAGAAAGAAAACTTAGGAATCATTCTAGATGAATCTCTGCATCAAACTGTCTAAATCCTCAAAACAAATCAAGGTAGGATGTGATTCCATGATCTTTTCAATCTTGCTTCAGTTTTTTTTTTTTTAATTCTTAATGTTGCCTATCAATCATGGATAATTATTTTTACCTTAAAACCTATGCCAGATTTTATATTAATGTCTGTATCCTCATAATAAATTTAAGCTATTTTTTTTGGAGCTGATTTCAGGCAAAATATTCGTTTTTATGATAGATAATCCAATCTCATTCCTATTTCACTTGTCAGAATATGAAGTGCAGTAGACATGTTACTGCATTTTCCCCTTCTTGAACATTCAAGCTCTCATAGAGTCATATTTTCCATGAGTAAAGTTAGAAAAATTTAGGCTATAGCCAGTCCAAAAATATGCCTCAGTTTGAAAGAGAAAACTCATGTCATAAAATGGTAAATATAATATTGGGTCAATTTAATTCATTTAAATCCATGGATTCTGGAGGCCTCCCAAAATAAGCCCCTTAGTAATTTGTCTTCTCTGAGTTGTTCTATATAAAACTTACTCTCTAGATGGATATTTATGTATAATACATATTTCAGTTTCCGTCATTATTTTTCTTAGGTGTGCAGCTAAATGTTCCAAATAGTAAATTTCATTATTAAGAAAACAATAAAATCTTTATACATTGGCATTCTCCCTGCTAGTTTAGTGTCTCATAAATAATTACATTGGTTTAATACCTACCTACCAACTCTCTTAATGTTCTAAGATGCCTGCCACTCATGTGTACTTACTTGTGTATTTTCAAATGGGTTGTCGTCCATGGTTGGATCGATAACTGTTGTCACGATGACATTTTTACTTTCTCATTGTCTGAGACACTGTAATGTTTTCCCATGAAAGACAAATTTAAATTATAGAGGTCTCTATCACTGCCATTCAGTCTTCTAACTTTTCTTTATTTTTTGAGACAGAGTCTGGCTTTGTTGCTCCGGCTGGAGTGCAATGGTGCGATCTTGGCTTACTGCAACCTCTGCATCCCAGGTTCAGGCAATTCTCCTGCCTCAACCTCCTGAGTAGCTGGATTACAGGTGCGCGCCACCACACCCAGCTAATTTTTGTATTTTCAATAGAGACAGCGTTTTGCCATTTTGGCCAGCTCGAACTCCTGACCTCAAGTAATCTGCCCAACTTAGCCTCCCAAAGTGCTGGGATTACAGGTGTGACCACTGCACGAAGCCCCACTTTTTATTCTTTCTGATTTACTAATACGCAAATCAAGATTTGTTTTCCTGATCTCACATTATCCTTTTCCTACTCTTGGCTAAGTATTTTGAAAAGTATTTCCCTTAAAGAATGCCTTTTATTTTGGAGGATGGCTCACTATAACTTGTATTATTACCTAAGTGTCTAAACCCTTAGGTTTAGAATCAGATTTAGTTTCCAGAAGCAACTCTACTCTCCCTGAAGAAGACACTGACTGAAGCAGACTCCCTGGGCTGCACAAGAAAGTGACAGTCCCCAACAGGTAAGCCTTACAATATGTACACAGTTTCAGCACAGATTCAATTCTTAAGATTTGATCAGCACACTGAAGAGAGCCCTGAAGACTAAGGTCCCAGTGCCTGCTCTTCCCATTAGAATGTCAGTCAGATCTGTCACTTCAGTCACTTTATTCTTGTGGGTGTCAATTTGCTCCTCTAAAATAAGGAAATTGAACTCTTTGAGTTTTAGTTAAACTCTCTCAATCCATCTTAGGGTGGATACAGCACAGTAGAACCAAAGCAAGTACCAGGAAACATTATGCTTAGAGGCAACTGAATTGTTTTTATCCTGGTGACTGGGTGAACTTTACAATGGATGGTGTTTCCATTTTTGCTCTTACCATCTGGATGCTCAGTTCTAAACATTCCTCTTTTCCCTAGGACTCCACAGCAGGCAGTTTGTACACCAATCTTCGCCTTGACTTTCACTAGTTCTACTCTTTGTTTCTGTTTGCCGGGGTCCTTATGGGTCCATAGCCTATAAAATCTATAACTCTGTAAGGCATTTTGGAATGAGACAGGATAGAACCATTATACAGAAGAAAGACTGTGGAGTCAGATGCGCTAGGTTCATTCCACCACTGACTAGCTCAAGACTAGATAGACAATTCATCTTTCTGAGTTTTGTTTTTTTCATTGGTAACTCAGGGAAGTCCTTTCTTTCACGATTGCCATAAGAAATAGGTGAGATAATGACAAAAACTAATTCCCTTCTTTCTTGCCATTCCTGATTTAGCCCTGAAACAAATGAGTAAACCCTAGTTGACTGCTCTAGGTCCTGGCAGAGCCCTGGCTCACCCTAAATCTCTATTTCTTGTGACAATTGTCATCCGCATCACTCTGGAGATGTGAGGGTCCCAATCCTTCCAGTTCTATGTCTACTACTAGAGATTAAATTACAGGGAAGCTGGGAGGTGAAAGGCACTGATTTCACACAACACTTCCCATGAGCAAAACACAATTTGGTGGTTAAAATCAGGAATCAGGCATTAGGGAACCACTACTGATTCTGTTTCTGAGCTGGTCACACAATATTTGAAATCCCCACTTCAGTTATAAAACAGAGCCAAGTACATTTGCCGTCTATAAACTCTATAGGGATGTTTGATGGATTTGCAAATTGCTTTAGAGTCCTCAGATGAAAGGTGCTATAAATTTAAATCACTAATGTGAGAAAACACACTCAGATAAGGCACTCTCTGTAACTTCTCTGTAACCTAGTTTCTTTCCTAAGCATAAGAAAACACCCTTGAGATGCAGGGGAGGAGCTGCTTCTGTGAGTTGAGATCTTGAGCTGTCTGCGAGTGACAGTGCTATCATATGCACAATCAATATTTTCATCCATAAATAACAAGTATTAAGTGCCCATAGAGCGCTCTGCAAAGAAGCAAATGGCCATATATTTCCTGAATCCAGTGGGAAAGATTAATTTCACTTTTAAAAGAGATTCACAAGAATATTTATCTGAAATCCTTTACTTTTAAACCTTCAAAACGGAGAAACGGTAGGCCTGAAAGTCATTTGAACAAGCTTTAATCATAGCATCTTTAATTCTTATAAATAAGCCTAGGCAATTCTGGAAAAAGAAATCAACAACAACCGATGTCTGCACTGTAGCTCTTCTGTCAACAACCTTGAGTTCTTTCATGAAGAAATGCTGCAAAAACCCAAGGACATCATCTACATGCTGGGAGGATAGGGCTTTGGTGGTAACATTACCAGAAGGAGCCTTGCTTTTTTCCCAGAAAGATTACCATGATGTTCACCACCCCTCTTGAAAGAAGTCCCCAATTTTCAAAAAACCAATTAACAAAAACCTCTTCTTGCCGTGTGTAGGTTAAACAATAATAGTAGGCATGGCAATTAAAATGGCCTTTTTTTTCCTGAAAGATAGAAGTGAACATTTGAGACCTAAAAATGACCACAAGCTAAAGAAACTCTCCAAATCCTATTAATTATGAATGAACAAATACATGAATCAATAAGGTACACATGTTTAATTTATGCATCAGTTATTCATTAATTCAATAAATTATTTTGATCATCTACTGTGTCCCCAGACCCTGGGGTAGGTGCCAAGCAGTTTAAAAACACTTGATCCTTGTTTTAAATATTTATTGGAACTTTATGTATTTCATTACACAACTCTTTTTCCTGAGTCTAGGACGTATTACAAGAGGTTCATGGGCTAGAAATGTCATCCCTTACCTGTTCTGTAGCCAGTGTTGTTAAGATATACAGCAAAAGTCCGAGGCTCATGCATCGCCTGCCACGAGGGCGAAGAGCAGTTCTCGTTGTTGGTGTAGACATTGTGATTGTGCACATACTTCCCAGTGAGCATGGAGGACCGTGACGGGCAGCACATGGGGGTAGTAACAAAGGCATTGATGAAGGTGGCCCCACCATGCTCCATGATCTTTCTTGTTTTGTTCATGACTTGCAGGGACCCTGAAAGGCACAGTGCCAGCATTCTTTAGCAAAGTGCAGCACATGAATGCCCACTTCTATTGTGCCCCTCAGTGCCTCTGTTTCCCTGACTTCTTCATTTCCTTTCCTTGGCTTTAAATAGTCTATACTTTGATTAGCTCTCACTTCTACAACAAAATTAAACATTTAGGATCCTACCATCTTAAGTATTTTGCAGAATAATAAACATACTTCTCCCCTCTGTAATCACAAAGAGGAAAACACAGGCTAATCTGATAATTAAAGCTAGAATTTTAGTTATGGAGCAGATTCAAAGGCCAGCAGCCCTTTGAAGATTACCAGAGAACAACAGCCTGATACACAGAGCATAAAACCCCCAGCCCAGTACAAATGCAATCTACTAGTGAGATTGCTACCAGATTACTAGTATAGATTACTACTATAACATTTTAATCATATGAAAGAGAAAAATTAATTCTTCCCTATGAAGTCCCATCAAAATTCTTGTGTTTAGTAATAATTTTAAAAGATCTTCAATGCAAGTTGCTATCCTCTAGCAAGCTTACCAAGTCTTTGTCAGGTTTTCTATTAGGATAACACCATCAATTTATATTTCAACCTATTTATGCACAATTTTTACCGATAGGTTGTTTGCTTGTGAAAGAGCTATAATTTGATTGCACTCAAAAGTATTGCATGGTTGTAAAATATTCCATTTTAACTTTAAGGATGAAATGGTGACACAAGATTGCTGAGAAAGGAAAAAAAAAACAATTTCGATTACTCTATCCAGCCAAACACTGCAGCTGAAACACATCCAAACACTGCAGAAAAGCACAGGCCAGAATTCAATAGTCTTTTCAGGACTTGTCAAGAAGCGCACTACAGAGCACTACAGCCAAGCCCATTGCCTTTGAATCTTGGAGCCTCAGATTTCCAACAGGTCCCACTTCTTCCAAAGAAAGGAAGAAAATCTATGTTTTCCAGTAAAGAAGGAAATCATAATGCAAACCAGGCAAGCATTCAGGGCAGAAGAGAAGCATGCAACAGTCCAAAAAGCCACAGTCAGCCCTGTGTCTTCATATATTAGCTTTTACCATTCACATGATGCATATGAGAACAGGAGGAAGGTTTCTAATTGGGTCTCATTAGAGTTCCCTAAAATATGCTTCAGCGAGGAGCAATCCTAACTGCTCTTTCTCTTCTGGTTGTCTTCAGGGGATCAAGCAACCTTTTGTCGTCAGTGAATAACATGTAGTGAGTGACTACTTCATGCAAAACATTCTATCAACCTTAGCATTCCAGACTGATCTCCCAAATGTAGCACAAACAAAAGAAATGGGGAATTTTCTGCTTCTGGTCTTCACTAATAAACTCTCTAGATAGAAAAATCACTTGGGGATATTTGCAAAGTGATGCTCACGTAACAGTGTGAATATAGCAGTAGCAGGGCATCTAAAATAGAGGGAATTTGGAGTGAAAGCTTAATAGGAGTTCTGAAATGAGAGATGAGGACAGAGGGAGGGGAAGGAGGGAAAGGATGAAGAAAATGTCTGAAGGGTGAAGTATATCATTGGGGGATTGTGGCGAGTGACATGTGTGATGCTCTGGAGGTGGGAAGAAACAAGTAGAGTGATGAGAACAACACACTGATTTCCTGGCAGGAAGAGAAATATGGAGAATTCTCTTCATGAAATGTGGAAAGCAGATTTAGCAAACAGCTCAAAGGCTGGGCGGAGATACTGGATGTGATAGAATAGAAAAAGCGAAGGTAGAGTTAGGTTCTGTGTCAAAGGCATGAATGGCGTGTTCAAAAAGAAGCCTTTGAAAGGCGTTGCTGCTGCAGTGGATTGCAGATTGCAGTGGATTGCAAGCCCCTCGAGAGGTGTTGCTGTTGCAGTGGTGGTGGTGTGTGGATTGAGTAGGGCTCACCGCTGGGCTGCAAAGGGTACAGAGGAGGTCGCTGAAGCCGTCTAGCTCTGAGGAGAGAAGAACTCGGATGACTATGCCTCTGACATACAGCGACCCTAAGAAGCAGATCCAAGTGACATGGTGATGCATGAGAAGGCTGGGAGTTGGCTAACTCTTTGAAGTTTCCATCATGAGAAGAAAACTGGAAACCAATAGTTTCACTGATGGTGAAGAAGTAACTAAAGAGGAATATGTCTTATAGGATATTTAAAAAGTCAATTTTAGAAATGTTGCATTTTCTGTTTTTGTTGTGATAACACAGGGGAAATATCCTGGAGATAAGTAGATGAACGGAGATGTAGAAGTGGAAGGAGAGTGAAAGGTGATACTGAAGATGTCCATCATGTCTCATTGCTCCTCTTTAGATCTCCGCAGTAGTTAGTTACTGAGTATCTTGAGTTTGGGGAAAACAGCAAACACTGTTGATGGATTTTCATCATCCAGTAGTCTATTTCAAAGAACACACTTTCAGAGTTTCCTTTAAGACCCTTAACTGCATTCAAGTAAAAGAAAAATGCAGCTGAGGCCATTATCCAAGGTCCTGAATTGCAGCACCATACTCTCTAGTTTACAGATTCATTTAGGCTACAAATGTGGGGCAGAAGTGGAAATCTGTTTAAAGTCAAACTAATAAAAAAACAGGGGCTAAAACGTATCCCAATTCATCCCTGTTGGAAGTGCCCCAGCTAGGATTCTCCTGGCATTCTCAGTATCACTCTTTTCTTAACTAACTGAGCTGATTGTGTAGGGGTCCCAAGCAATCCCTCCAAATGCCCTGGTTCCCACCAGTCAGTCCACACGTCAAAGGGAACCAAGATGACATTGGATCCCCATAGGCACTGTTAACAGTACAGCTCCACCACTGGGGTCCTTCAAGGTGAGAATCTTGGACCAAGCGTGGTGGCTCACACCTGGTAATCCCAGCACTTTGGGAGGCCAAGGTGGGCAGATCACTGAGGCCAGGAGTTCAAGACCAACTTGGCCAACATGGTGAAATGCTGTCTCTAGTAAAAATACAAAAATTAGCCAGGTGTAATGGCGTGCGCCAATAGTCCAAGCTACTCGGGAGGCTTAGGCAGGAGAATCGCTTTAACCTGGGAGGCAGGTGTTGCAGTGAGCCAAGACTGCGCCACTGCACTCCAGCCTGGGCGACAGAGTGAGACTCTGACTCTAACAAAACAAAACAAAAAGTGGGAATCTGGCTTCAAGATGCTCAGTAAAGAGAAGATTCTGAGACAATGCTTGTCCAACTTTGAAAATCACCTGAGGGGCATATTAAGCCCCAGAATCCTGTACCCACCCAAGATACAGGTTCAGTAAGTCCAGGATGGGGCCTGAGAATTTGTGTTTCTACCAAACCCTGGGTGAAGCTGAAGCTGCCTCTCAGCAAATCTCACTTGGAGAAGTATTCTATGTTGATCACAGAATCAGAGAGGCCTAGAGCTGGAAGAGACTGTAGTGGGTGCCTTTTGAGTGATCTAAGTGGCTTAGACCACTGCCAAGACTATAAGGTATATTGTAGACAGGAAAAAGAAACATTGATTTTCTACTTACTCTCAGCCAGGTTCTCTTCTAAGTGCTTCAGATGAGCAATTCATTTGATCCTGACAATAACCCTTTGTGGTGGGTGCTAGTAGCTATTATTCTTATATCACAGATAATGAAACTGAGGTGCAGAAGGCTAAATCATGATGTGCCTAGGGCCACACAGACCCTCAGTAGCTGAACCCAGAAGCAAATGCAGCCAGTCTGCCCAGAGACCATGCTCTTGAGTGCTGGCTGTGACACTGACATTTTCAAGATGAGAAATGGAATTGATATCTGCTTGCGGTCACAATAGGTCTGTCTTTCTACAGTCATATCTTTTGATACTTTTCGTCTCTTAGAGGAGATACTGACTGACATCATCACCTGTCTCCTACCCTCCCCTCAGAGCTGAAATGGTCTCAGTGGCTCAGGCACTGATGAGGCATGAGTAGGCTGCGGATCTGTCTTTAGCTGCTGACTGCCACATTGGCGTTAACTGTTGCCTCTGATCTCTCTGGATTCTCTGGGCAGAGACAGATAATGGTGTGCAGGAATCTGAATCTCTTCACTCCACTGTGTTAGTGTGTACCAGTAAAGAAAGCATTGAACACCTTTTTTATGGCTGTGCAATGATTAATGTCAGTCAATAACACTGCCTTACCCTGAATATATTCCCACTGTGATTGTGCCATTGATTTTTTATTGGCAAACCTTAGGAAAAACGATTCTGTAATAAAACTCATGGTTATTTATTCACAGCTGTTGAGAGTGGTGGACAGGACAATGTTCTGTCCAACAGGTGGAAGGGCTTGGGTTCGTTTTAAGCTGAAGCTCTTTACTTCTATACGTTTCAGGCCTTTGGTGCCTGAAATGCAAATGTTGCTGATTCTGTTATTAGAACAATTATTTCATAGGAATTATATGAATTATGAAGCCGACCACTCATAACCAGGTTCACAAGGCAGGGCTGACGAGGATAAAACTGAGAAGGGAAAGAGCCCTGGACTTGAACATATTAGAAAACATTTGGATTTTGTCACAGATTAGCTTGAGCAAGTCATCTGTCCTCTTTTGGTTTGCGTTTCTCGTCTGTAAGACGGAGCTTATAACAGCACTCGCCACTCCCACTCATTTACCAGATTGTCGCTGAGGAAATGGCATGATGCCCTCAAAGTACTTCCCTCAAGGAGTGTGCCGACGTGGCTGTCATTGCCCTGTGTGCTCCCCTAAACACCATCACATTAAATTTTCTCCTGCCTCTTCCATCTTCTTCTCTGTAATCTACATCTGAAGTACAAAAGCTGGAGGAGAGAACAGAGGTTAACTATGTGTTTTCTATGCTTTAAGACTCAAAATGTTGATATTATTTTTTAAATACAAATACCAGTTCTTCCCCTTTCTACACACACTGACTCCTCACCCCAAGCAAAAAGCCCAACTTAATGGTTGCTTTAAGTTGTCCTGTGGGGTGGGAGCCAGACACACCGGCTCTGAAGCAACCATGGTTATGTCTGCGTAGCTGGTGTACATGCATTGCCGACTGAACTGGCTTCATGAGAGGGAAGGTCTAGGCCACAGCTGAGTCCCAGGACTGCCAAGACACACTGTCCCAGTGCCCCAGGTCCATCTTGGAGGGAGAACATCTGTGATTGCTCCTGCAAGATGGAGGTGCTGTGATAGCCATCAGCTGTGGACCAGGATGCTGAAGAGGTCAGTGGTGGCTGGGAGAGGGAGAAGTGCCGCCCCTCAGAAATCCATCAAGATCCACCGTATTTGCAATTTTGGCACGGTTAAAAATCAAGGCTCCAGGAATAGTGCTTTGGCTGGAGTATGTGACGAGGCTGTGGCTAGACAGAACCATAGTGAGGAATTTAAATCACTGTATACTCCAACTACTTGATTCCCAAAACATTTCATATAAAATGACTTCATATGAAAATCATTTGTATGAAAAAGGATGGGAAAAAATGTCCCACTAATTTGAATGACTTTGCTAAAATCACAGAGTTTCTGAAGTACTTCATTGACATTTTTAAACTTTAAAACAAAGCTGGCCAGACTCGGTGGCTAATGCCTGTAATCCCAGCATTTTGGGAGGTCAAGGCAGGCTAATCACCTGAGGTCAGGAGTTCAAGACCAGCCTGAGTCACATGGAGAAACCCCATCTCTACTAAAAATACAAAATTAGCCAGGCATGGTGGGTGCATGCCTGTAATCCCAGCTACTCAGGAGGCTGAGGCAGGAGAATTGCTTGAATCCAGGAGGCAGAGGTTGTAGTGAGCCGGGATCCTGCCATTGCACTCCAGCCCGGGCAACAAGAGTGAAACTCCGTCTCAAAATAAACCAAAAAAAACAAAAAACAAAAAACAAAAAACAAACAAAAAAAAAACACAAAGCTTCACCTTTCCTGATACACATATCTTGAGTTTGAATATACAACATTGTACATTATTAAACATTAGTTTTTTCATCAAACTTGTTTGTCATGTCCAGAAAAACTTGCAGAACCAGAAATTCAATAATAAATATCGTCATCATCACTTACGGAAGCCCCAGGCATGTGGGATTCAGATACACCTGGCTTCCTAGAGAGATACTTCCATGTGGATTGCAGCATTCATGGTTCAATGAGTGACTAAACAAGCAAACCCAGCTCTTACTGATTGTGCGGGGACGTTTGTCAATGTCATTCTTTTATGAGGAAGTAAGGCTAATGATTTAAATATTTAAGTCGTTTGTATTAAATACTTCCCTGCCATTTTCACATGCCAACAGTTATTTTCATAGTAAAGTATGAAATATGAAACAGTGATATTTCCTATATTAAAATGCCTGTATGAGCCATTGAATATTCTAATTCTAAAAGTACACGCATATAAAAAATAACATGATTAAATGTTATTTTTTTTCTACCCAAACTACGGAATTGGTAAGAAAGAAACCAGATGTTTTTTAGCTAAAACCAAAGGCGAAAAGCTAGTTGGAAGAAGAAGGGAAAAAAGAGAAGATAATACATTAGTCTGGAATGTTTCCAGGTCACTAAGACTCATTATTTCCTCCTGGCCCCTCGGAAAGAGTGCAAGGCCATTAAAAGCTACTTACACGAATGGAAGCTCGCCTGCCTGCAGGGCTACACAGATAAGGCAGGGAAGTGAAGGCAGCCAGGTATGAGAAAAGTCAGAGGGTCTGTGTGTCTTTTCATTGTTTTGCCTTTGACAGAGACATGGTTTATAGAACTTTTCTGACTATAACAAAAACAACAGTATGGTCATGGTGATAAATGGCACCTGCACCTTGGTGTAAATATTGAGGAACAGCAGAATAGTGGGGACCCCAATGTATGAGAGCAGCTGCAACTCCTCTTCAAGCATCTAACTGATGACCGCTCCATGGGAATGCAAGCCTTCATTCTTTTGAATTTTCAAGAAAAGTCAGAGTCTGATTTTTTATATGTAATACATATTTAAAAATCTGATTTTGAAATACCGGCCTAGTTTTGAAAAGTATGCTCATCAAACAACACACATCTGTGGGCTAGCTCTGGTCTGAATACCTTGTGTTCTGGCTTCTACTTTAAAGAAGCAAAGTATCTCCATGTACTCATAGCTTCCCTCTACATATGGTCTAAGAGAACCACCCAATGTTACTGAGACTTTAGTGTCAGGCCAATTTCCTAGGAATGCAAGAAATGCCATATTGAGTCACACCAATGGTCTAATCTGCTCAGTATTTTGTTTCTCAGAGTGACACCAAGGGCCATTTGGGAAAGATTTAGAGCCCAATTTCTTTGATGCTAGTCTCAGAAAGTTAGAGGAGACCCACAAACATTTTTTATTTTCTTCCTTCTGATTTATAAAATATTTCAAGTGTAAGGTATAACAGAATAAATAATGCATCTCCTAGCTTCAACAAAACTTAACATGATTGCATTCCTTCATATATATATGTATATTTTTAATTTAAAAATAAAATGTGAATGTACTGATGCTCTTGGTCATCACTCCTTCCCCAGTGGTAGCCATTATCCCGAACTTCCTGTTGATCATTTTCACGTGTGTTTACATAGCTTAAAACATTGTAAATCTGGCCAAGCACAGTGGCTCATGCCTGTCATCGCAGCACTTTGGGAAGCCAAGGTGGGCAGATCACGAGGTCAGGAGTTTGAGACCATCCTGACCAACATGGTAAAACCCCCTCTCTACTAAAAAAAAAAAAAAAAAAATACAAAAATTAGCCGGGTGTGGTGGTGCATGCCTGTAACCCCAGCTAATCAGGAGGCTGAGGCAGGAGAATTGCTTGAACCCTGGGAAACGAAGGTTGCAGTGGGCTGAGGCCACACCACTGAACTCCAGCCTAGGTGACAGAGTGAGACTCCTCACAAAAGAAAAAAAATTGTAAATCTTTCATCCATTATTCTAGCCTCAAAACCTGAAGTATTTACAGGTATAAGCACAATCTAACGAACTTCTTAAGTTGTGGGAAAGCAAATTCAGAAGGAAGGGGGCCATGGTTAAGCCATTTAATCTTTCCACAGTCTGTTTTCTCCTGGGATGATGAATTTTGTCCTACCCACCCAACTTGAGTGAGATGGCAATATTCGTTCACAATAATGTGAACAAAATGTTCTTTGGAAAAAGATGAAGTGCTATCCACATACAAGGTTCTAGCACTCTTATTAATGAATTCCTTATGTGTCTTACTCCCTTTACAGAGTAATTGTTTGTCCTGAAAATGAAGGGAAGGGCTCCTGCTCATAATGAACTAATGCTTTCCTCCCTGGCTTGATTTTGTAAACTTTGATTATAGCCCTTCTCAGCCTTCATCTTTCAAGACAAAGAGATAGGATTGTTTTATACTTTCCCAATGAGAAAAGCATTCTATTGGAATCTTCATAATTGTTCTTCTAAGTCTTTTCTAAGTCTGTTATTTTCTTTTTGGAGGCACAGTAGCCAAAATTGCCTACAGCATTACAGGTGCAAAAAGGTTTGCATTAGGTGAAGATTTATTAAAGCACTTGGCAAAGAAAATTACATTGGAGTAAAAAACAAAACAAAACCCAACCGTATCAAAGCCACAATGAGATACCATTTCATGCCCATCAGGATGGCTGCTATTAAAAGCAAAACCAGAAAATAACAAGTGTGGGCACAGATGTAGGAAAATTATGACACTTGTGCACAGCTGGAGGGAATGTCACATGGTGAGTTACTATGGAGAATAGTAAGCTGGTTCCTCAAAATAATAAAAATAAAATTATACAATCCAGCAATTCTCCTTCTGGGTATAGCTCCCAAATAACTGACAGCAAGGTCGTGAAGAGCTCTTTGTATACCCATGTTCACAGCAGCATTCTTTACGATAGAAAAAAGGAGGAAGCAACTCAAGTTTCCAACAGTGGATGAATGGGTAAACAAGATGTGGTACATACATACAATGAAATGTTATTCAGAATTAAAAAGGAAGGACACTGATACATGTTACAACATGGATGAGCCTTGAGGACATGATGGTAAGTAAAATAAGGCAGTCACAAAAAGACAAATACTGTGTGATTTCACCCATATGAGATACCTAGAGTTATCAAATTCACAGATATGGAAAGTAGAATGATGGCTGCCAGGATTGAGTGAGAGGAAAAGGGAGTTGTTGTTTAATGGGTAGAGAGTTTTCCTTTTGTAACATGAAAAGAGTTCTGGAGATGGGTTGCATATCAATGTAAAGGTGCTTACCAGCACTCAACTATACACTTACAAATGGTTAAGATGGTCAAAAACAAGAGCAAAACAAAAAACACCCAAAATCTAGAGCAATAATGTTCAAGAAAGATTATGAGCCGATTACAGAAAAATAAGAAAAAGTCTCCATCAAGCAGGAACCACTACCAAGAGCATGACTTTTCTGCCAAGAAAGGAGGTTTTCTCTGGACTTCTAACGCACGGTTCACTGTGGTTCCTAGTCATCTGTTTTTGCCAGTGGCCCATCTTTTGCTTCTGTTCTCTCTCCCAAAACCTAGAATATTATTACACATTTGCAGATTGTTTTTGGAAGGTTAAACAGTTAACTCAATAACTATCTGTGGATGGCTGATGAATGGGAGGGATAGTGGTTAAATGTGTAGCTGTGGAGACTCAGATCTAATATTTGTCTGAGGTTTCACAATTTACTTGCTCACCACAAGCTACATGACTTCTCTAAGCCTCATTTTTCTCATATATAAATTGAAGAGAGAATAGTAATTGCTTCATAGAGTTACAGTGAAGGTCAAATGAGCTAGTAGTTCTTAGCATGCTGTCTAGCTAGAAAATCAAGGAAGGAGTTAAAGGTAAATATGTAGGAAACATCTGAGTGGACTGAGTCTGGTCTACAACCTTTCACCATGATATTCACATGCCTCCAACAAAAGTCAATACTTAGTAACTGCTCAGAAAATATTTATTGAATAAATAAATGAACTATAGGACAAGACTGAAAATTTGAATTCTATTAAAAATAAAGTTATTGAGCAATTCCTTAATACATTTTAAAGACAGTGCTGTAGAAGAGGTAAATTGTGATGAATACTTATATTTATTTCTGGGAATTTTAGCTTGTTTAGAGCCTTATGGGTCCATTTCAAGTTAGCTTAGTGCCCACTATATTCCCAGGCACTAGGGGTGCATGAGGAGTGCAACATAAAACATACTCTTGCTCTCGGGTTGATCTTGGTCAAGGACAGGCATGGGAGGGCAAGGTGGAATGAGCACCATGCTGAAGTCATATTCTCGGGGTGCAAAGGAGAGTTCCATCCATGCTGCTGGAGGGGAGGGTGGTTTGGGAACACCAAACCCTTGACATGAACTGGGTTATGAGGAACAGGTAGGGTTTCTCGAGGTGGAAAAAGAGGAAAAGGCAGAGGGGAGAAGATGTGCAAAGGCATGGATAGAGGTGAGGGGGCTGAAGCCACCAGACGCCTCTGGGGAGGTTGCAATTGTGTGTATGAAGCACAGAGTGAAAGTGGAGGAAAGGGAAACAGACTTAGGGAGGCAGGGGCCGCATGGCTCAGAACCCATTTGCCCGAAGAGGAGAGAGGCTTAATCCTCTTGGCAAAGGGAAATCACAGAAGGCATTTAAGCAGAAAAGTGATCTGATCAGATAGATACTTGAAAGATAACTCTGGTGATGGAGTGAAGGGTGGGCAAGAGAGGGCAAGACTGGAGGAGACAGGCAGGCCAGGTGAGAAACCAGTGAGAGAAAAACTGGGAGAGATGAGAAGATTCAGAGATCTCAGCTGTAGCAAAAGTGACGGATGGGTGAGATGTTAAGGAGGGTGAGTTCAGGTGTGAGATCAAGCAGAGGGCAAGTGTTTAACATTGCAATCCTCATGCAGAGACTGTGCTATTAACATAATAGGGACTAAACTAACTTGAAATGGACCCACAGGCTCTAAAAAAGCTAAAATTACTTGCCCTGTAAGTGAACGAAAACATTTAAACCACCACTTACATACATGCTAACATCATATTGCTGAATACATACTCATGTACATGTGACACCTTTCATTTTGGTCTGTTGCCTGAAAATCAATACCCTTGTTAAAAAAAAAAGTGGGTGGACTCCCCAAACCAGCTTCAATAATGATGACCTCTGCTGGCTTTTAGCTCATTTGCTTCCAGCTGAAGCCAAGGAATTAACTTTACTGGGATCCCACTGTTTGGTTTCAAGTGGGAAACCAAAATCCCCTTCCATGGAGACCAGGTGCCAGTATGGAGAGTTTTATCCTCAAGAACCTGAGCCGCAGGAGCCCAGGATGCTCTGCAAGAAGATTCGGCTCTCGGTCAGGAGGAACATGATGGCTAAGAAAGCTGGGTGATGCCTGAGAGCAAGGAATTTGGGTTCAGGAAAGGAAATGAGTAGTGCCAACTTGTAGGGGCAAGCTTTCTATCTGCCTTGCACTAGGTGCACTAGGAGAATTGGCCCTCGGCTTATGAACACGACCCAGGGCTGGGCCATTGAAGAAGGTGAGAAGACAAGAAACCCAATCAGATGGTACAGAAGGGATGTTGGAATCACTAGGTTTTGGCAGGCTTTCTGGGTGCTCTACAATTAACCCAGGCAAGCTAATTAAAAAAGTGTCATATCTAAGGTAGTAGTAAGTGAATTCTCTGCCACAAGACATATAGAATGCTGCACCTTTCAATTACCTAACAGTTTACTATAATAAACTGTGAATAGGTAATCCACTCTAATAATAATCACTGAAAATTCCTTTAGTATCAGTCTATATTCATATCCATTGCATAGAATTACAGTCACCTCCTCATACTCTTTGAAACAACTTTGCCCAAATATTTTTACATTTCTTAACTGAGGGTTTTCAGCCCTTTACTTCTACAGTCTTTAGTGCTGACCCTCTTTCTCCATTGTCCTACTCCCCCAGGCTCCTTGTCCTACTCCCCTAGGCTCCTTCGCTGACCATTTTGAAAGCCTAACACCAGAAAAGTAATGCTGAAACGCAGAACAAATGCCTCAGGATCAATACAAGTTCACTACATAAACTAGGCATTGGTTAAGGTACAAATAATTAAGTGCAAAACTTCCAAATGTTGACTAAGTGTTACTGATAAGCCTGAGACTCGATAAATGATCTGAACAAAAGAGATTAACAAGGGAAGAGTTCAATGTCTCACCCAGCTCCACATCTTGATCATCCGTAAGCACAAGAATAATGTTGGGTCGGATGTTTTTTCGTTCCTGTTGTATCCGTCCTCTGAACCTCGGGGATCTGACAGTCGAACAGAGGCTCCCCAGCAATTCTGTACCCAGGACAGCCAAAACCAGAGCACAGCAAGAATACTTCATTGTATTTGGTCCAATGTTGTAAAACTGACAAAATGTCTCCGTCTCCTGATTGCTGGAGTTCTGGGCAGTCAGAGAAAAACGGAGCCGGTGAGACTAAAATGAAATCCAAACCCCAAGCACAGTTGCAGAAAAAGGGCTACAAATAAGTCAGTATTGGCACATAAGCTGGCAGAGACAGGGTTGCACATGAGTCAGAAATAGCAAACCCTCACAAGTGCTGGGTAGTTTTTAAAGCACTTGATTATTTTGCAAATTCACTTTTGTCCTTTATTCTCATTCCAACTCTTCCTATTTCAATTCATTGCCAAAATAGAATTTCCAACACAGAGCTCAAACGTAAAAGCTTTCTGACAAGAGCTAATACCTTGAATTAGGTATCCTGGTTGAATAATCAATTTCTATTCTCAGAGGTATTCAGAACATCTGCAGATAGGGTCCTGGAAGGGAGAGAAAAAAAATAAAAAGGAAATATCAGTCAACGATTTTAAAAACAGATTTTTGATCTGAAGTAGTCTTTTGCAACAGCATATTATATGTATATATATTATATATTTTTTTCTTCTGTGACCCAAAAGGGAGGAACAGAAGGAGACAACTTTCAGAACTGCTAACAAATGACTCAAATGCTATCTTCATTTCAAAAGGGTGGTAAGGTATCGCCCTGCTCACACTCTAACCGTACTTTACACATCCCCAAAAGAGCTGAGGATTCGATTAGGAAGAGCCAGCAGTGCCAGGGAAACCAGAGAGCATTGGGAAGGAGTGTTTGCATGTGGGGAGCAGATGGTGCAAGGGGCGTGTTGGGGAGTGCTGACTCACCTGCATGTGATACTGAGTACCTAGCAAGCAAAACGAAACACACACCTGTCATTTGTCATCTGCATTATGTCATTCACTAACCAGGAGAGTCCTTTCTGCTGACAAAGATTTCATAGTAAGTGACTGGGACAATTTTTTCCAGCCTCTGAAAAGCTCCTCTCTGTCCCCCATCAATCACCAGAAGGAAAAGGTGCTTCTTCTGTGCAAGGCTGGGTCCTCTGTCCCACTCGTGTCCTCAGCTTGTGCCAGCACCTAAGTGGACAGAGCCCCCTCTCGACTGTCAATTACCAGGCTTATTGTTGGCGAGACAAGTACATAGGGCTAGCATAGGGGTTTTGCTTTGCCATGGATCTTAAACCTGCAAAGCAAAAAGATTGGTCCCAAGCCTGAAGTTAGCGGCTACCCTTCCACATTAAATAAATAAATAAAATCCAGAAGGCCGAGCTGCAAAATCTTTGCAAAGCTGCACAGAAGGAGGCTTTTGAAAGGGTTGGAAAAATGCCCCTCTCACTTTGGAACACTAACCTGCTGAAAGCTTTTCTCTTGGAAAGATAGCAAAGGGCTCATTAAAAAAATAAAATCTTTCTCTCATATGTCATGAGGGAACCTCTTGATGGGAATTTAAGCTGCGCTAAAATTAATTAGATAGCAGTCTGTTTCATCAGCCACTCAGTCCCCATACACCTGAGAATCTGTATTTTGATCTGCAACACGAACTGCCATTGGATAAGTAGGCATAACTAATTAAGTGTAAGCATTGCATAGCGGGAGGAAAGGACTCCATCTCTCAACTTCATGTCCTTAATTCTGGAGGGTGACAGGGGGCAGTGAAACAAGAATGAAGAAAGACTGGATACTTCTACCCCTGCCACACACATTATTTTGTTTTACACAAACACACACACATATCCCCATTATTTTAAAGTTTATGAGCTGTTTTGTAAACAGCTCTAATGCTTTTCACTCTGCAGCCTGTAATTATACTGCAAGAGAGAGAAATAGACAAGAAGGAATCCGTTTTTATACAAAACTCTAGTGTCTGCAGCCAGGCAGTCCTGACTACATTATTTGCCACAAACAAGCCAGCTCCAATTGATCCTGTAGCTCTGTAGAAGTCACTCATGTAAGATTTGGTGCTTTCTTCTTAATAACTCAGGGCTATTCCACAGTGATTGCTGTGCATGCTGAACACTGAAAGCCTGCAATTATTCTGCACTCACAGTTTGGTTTCTGTGCATTTGTTTTAAATTGCGAGAAACCTGATACAGGCAAGAAGGGACAGGAAAACTAAAGGAATAAAATGGCACACAGCAGCTTGTTCTCACAAAGCATGGGTCAGGCTAAATAGTTAAATACAGAAATTTCTTAGAGGTCGGTTCTTTAAGTACCAGAACTTTGCTCACCTCTCAAAGCCTGCAGGGGTGTGTGAAGGGAGAGCAAAGAGGGCCTTTGTGTATCACTATAGTGTGAACCAACCTCTGCTGACAGTAGCAACTTGGGAGGAACAGTGACAGCCTCACTGCATTGGACAGACAGTGGCATTCGAGCTTAAATAACCAGTGACACAAGAAACCGAAAGTTCTTGACAATTCAGATGCTGAAAGCTTTGCGGAACGCAGTCAACATTGCTAGTAATTCTTTTTTTATCTTATTACTTTCTTTCTTTTTCTTTATAAGAAAGAAAATTACTTTATAACTAATACTCAGAACCAAGAACAAAGTTTTCATGGGTCTTGTGTTCCTCATGATAACCTTGTGTACCTTGTATACTTATGCTTAAAAAGAATTTTTAACTACTCTAAGTCAATTTGTCAGAAATTCTACATTAATCTAAATGATGATTTTTTTTCTCTAAATAGATTTTTTTTTTAGAAAGGAAAGAAGAAAAGAAAAAAAAGGAGTGAAGGAGAGGAAGAAAGGAAGAAAAAGAGGGAGAGAGAACAAGAATGTTGCTTTATTCTAAAAATGGGTATTAATAATATCTTATTTACTTAACTTCTTCCTTTAGGAAAAAGCAAATGAACTTTAATGGTACCTTTGCATAAGTGACATCAAAAGTCATTTCCTAATATGGAAGAGGGAAAGTGGTATTTACCTATGAAGTGAACTTTCCTTCCGGTGAATGAAAAGTGCATAAAAGATCTCCATTTTTTTCTGCCACAGTTTATCTTATCTTTTTAAATAAAATTTTTATTTTTATTGACAAATAATAATTGTATATATTTATGGGGTTCAATGTGATGTTTTGATATGTACATTGTGGAATGATTATATCAAGTGTATATCAAGATAGATTATGTGTCTTTCTCCTCACATGCTTATCAGTTTTTTGTAGTGAGAACATTTAAGTATCCATTCTGTAACTGTGGCACATATACAGCATGGAATACTATGCAGCCATAAAAAAGGATGAGTTCATGTCATTTGCAGGGACATGGATGAAGCTGGAAGCCGTCATTCTCAGCAAACTGACACAAGAGCAGAAAACCAAACACCACATGTTCTCACTCATAAGTGAGTGTTGAACAATGAGAACACATGGACACAGGGAGGGAAACATCACACACCAGGACCTGTAAGGAGGTGGGGGGATAGGGGAGGGATAGGAGGGGGTGGGGGTTAGGGGAGGGATAGCATTAGGAGAAATACTTAATGTAGATGATGAGGTGATGGATGCCACCATGGCACATGTATACCTATGTAACAAACCTGCATATTCTGTACATGTACCCTAGAACTTAAAGCATAATAAAAAAAAAGAATCTATTCTCCTAGCATTTTTGAAACATACAATTAATTCAATGTTATTAACTGTGGTCACCTTGCTGAGCAACAGATCTTGAAAACTTATTCCTTCTTTCTCACTGGAACTTTGGACCCTTTGGTCAGCTTCTCCCCGCCATGACCAACAGTATGTTATCAATTCAGGGAATTCATACCTACAAGGATATACATTAAGTGGTCAAGAAAAATGAATCTTTTGACTAGTCTGACCAGCAAGAGTCCTCTCTCTCTTTTATCTCACTTTCCTTCACTAAAACACACCACTCTAGAAACACTGCGCACAGACAATGTTTTATTCAAAAATGACCTTTTAAAGCCTATCAACCTCTTACCACCTGGTTTCCAGCTCCAGAAGGAAAAGAAAAAAGGGAAAAAAGTCCTGAGGGCCAAAATGCAGAGCTTGACAGAAGAGTCAAGGATGCAATGTTTGGATTGGATACTTTGTGGTAGACAAGAGTCCTCAGAGACTAACAATTTGTCCTGAGAAATCGAAGAAAATGAAAGTAATGTAGGAAGGCTTTTCTCACACGTACAGAGTGAGTTTGAAGAACAGTGTTGTATTCTTCACCAATCAAGAGCAGAATATAAGTTGCTTTTACTCCAAGCCATAAAATGAAAACAGCAGTTGTAGTTACGGTCAATTGGTGTGGAAAGTTTATAGGACTTTGTTTAGCGGGGTCAAGCCAAACTATAAAAGTGGCATTAAGGGTGTGGGGGGATAGGAGGGGTATAGAAGGGGGTAGGGGTTAGGGGAGGGATAGCATTAGGAGAAATACTTAATGTAGATGATGGGGTGATGGATGCTACCATGGCACATGTATACCTATGTAACAAACCTGCATATTCTGTGCATATGTTAAAGTCACATGTTTTAAAAAAAAAGACTGGAAAGATGTCCAGCCAACTGGATAGATGTTTAGGTCACGTATGCTTGTCCTGCAATACTCCAATCTAAACTGAAACCCTGTTGTTCCCATAGGTTTAAGGGGACCTCTGTCTTCCCCAGTCCCCACTTTGGCTGGGCAGCTGGTGCTAGGTCTCTAGAGGGGATGGTAGCCAATACATCAAAGCACCCTGCTTCTGTCCATACAGCAATATCCAAAGTATAGTTTGGGACGTTTGGGGACTCTATGACCCTTTTGGGAGGTTCATGAGGCCAGATCTATTTTGATAAGAATATTGCCACATTACTTGCTTTCCTCACTGTGCTGAGGTTTCTACAGATGGCGTAAGAGTGGGGGTAGGCAGAACGGCTTTCCGCTTTTGTCTTTGCATGAATGATGAAAGCTTCACATACAGTAAAACAAAACAAAAAACAGCTTCACTTAAGATGAAGCGGAAAAATCACTCATTTTGTTAAAGCTTGACCTTGAGTACACTTCTTTTCTTTTCACTGTTGTTTTCTGAGATAGGAGATTGACACGAAGTCCCTTGCTGGCTTGGGGAATATGATGGGTGTCTTGAGGAAACGCATGTGGTGGCTGAGCTGCAAGCTAAAGTGGCTTAAAAAAAATAAAGAGCCGGGCGCGGTGGCTCAAGCCTGTAATCCCAGCACTTTGGGAGGTTGAGGCAGGTGGATCACAAGGTTAAGAGATCGAGACCATCCTGGTCAACATGGTGAAATCCCGTCTCTACTAAAAATACAAAAAATTAGCTGGGCATAGTGGCGCGTGCCTGTAGTCCCAGCTACTCAGGAGGTTGAGGCAGGAGAATTGCCTGAACCCAGGAGGCGGAGGTTGAGGTGAGCCAAGATCGCGGCATTGCACTCCAGCCTGGGTAACAAGAGCGAAACTCTGTTTCCAAAAAAAAAAAAAAAAAGAAAGAAAGAAAGAAAGAAACTTGACTTTTACTTAAAAGATTTTTTTTTTTGTCTTGGATGTTTGGCAGACATTTTCTCAAATAATGAATGAAATAAACGTATCATTTCAAGGGAAACAATTGACAGTGTTTGTTACCTCCCTTCTCAGGGAGGAAGAAAATAGATGGAGTTGAAGAGTGAGAAGAATGAAGTGAGAAATGTACCTTTGAGACTGTGCCTCTTAAAAGCAGGAACTAAAGCCATATAAAAACAAACTTCCCAAGGGCATTTTAGAGGATGCATAAAGTGCAAATTAAACTTTGTCCAGCTTCTTTCAGATAAAATTAATGACAAAGGAAAGCAAAGTGATCTGGATATTATGAAAACCACCAAAAAACCTCAATATTCCTGAAGCATATATTACCAAGTGTCTAAAAGTCCTAATAAGGGTCATTGGTGACCAATCATGATCCAAATGGTCAGTGGATTCAATGGTGGCAAGAGAACGAACACAAAGAGATAACTGGATTTCCAAAAGAAGAGGCATTGGAAACTCCAGTTTAAGTGGGTTTGCATAAAATACTATGCGGCCATACGAAGGAACAAGATCATGTCCTTTGCAGGGGCATGGATGAACTTGGAAACCATTACCTCAGCAAACAAACATAGGAACAGAAAACCAAACAGCACATGTTTTCACTTATAAGTGGGAGTGAATGATGAGAACACATGGACACATGGGGAGGAGGGAGGAACGGCACACACTAAGGGGTCTGTCAGTGGGGCGGGGTTAGAGTGTGGGGAGGGAGAGTATCAGGAAGAACAGCTAATGGTTGCTGGGCTTAATACCTAGGTGATGAGATGAGCTGTGCAGCAAACCACCACGACACACATTTACCTTTGTAATGAACCTGCACATCCTGTACATGTACTCCTGGACTTAAAATAAAAGTTGGCAAAACAACAACAACAACAACAAAAACCGAAGTGGGCTTGATGGAAGGACAGCAATATTGCTAAAAAGGACTAGAATGTGGTCTTCACATCTTAGTTACATCTTAAAATAAATGGCTTATTACATTAAATTTCATTAAATTTGCCTTTGGTTTTATATATTTATAGCTTATTTTATTATTTGTATTGAAGTACCTTGAGATATTGCATTAGTCATCAGAAGTAGTTTGTTGCAATAACAAAGAAATTCCAAATATGATAAAACCATATTTGTCATTCATATTACAAGTCACACACAGGATGCAGAGAGCTCCGCTCTGCCTAGTCATGCATGGATGCACACTGATGGGGGCAGTGTTGCCTTGTTGCTGCAATAACTAGACCAAGAAGCAAGGAAAGAATAAGCTCAAGAATTTTGCAGGAGTTTTTATGTGCTCCAACCTGGAAGTGACCCAGTTCACTTCTAGCATTTCATTGGATGCGACTAGTCATGTGGCCACACTCAACCACAAGGGCGTTGGAAAATTTGGCGGACCCAAGTGTTTGCTGAGCACTAATGTCTATGCCACAAGCACAATGTTTCGTCAGTACGTTATGTCTTTCTCTTTACACACACACACACACACACACACACACGTGCGTATACCCACACACATACTTAAGATATGTGTATAAATATATGTACCCACACACAGACACATAACTCAAGTAACAAAGAAACAATCTATCTCACAGTATAAAGTTCAATCATTCTTAGGTACTAAAAATATACTTTCGACAGATTCGGAGATTTTTTAGACACGTTTCATTTTAGTCTGTTTTCTTGATGTACATCATCTGGCGCAATGCAAATTTGTTTAAAGTTCCACAATTCTTGAGATACATTTAAATTGAAGTAAATATTTTAAAAAAGACAATTAGATGGTATATTTATGTTTCAAAAGCATTTCTGGAAACACTATCTTGTACTACAAGAAATGCTTTTGAAACATCAATATATCATCTGAAAATCATTTCTTGAAACAGTAGTTGTATGTAGGAAGAGGAACACCTGACTTTACTATATAAATGAAGCTGCAGTCAAGAGAACCCCTATGGCAGAATTTCTCTTTCTTTCCTTCCTTCCTTCCTTCCTTCCTTCCTTGTTGCTCAGGCTGGAGCGCAGTGGCACGATCTCGGCTCACTGCAACCTCCACCTCCCAGGTTCAAGTGATTGTCTTGTCTCAACCTCCCAAGTAGCTGGGATTACAGGTATGCACCACCATGCCCAGCTAATTTTTGTATATTTAGTGAAGACAGGGTTTCACCATGTTGGCAGGCTGGTCTCGAACTCCTGACCTTATATGATCTGACTGCCTCAGCCTCCCAAAGTGGCAGGATTACAGGCATGAACCACCCTGTGCGGCCCACTGACCTATTTTCTATGCCACCAAGTTCACCTCCAATATAACACTCTCTAACTTCTAAGAGTTAAACGCAGAAGAATGGGGACAAGTTCCTTCGTCCTGCTGGCCTCACGCAGAGGCAGACCAAGGACCAGGAAAGAAAGCTCTGGGAAACAGTGCGAAGATGCATTTGTATTTCAAAAGATAATTCTGGTTCCTAGCTCAAGGCAAATTATGGAGATTAGCTGTGTTTTTTTCAAAATGTATTACTTACAGGAGAACCTTAACAAAAATCAAACATTCTATTAAAGCCAATGCCTTTGCTTGGAGACAATTTCAAGGAAACTTTAAAATTCAAATTAGTTCATGTATTAATATTTAAAAAAATCCTCCTTCACAAGTTGTACTTGGAAATACTGTTTGAGATCTTTTGTCCTAATGGTTAAATACATAATTCTAGGTCTTTAAACAACAAAATCGTCTTCAACATGTACCTAAATCCCTGTGCATCTTCAGATACTGGGTCCCCTTCAGCTGCGTACTCCTCTCCCAGGACTAACAAGCACAGCTTTCCATTTATCAAATAAAAAGAGCAACTCTACTTACATTTCTAGTGAAATTCAAGTCTATCATCTTGGAAAATATCACAGGAGAATAAACCAAGTAACTAGTAGGCCCATCTAGGAAAATTAATTTACTATATTGGTCTTAGGAATAAAGCATATAATGAATAAGAATTGTCTGCCTGTTATCAACACTAGTGTAATCTATGACATTCTTATTCAACCAAATTTACCTTCCTTAAATCATTATCTGGACACAGACAAAGATAGAGCTATTTATCAATTTCTTTTCTTTTATTTATGTATTTATTTATTTTTGAGATGTGTCTTGCTCTGTCACCCAGGCTGGAATGCAGTGGTGCAATCTTGGTTCACTGCAACTTCCGCCTCCCAGTTCAAGTGATTCTCCTGCTTCAGCCTCTTGAGTAGCTGGAATTACAGGCACGCACCACCATGCTCAGCTAATTTTTGTATTTTTAGTAGAGATGGGGTTTCACCACGTTGGCCAGACTGGTCTTGAACTCCTGACCTCAGGTGATCTGCCCACCTTGGCCTCCCAGAGTGCTTAGATTACAGGCTTGAGCCACTGTGGCCAGTTTCTTTCCTTTCTTTCTTTCTTTCTTTCTTTCTTTCTTTCTTTCTTTCTTTCTTTCTTTCTTTCTTTCTTTCTTTCTTTTTCTTTTTCTTTCTTTCTTTCCTTTTTTAAGAAGAACAGCTCAAGAGATACAACAGGAGATTTCTAAAACCATAATTTCCCTAACATTTATAGATTCAAATAATGAATCTATAGTGACTTGAAATTTTAAATATGACATCTGTCTTAGTTTACTGGCTGGACAGAAGTTGGGAGATATTTTAGCTAATAAAAACTTAGCATTTTAGTTGTTACAAAAGAGTAACCTTTGTGAGGTTTTATACGTAAGAATTTATAGAATGAAAATTTTAAGAGCCACATTAGCATCCTAAACTGTTACTTGTCTTATATGTAAAATAAATCTTCCTGAAAAGGCTCAGATTATAATCTATGTCCATGGACATTTAAGGCAAATTTACACTTACTGTCACTGTGGAGTATTTTTATAAATAGATGTTTATAGGTAGACCAGTCCTTAGATAATTCTTCTGGACTTTTAAACTACAAACACCCAATGGTATTCCATGTCCAGAATTTATTTTCTCACTCATGACTTTGTTGTAAACCTTCATTTCTCAGCATACATAAGAACAGCACTTGTCACACAAAGGAGCTGATATAATTAAACCAGATGACGGGCCCCACAAGTAGAATCAGCCATTCATGAAAGCTGGTCACCAGAGGCCATTTCAAACAATGCATATTTTAAAGTCATCCAAAGTAATCCCTTCTCTCCACTGGTTTGGTTTCCATGAAGTCTTAAGCACATGTGTGCTACAAAAAGGAGATTTATTAAAACCTGATGTGATATTAGAGATTACAATGCAACAGGGTTGGGCTGATTTTTAATATCTCAGCCTTCAAAAAGAAAAGCAATCTGTAATAATATTTGCAAGGTCGCTAAAACATCATGCATGGAAAAGAAGAGAGATGATTATTTATGAGGAAAAACAAAAAGAAAGAAGACACTCATGTTCTCTTGATTAGGGTATATATAAATTTTGCATAAAATTGCGGGGAAACTAAAACAGTTTTCACTGATGGATGGATTAGCCAAACACAGCAACTATTTTCCAACTATAGAGAGGAGCTTGGCTTATTTGAAAAATGCCTTTATGGTCTACTATACACTGGGGTCTATTGGGGGGAATGGGGGAGGGACAGCGGGGGGGGGCTGGGGAGGGATAGCCTGGGGATGAATGCCAAGTGTGGGTGAAGGGGAGGAAGGCAGCAAAACACACTGCCATGTGTGTACCTAAGCAACTATCTTGCACGTTCTGCACATGTACCCCAAAACCTATAATGCAATAAAAATTAAAAAAAAAAAAATGCCTTTAAAGTTGTGAATCTGAAGTCTAACACTTCCCTGGCTCACTATGGTGAAACATTGTGAAATGTGTCATAGAACAACATGTGACAATTTCAAAATAATTAATAGTTGTTTTCATTAATAGAAGTCCATTAAGTCTGGCTGCCTGCAAAGTTTCCCTAGGCTCCTAATGTTTACCGAGACCTGCAGTCCTGGTGGACCTCTGGATGTTTTGTTCATTTGTTGGTTCTCTCTGATCTTTCTATTTCATAACTGTATTTAGTTTCAGTCAGAAAGGAAGATACAAAGGCTTGGATTTCATAAGCCTCTGGACCTCCATATTAGGATCTCTTGCATACAGCATATCCTTGAAGTACACACAAAGGGAAGCATGTAAATGATCAGAAACTGTTTTTGGGAAATCAGCAGAAGTGATGTTCTGGCACGCAGGCCATCTGCTTTTCCTTCTTGGGTCATGGCTTCAGGGAACAGATTGCATATGAGAAAGCAGGTTAGCAAGCCTGATGTTGGAGAGCTGATGTGAGGGAGGTGTTCCAGAAAACACCTTGTAGATTCTCTGAGTCTGAAAGGGATCTGAAAGTTCACCTCCATCAACCTTTAGTGAATAAAACTTCTCACTCATCAGTGAATAACGTCTCTGTGCAGGTAACAAGAGACTCTCCAGGCTACCTGTTTAGTTGAGGATGACATTTAAGATTAGAAAATTCTCCCATTTATTGAACAAAAATGTGCCTTCCCCTCTCTTCTAGATGCTTAGTCATGCTCTGTTCTTAGCCACATAAAATAATTCTATATTTTTTTACGTAACAAATGATTTAAATAATTCAAGATTGTTTCTATCTAACTCCTAAATCTTCTCTTACAAAACATACCTAGGTGGTGGCTTACTTGTAATTATGGGGGAGAATTGGAAAGGATTATTTTTAATTTGGACATGGTTGATTAAGTATTGGATCAATAAATCCTATAAAACTGTAGTTACACAAATAGCAAGCCAGCATATTTAATGCCCGTCTGGCTCAAAGGGATTTTGATTACTAGACTACTGTAAATCGATGGTTTCCAAATTCACTAAGAAAAATGTCCTTATGTACCACTATTTTCATGTTTGGACTCAATTCAACTCAGAAATCTTCCAAAATTTGCATAACTAAATTGCTAATTAGTTTTATTGGAGAATAAAGCCAGGCAAGAAGGATAAAGATCCAGGCTTCAGAGTCATAATCCAAGTACTGATTTTTTAAAAATTCCTTGACAACTTACTGATTTCCTCTAGCAATTAGGTTTTGAGGAAGCTTTTCTTCCAAAAAGAAACATCTTTACCACACTTGGCTCCTAACTTCAGAATACTAGATACTTCAAAAGAGCTATGTAAGAGAAGAATGACCATTAAACAAGGGCCCCAGGCTCAAGTACTAAATTCACAAGGTAAAGCAGGGGTTCATCAGAATCACCTGGAGGTCTTGTTAATTATGCCAGCATTTTTGATTTGGGAATAAGGCCCATAAAATTGCTTAAAAAATTTTTTTTTGAGATGGAGTTTTGCTTTTGTTTCCCAGGCTGGAGTGCAGTGGTGGCGATCTCAGCTCCCTGCAACCTTCGCCTCCTGGGTTCAACTGATTCTCCTGCCTCAGCCTCCTGAGAAGCTGGGGTTACAGGTGCGTGCCACCATGTCCAGCTAATTTTTGTATTTTTAGTAGAGATGGAGTTTCGCCATGTTGGCCAGGCTGCTCTCGAACTTCTGGCCTCAGATGATCTGCCTTAGCCTTGGTCTCCTAAAGTGATGGGATTACAGGCATAAGCCACTGCATCTGGCCTTAAAATTGCATTTCTAGCAAGTTCCCAGGTGATGCTGATGCTGACGGTACTGATCTAGAGTACAACGATCAACCCACTAGCACGAATGAAAGGAAAGGTAAGCCCAGCCAAGCAGGTATTACAAGTCTCTTCCATGAAGGTTGACTCCTCAGACGTTTGCATTGGCTGAGGCAGCTAAGCATTTACAAGATAGGATTATTGATACCGCCAATTATTTTGTAGCGGACAGGACTATGTTTATGATCATCTTTCCCAGAGCTGCCAGGCAGGCAAACATACGAACACACTGTTTATCCTAGGCATCAACAACTGAAGGTGTTTATCCTAGGCATCAACAACTGAAGGTGTTTTCCATGGGAGAGCCTTCCTTCAACAAATATCCAGAAGTGTTCTTTTGAGTGGTTTTCAAATGACCAGCTAAGGTCCCTTTCTATGTACTCTCTTTCCATATCTGAAGGAATAAGGTTGCTCAAATCCTTGACATATGTGAACTAATGGAATCTGACAGGGGCCCAGAGCAACACTGGAGTTTGTTACATTTGTTAAATAACTCCTAAGCTCAAAGATAGCTTCATCACTCTCAGGCTGAATTTCCCATCTTACGGTAAATTATTACCATAGATTAAGGAGGCAGAGTGAGTTACTTGGCTTTTGTTTTTGCAAAGCCCAGACTCAGTTTCCCAGTTCTGTTCAGCCGTATCTGCCAATCACCCCCATGGGCCTTTCACCACCTATGGCCTCCTCTTTGAGACAGTGGCAGGTGAATGTAGTTGCAGTGGGTAACAAACTTGGAATGATTAAACAATGCGATCCAAAAAATGTAACCAACCATCATGATAGGCACGACACCATGACTTTAGGTGCTCCTGGGAACGCTGAGCTAAATCCTTCCACACTGTGGAAGAGTAGCAAAAGGGATGCGGCCACACAAAGTGAGCTGGAAAAGTGGGGCAGAATTCACTGGGACCAGGTGCAGTGGGCTGAAAACAGGCCAAGGTCATGTTTGCAATCTTCCAAATGACTTTATCTGCCTCAATTCTTGTTCAAACCGCAAACTGGGACACATGGTCTGATACCCGGTTGAGAGGTGAAAACAATTTTGGAGGCTGAGTTTCCCAGTTGCCCGATTCCAGGGAGTAACTTCCAGCACCACACAGACTAGTGCCAGGACTGGGCACAATGGAAAGGGTGCACATCTGGTCTTCTTTCCTTCTCTCTTTTTGCTCTTTCCCCTCAACCCCTCATTTTATTGCCAGCTCCTCCTTCATTCCTCAGATCCTACAGCCCCATTCTGCCCCCAACTGCCAAAGTCCCTCATCACTCCACTTTTTTCTTTTTGTTCTCTTGAGTTTCCAAATTTCCACAATTTCTACAATGTGGATGACACTCGACTATTTATCAAGAAGCAAGAACTTTTGCTCATATCTATTGAGCACGTGCATGTGTTAAACCTTTCATTGTTACTAGTTCACTTTATCCTAGCCACACACCTATGAAGCAGGTACTATTTTTACTCTTTTTTTTTTTTTTTTTTTTTTTTAAATGAGGAAACTGAGATTCAGGGATGTTCAGGGATCTGTCCAAGATGACACAGAGTGGGGATGACCCCACATCAATATCTTTGTTCATAAGTGTTCTGTTTTTGTATTTTCTCTTGAAGTGCATTTTCGTTCTAAAAGATCTTGTAAGCCTAGAGAATTTCAAACTGGCAAAATTATTGGGGAGAAATTTTGGGGAACAAAAATGAGATTCCGATGTTGCTGCAGGAATCTGCCACTGCGCCTTACAGCATCTCCCTAGGAGAACAAAACAGGGCATCAGTATTGCAGCCACACACCACGTACAGCCCTTCTTTCACCTTCCAAACAGAAGGGGACCCCTCAGAACTCAGTAAAACAAAGAGTCGTTGCTGGGTGAGAGAGTGGACTGGCGTGGTTAAACATGAATATTCAAGACCACGAGTCACAACTTCATGAATTCGAGGGTGTCTTCTATTTGTATTTACCATTGTGGAGTCTCGAGACAATCTGCCATGATTAATTAATCCTTGGTGACAAGGCAGAAGGTGAAATAATTTGTGCGTAGTCACACAGTCGGTCATTCTCAGGCTCCGAGGTAGTACTGGGGTGCTTGGTTTTCCAGAAACAGAAAGCTGTCCTTAACCCACACCCCAGTGAGTGACATCATCTTCAGTATTCCCAGTCCATGAAAATTCCATCCTCTGAGATCCTTCTCCCAACCCATCCCCAGCAAGACTTGTCTCTCCAACTTCCAGGAGACAAGGCCAGACGTTCTGACTTGAGGGGCGCAGGAGGCACGGTCCAGTGAACACACTGCATTTGGCTGCCTGTGGCTGTTTTTCCACCATCTCCTCGAACGCAATTTTAACTGAGGCTATTCACAGTAATACCTTAATTATCCATCACAGTAGGGGAAAAGAGGGTCACTAGATATGTGAATTTCCTTGCTGCCTTACTTGAACTATTTAAAGGCTCAAACTTAAAACAAGCAAATAAAAATATTTTAAGGCACACGGAATTTGCACAAGGAACCCCCTAAAGCTCACAACAAAAAAAAGGGTTATTTCCTGCTGTGTTTCATGGAGGGGTCAGTGGCTCCATGCTGAACAGAGTTGTGGCTTTTCTTACTCCAGGACTTGGGTTGAGGCATGGCATTGTCAAGGCAGGAGCAGGATTGTTGATGGAACCTGGGAATGCTGTTTAAAGTATCTGCCGACACAGGGCATCTGGCACACCTGCTGACCGGCCATTGGCCAAAACAAGCCATAGAGTTGAGCCCAGGGTGGGGTGGGTGTAAGTTCTGCTCCCCTGGGAGCCTTGGGTGGGATGCTGTTTCCCTTCACTTCTCTGGTTTGTGCATGTGGGGTGGGGGTGAGGAGGATTGGTGACAATAATTGGGGATTGTGACAAAATCTAACATACATGCTTTCAAAAATTAATTACATATTTTCTGGTCTTTAAAGAGTACTACAGATGATGTCACCTTTTCGTTTTGCTTTGCTTTGTGGCTATGGGTCATCAATATTAACATCCAAGTCCGGGAGTGATGGCTCACACCTGTAATCCTGGCACTTTGGTAGGTGGATCATGGGAGGTCAGGAGTTCAACACCAGCCTGGCCAGCATGATAAAACCCTGTCTCTACTAAAAACACAAAAAATGTTAGCCGACATGATGTTGCAGGCCTGTAATCCTAGCTACTCGGAAGGCTGAGGTGGGAGGATTGCTTGAACCCAATGCAGTGAGCTGAAATCACGCCACTGTACACTCCAGCTTGGGCGACACGAGACTCCATCTCAAAAAAAAGAAAAAAATTAATATCCAACATGCTCTAGGCTATGTTTTTTATTTTTTCTAAGGAATACTGGGGTGTGGAAAGCAGTTTGCTCAACACATAAATGACACCAGACCCACACTGTTTGAAATTCCTTATGGATATTTTTCATAGCATTGTTTTTACCTCCTTTGCTATCAACGAGTGATCATTTCTAGTTATCATTGGTGTGTTTGCAGCTGTCTTTTAATGGGCTAAGGAGAGTGTTCCCCCACACCTTCTCCCTTCTATAATAACATGTGAGGGAGATACCAGGAGGTGGCTTGTTAGACCTCATTAGACCCATGTTGAAAATAAAAATGAAGGCATGAGGGTTAGTGTATGGGCATGGTGGCAAATGTTTGTGTGTGGGGCATCATAGGTTTATTAGCATCTCGCTTGCTTTTGCTTATGTTTCCCTGTTTTTGCTGGCTGCTTGAGGGTGTTAGATAAACGAACTTAGGGAAGATTGAGCTGGATTAAGTTCCAAGCACTCCTGCTTTGCCATTTTCCATATTTAACAGATTTTTTTCCAGATATTCAACTAAGCATTAACACTGCTTGCAATTTGTTCACTTCCATTTATTCTAATTTCCAGAAACATTTTGATTCAGCAACCCTTTGTTGAGCACCTGTATAAGGCACTTCATCAGGCACTGCTGAGATAATGAGAAAAGAGTCCTGTCTTCTAATGGAAAGTCATATGCTATGCTACATATAATGTACTTTCAAAATATGTTGGCAACTGCCTTCATTCTAAAGGTAGAGCAGATGGCACACTTTGAAAGGCCCCAGGCTTCCTGGGATGTGTGTGATACTCTCTGTGGGTTTATATTATCCTGAACACCACAGTGGAGTGCAGAGCTCATGTTTTTCAAATGAAAACAAACCCCACAGAGTCATATTCGCCAGTCAAGGTAGATGAAAGTCAAACATTTCCAACTTGGTTAGTGCACAACTATTTCCTAGTGAGCACTTTCCTCTAATATATATTGAGGTATCTTCTGAAAGCCTGGCCTTACATTGATAATAATTGAACTGTGAACAAGATTTTTCATATGCTCAGGTGGTTTCTTATATCTCAAATCCCAGGGGAAGATACATTTCTTCTTTCTTATGTTCATAAGGCATCACAATTCAGGAAAATATTTTGGTAGAAATCCTCAAATTTTCTCTTCACAACAACTTATTGGGAAATTAGAACGGGCTTTATTATTCCTTCTCCACTCTATCCCATCTCTACCTGTCACAGCAGCTTGGGAAAGCATGACCTGAAATTATACTCAGGTCTTCTGACTCCAAGGCTGGTAGCTATTTTCCATCATAAATCACTTATTTTCCATTTTATCTCATTATCTGATAATTGTCAACTTGATCATTCATGGATATAGATGGTAAAAATGTACAATCTAATATAATGTACAGACAAGCAAAGAAAAGATGTGTTTGCACTGGTTTCAAAGTTTTTCACTGCTACTTTTCACAAAACTCACACGACCAGACTGTTGCCTTCAGGGTTACTTATTCTTTCTGCACAAACCCCCCAACCAGTGAAAATACAAAGAGGTAATAATTTCCTGAGCCATGAGGATACAGTGAGTTAAAGTGTTAATGCTGCTTCTTAATAATTTTTTTAGCAACATTATAATGTTGCTCAGAGTACTCTTAATAGAATCTGATGTTTTGAAAAAGTATGCCAAAAACAATATTTTGGTAAAACTATGTCTATAAAATAGCTCAGATTAAATCACTTGAGGATTAATAATTTAAGGAAAGGCTTGAAAATATGTTGATTTTAACATTTAAAAAAGTCTTTTTACAAAAATGGATTAGGAAGTTAGATTAATTACACTACTGGAAATGCATTTGTACTTGACATGAAACTCAAAATTTTAAATAGAAAGGGACTGCTTTATAGGAATTTAACTTCTTTCCAGTGGACAGCAGCTGGAAAGCTTGTAATTTTCTAGGTAGGACTCACAGGGGAGAGGGCACGGAAACTGCTGCATTCCTGGAAATTGATCTCACCTTGAACCATAGCTTTGCCTGACTACAGGGATAATGTAGAGGATAAAATAGTTTTCCATACAACAATGAGAAGGCATAACTTTATTTTGTCTGATAGCAACAAGCTATTTTCTCCAAACTGTGAACTCCTCTCGTTTCTGTTACCATTTCTTGAAAACAAGTACATTTCATTTTCTGCTGATGTAGAGTCCTAAATGATGTGGCACAAACTGCTAATTGCCTGCCTCATCATTCACCATCTTTTATAACAAAATTCCAATTGTATTTGCAGTGGCCAGCTATAGGTGACATTTCTTAGCTGCCTTAGTGACTCTATGTGCCCACACGACTGATTTCTTTCCAGTGAGACATAATGAAAGGATTGGTGGGAAAGTTCTATAAAAGAGTGTGAAGGCTGGACATGATGGCTCATGCCTGTAATCTCAACACTTTGGGAGGCTGGAGCAGACGGATGACCTAAGGTCAGGAGCTATCCAATATGGTGAAGCCCCATCTCTACTAAAAAGACAAAAAAAGAAAAGAATTAGCTAGTGTAGTGGCATTCACCTGTAATTCCAGCTACTAGAGAGGCTGAGACAGGAGAATCTCTCGAATCTGGGAGATGGAGGTTGCAGTGAAGCAAGATTGTGCCATTGCGCTCCAGACTGGGCGAAACAGTGAAACTCTGTCTCAAAGAAAAAACAAAAACAAAAACAACCCCCCTTTACTTCCAAAAAAAACAAAAGAGCATGGATGGCCTTTGTCATATGTCATGACTGGAGTTTCTGCAGCCATCTTGGACCGTGAGAAGTTCTCACAGATGGAATGCTCCATGGTGAGGTGAAGAGAGAAAAGAAGCCTGTGTCCCTAGTGGCCAATGTCCCAGTCTTGATCCCCTGACTCTGAATTTTCTTTACTTTCTTTATATCTAGTGCGTGCTATGAAATTTATAGAGGCAAGTGGGAACAAGACATTTTCTCAGCAGACGTTAAGCTCCAAACTCCAATGAACTAATGTTTCAGGCAGTTTAAGGTTTCTGGGTCAAATAAAGAATATTTAAGAATCTCTCATGAGCCATGGAAATGAAAAAAATGGATTCCTCTATCTTTTTATAATTTTTTAGGATTCAAGTAAATTTTATTATGCTATGAATTGCTCTTTAGTTTCCTTAAAAACCAACAAAAAGCCTAGAGTCTTTACACATGCAATCTTCCTGGGCGCTACCTGAGTTTTCTTAAATATTCATATGATGAATTTTCATATTTTATATTCAAAAGAGGAATTTCAATATTTTCAGAAAATATTGCTAAAGAAATTCTATATTTTCTTACCTAATTGTAAAAATTTTAGTGTTGGATACAAAGATGATAATAAAAACAACCCTATGGGAACCTTAGCACATGTTTATTCAAAAGGAAAGCTTGATTATCTGTCTTCATCTGTAACATTTTCCCCATTTTCTTTCTCACCCATGCAAATATGACTTTTATTTTCAGTTGAAAATAGGAATTTTGCCTTCACTTGAACAGCAAAGGAGTTTTTTAAAAAAACAAAGTTTCTATGCTTTAAAGGAGTTTTAAAAATTGATTTGTTTTGCATAAATGTCTCAGTTTTACCTCAAATTAGGATTTCAAAAACTCAATACATTACAGCACACTATTCTTAGACTTTAGAAAGTGATTTTATAGTAATTCTAAGCTCTAAAGTTCTTAATAAACTAGCAAAGTTTAGAAAGAAAAACACAAATGAGCAAACTGAAATACCTTAGCCAATTTGATTTATGCATAACCACCATAAAATGGAAATAATTTGATTAACTTGATAGGTTCCTGTCATGGAAAATATTAACATTGATTATATACAGCACACTGGGATAAGCAGACGAGACGACTCACAGTACAAGGGGCTCTGGCCGTCCCAGGCCTTCCCAGCCATCCTGAGGCTAAGCAGGTAGATATCTTGGTACACCTGTAATCCACAACTTGACACATCTATAATCCATTTATAGCCCACTGCCAACATAGAGTGAAGCTAGGTTGCTGTAGCCTAGAGTATCAAATTGGGCTATGAGGATTCCTAATTGATGAGGCTACTTGCCCAATAACAAGATCTAAAGGTATTGAACATAGATGATTTAAAAAACCAGGGGCTTCTATTTACAATAGCAAAGACATGGAATCAACCCAAATGCCCATCAGTGATGGACTGGATAAAGAAAATGTGGTACATATACACTATGGAATACTATGCAGCCATAAAAAGAACAAGATCATGGTCCTTTGCATGGACATGGATGAAGTTGGAAGCCATTCCCTTCAGCAAACTAATTCAGAAACAGAAAACCAAGCACTGTATGTTCTCACTTATAAGTGGGAGCTGAGCTATGAAAGCACATGGACACAGGGAGGGGAACAGCACACACTAAGGCCTCGGGGAGGGGAGGGTGAGGAGAACATTAGGGAGAATAGCTAATGCATGCTGGGCTTAATACCTAGGTGAGTGATGATAGATGCAGCAAATCACCACAGCACACATTTACCTATGCAACAAACCTGCCTATCTTGCACGTGTACCCTGGAACTTATAAAAGTAAAACAAACAAACAACAACAACAACAACAACAAATCAGGGGCTTAATTTACATATTTGCAAGTATGGAATGTGTACAGTGGTGTTTTTAGAGTAGTCAAAAAAGCAAATAGTCTGATTTAATCAATAAGAAGTATCAATTGGAAGGTTGCTAAATCTCTACCTCACAGAACCACAGAGTCGTTGAAGTTTATCACGCTTGTCAGAGGAAATGCCACATTGCCTTTGCCTAGGTTAAGACTAGTTGGGATGTGCTCCAGTCTCACAAGGGGGGCCATTTCCTGTTAATTTGCTTTGCCCTCATATTTCTGTGTAATGTGAATGCCATCTGTGACATTTGGTTGAATTCAGTGGGAAATTAATATATAGACCTGGAGACGTTATCTTTTCTTCCCTGTTAATTTCATCACTTCCTTTTCACTCCTGCTCCATCATTTTCTCTTATGCTTCTCCCTAGCCCACACTTACTTTCTGCTTATTTCTTTTCCCTTTTCCTAAATTTCTGTCTTCAGCAATCAAGAATGGACTTCAGAAGTAATTGTATTTAACTTATTTTAAAATTGAGGATGCTGAGGCCTCGAGTAATTTATAATATCATTTGTGTCAATCTTACACTGTACAAAGGTTTCACATACTTGTTCTAATTTGGATCCTCCAATAACTGTTGGCGGCACTGCTGGTATCCCCATTTCTCAGGGGTCAAAACGGATTCGGAGAGGTGAAATGGCTAAGCCCAAATCATTGTTTCTCAAAGTGGAGAAGGAAGCCATACCTGGTACCTTTCTGCCACACCACAGAATACTCCATCATGACCACATTGCGGACACACTGCACTTGATGCAAAGCAGTTTCCTTCACGTTCCATGAATATTTTCACTGCAGTCAGTTCTGTCTTGGGTTAAGGAATTTTCTCAGATGAGTAAGTTGCATATGCTGTGAAGAAATGTCTTCTGCCCCCATCATACTCACCTATCTAAACTTTTTTAAACCCTCTCAATATTTTTCAGCGTATGCAAAACTCTCAAGGTCTTAAAGTAGTGACCTCCAGAAGTTATGTCAATGAAGAAGGTAGGGGAAGAAGAATGGAATATAACTGTATGTCTCCAGCTCTCTGGGAAGAAGGTGTTAGAGGACCTGCCTATCCTCCAGACCTTTGAATGAATGACGATGTTGTAAAGAAAATGTATAATTCCAAGTCAGTAAGCCTCAAGTTTAAGTAAGGCACACCTTCCTCATACGCCTCTTCCACTCCCTCTCCAGTTCCTTCCCATCAATGGCTTCCATTTGTGGATTTTATGTGGCAAAAGGAAAAAGAAGGTATAACACATATATATCTCAAGTGGAACCCTAAAATCCGATCCTACAGCAAGGACATCCATTCCTGACCGTGGTCAGCAATGCACAGGGCTATTAATTACAGAGACTCCGGCAAGAAGGCAGGAAACGCTGTCGCCAAAGCAGAAACAGCTTGTCTGTGTCCTGACAGGGAGATGGCTTCTCACTGAAATAACTAAACCTGCTGCAGGCAAGGAATGATGGATTTGGAAGGGAGTTCTGAATCTGAGTTTCTGCTCTCCCACTTACTAGCTGTGTGATTTTTAGAAATAGACGTCCTCTGTGAAATATAATTTCTCATCCAGAAAATATAATAGCCCTGCCTTTCAGCATTGTAATTACTACCAAATGACTTAAAATGAGTGAAACATTTTATAAATGTGAAAAAAATCACCTTACAAATATTAGATACTCAAGGATTTTGGTCTCTATTTATGGAAAATAATCCATGTTATTGTCTTAGGAGGAAAAGTGACTTAGGGTCTTATTAGTGTCTTTATCTCATTCAGTGGCACAACTATTGTTTCATGAATGGAGAGATGAATCTGGTGGCCATATGTATCCTCTCTTTTCATTTATCCCAGCACTTTCTCCACTCATGAGATCTGATTAATTCCTTATCCTGCTGATTTTATAATCAAAATGTTTCTCGATTCTGTCCCCTTTTCTCTATTTCTTTCATCACTACCACAGTTCATGCCTTTATAATTACTTTTCCAGATCATTGCAATCACTTCTAATGGCGTTTTTGCTTTCTGTCTATTACTCCCGAAATTACCCTTAAATTAACCCGGGTAGCAGGCCGATCTTAGATGCTGGCCTAACCATGTCTTTTTCCTGTTCCCCACAACAGCCCTGTTTTTAAAAACACCCCTGGGCTCATGAACCTTCAGGTATCTGCCCAACCAACTCCACTTCCACCAAAATGGTTGCACCATTTTTATACCCTAAGAAAGTTCAGACCTCAGTGAGGCCTCCCTTGACCTCCCACTGCATTGCACACACTTAATTCTCATCCTTAGAAATTCCCTGTTCTTCCCCAAGACTCTAGGAATGCCCTGTGCATACCTCTATCTTAGGACAGTTATTTTCCCTCTAGAGGCCACCTGGAATTTGGTACACCATAAGGGCTTAGTCATTGAGTTTGGAATTGAAGAATGGATGTCTAGATGGCAATGTACTCTTCTATGGGTATTTCTTCAACCTAAATGTAAAATACTTAATGAAATGAACTGGCTACCTCATCCCTTTATATTTGCTTCCATATCTAAATATCTAGTTAGAAATTGCCAAGTACAGGATCTTTTCATATTTGTACATTTGCATAATCTGAGAAATATTAGGACATCTAAATGCCTTTTTCAAATAACATGAAATCTTTCATCTTTAAAAGCCTTTCGTTTTTCATAGAGCCCTGATTTATCAAAAAGATCATTTTCATTTGGTAGACTAAAAAAAAGTGAAATGTTGTGGAAGTCCAGTTGTATTCCCAATTAGTCTGAAAGCCATTTCTTAGCTTTTAAGTTGTTCTTTCCAAGAACAATGGCTAAGGTATTTCCACTTGGAAGCAACCCCCTCAGCCTACCAGCAGGTGGGATGACAGGTGAGTCTGAACAGTGGGAAGTAGTCACTGGCAGATGGACCTCTGTTGTCTTTTCAAAGACAGCCCTAGACTCTAGAAGGAATCCAGCAACACGGCTTAATCCTGGCATATCTCATTTTGTTTTGAAAATAAGTTAAACTTTGCAAAAAGAGAGAAGACTACAGTGTTTGAAAGTTTGACATGACAGGACTTTCTACTTTCTGTCATGGATGAATTTTTGCTCTGTGCTTTGTTTCCAAGCACCTCTCCATGGAAACCATTACCAAGTACTCCTGCTCACCTTCCAGACAGGTGCCCTCAGACCAACTCAACCTCTGGACTACCTAGGGCAGACTCCTGAAGGCTGACCTCTCCAGAAAGGGGTGTGGCCTTAGTGCATTACTTCACTTTCCCTAGAAATCTCAAGCCACTGACTGCAGGCAAATGAACAAATGAACATGGCTTCTGAAGGGTTTAATGTTCATGGCATTGCATAGAAGGACAGGATGAGAAGCATGTGTCTGAGCAAGAGCTTAACGGCTCAACAAAAAGGCAACAGACACGTAAAAACCAATAAGCAAACGAAACAAAAGCAAGCTGAGTACCTTTTTCCTTAAAAAGTTTAAGTATAAAAAAGTATAAAAGCATTTGAAATGTTATACAACTTGAGAAAAGGACTTTTTTTCTATTTTCTATTCTATTTTTTTTTTTGTATTCTCTTTTTCTTCTATTTCAATTCCAGACACACGGTTAAAAGGGCCCTGAAAAGACAGCCTCGGAGGAATTTGGAAATGAATGAAGAAAGTGAGAAGTTGAAAGTCAGAGTTGCCATCATCCTGTATTGTACAAAGCACTGCATGTCACACACTCTCATTCCAAACGTGCAGACGTGAGCCTCAGTGTCCCCTGACATGTGGCAGGATAGTAAGTGTTTCCGCAGGCTGCTTCGCTCTTTGTGGTAAAAATGGTAAGCACCTGAATTTTAGTCTCAGAGGAAGGCTTAGTCACGAGGACAAATCCTCTCGAATGGCTCACATTCTTGGGAGTACCCGTAAGATGCCCACATTTATGGTGAGGGTAGAATTAAGAAGTTTTAGATCTATTTAATAGGTTATGCTCTTGGAGACCAAAAGCTGTTAAAACAACAACAACAAAATCTCTTAACAGAATCATGCATATTTCATGACAGTTTCTGGCAATTGAACTCTATTTCATAGAACACAGGGTTGAGGTTATTAAAAAGAAATGTATGAAACTATTAAGTGCTTGATACCTTGGGGATGAGAAACACCTTTCTGCCAAGGTACTGGCATTCATTCAACAAACCTCTAAGAAGCCCTACTGTGTACCAGATGCTGTCAGAGAGGCCCAGAAATCCCTTTGCTAGCTAATCTCCTTCCATCAACAGAGAGGAACAGAGAGTGTTCTTAAAGCCCAGCTGGAGGGTTTCACTCTCTCCCCAGGGCACAGACACTCCTAATGCAGTGCAGAGAGTCAGAGATGCTAATGATAGAAGCTTATGTTTACTGGGCACAGAGTATGTGCCAGGAACCATGCATTAACTCCCTACAAAACTGAGGATGTAGGACTTGTTCCCCCATTTTAGCTGAAATCACCGTAATACAGAGGTTGAATAGCTTTTCCAAGGTTACAGCTAGTAGGCAGAGGACTGGCATTTAACTCAGGCAGTCAAGAGCCTAGGTCCTTTTTTTTTTTTTTTTTTTTTGACACAGTTTCGCTCTTGTTACCCAGACTGGAGTGCAATGGCGCGATCTCGGCTCACCGCAACCCCCTTCTCACGGCAACCTCCGCCTCCTGGGTTCAGGCAATTCTCCTGTCTCAGCCTCCTGAGTAGCTGGGATTACAGGCACGCGTCACCATGCCCAGCTAATTTTTTGTATTTTTAGTAGAGACGGGGTTTCACCATGTTGACCAGGATGGTGTCGGTCTCTTGACCTCGTGATCCACCCGCCTCGGCCTCCCAAAGTGCTGGGATTACAGGCGTGAGCCACCGTGCCCAGCCCAGTGCCTAGGTCCTTTTACAGAACACCATCCTTCCTCCCTGGGAGGGACACTTTGATCAGAAACATGGCTTTTGATGTTCTCATCAGACTTTCTGGCAGTTACTACTTCATGTCTTGCATATGAAAATGTTAGTTTGGGCCGGGCGCGGTGGCTCAAGCCTGTAATCCCAGCACTTTGGGAGGCCGAGGCGGGTGGATCACGAGGTCAAGAGATCAAGACCATCCTGGTCAACATGGTGAAACCTCGTCTCTACTAAAAATACAAAAAATTAGCTGGGCATGGTGGCATGTGCGTGTAATCCCAGCTACTCATGAGGCTGAGGCAGGAGAATTGCCTGAACCCAGGAGGCGGAGGTTACGGTGAGCCGAGATCACGCCATTGCACTCCAGCTTGGGTAACAAAAGTGAAACTCCGTCTCAAAAAAAGAAGAAAGAAAGAAAGAAAGAAAGAAAGAAAGAAAGAAAGAAAGAAAGAAAGAAAGAAAGAAAGAAAGAAAGAAAGAAGGAAGGAAGGAAGGAAGGAAGGAAGGAAGGAAGGAAGGAAGGAAGGAAGGAAGGAAGGAAGGAAGGAAGGAAGGAAGGAAGGAAAGTGTTAGTTCGATACATTGGCCTGAAAAATAGCAACTATGTCTGCCACACTGCTCTAAGTGAATAGAAGTTAGTGAGTCAACATGCCAAAAACTCCTAGAAAAGAGAAAATATTCTCAGGTATCTGTGCTTCAAGGCTTCATCCTCAGTAATTTAACGTGTTAAATGATTATCCTAAAGCACAACCCACTTTAGCCTGGGAAATGTGGCTAATAGTTTATACCCAGACCATCCTCCAACCAAAGTACCCAGAAGCAGAATGTCTTGTCAATCAAAGATATTAATAAACACAAACAGCAGGCTGCAAAGAAAGCTCAGTGCCTTCTGATATGTAGTAGTAGTGGTACGACATCAGCTATTTTTAATTTAACTTGCCAATGATATGCAGGATCATGGAGTTTACACAAAATATAAACAAAATTAATTTCTGTGGCATGTTTGAGGAAAGGGAAGACCATTCACTTTCTGGTCCTTTACATGTTGTTTGAATATGAACTAGGCAACCCCTTCTTACGAGCTGCAAGGTGAATTTATGTATGTAGCAGGTATACAAGCCTTCACTGACACCAAACAGACAATGGTGGTATCGTTAACCAGCAATACCATGAAGACTAATGAGATGATCTGCACAAAACACCTGGGTGTAAGGGCTATAAAGAGTACATGATCAAATTAAATTGATTAAAGTTTCTAGTATCTAAGTGACATTCACCATGAAGAAGAGTAAGTGAGATGCTGGTGATTGCTTGCAGGGATGTTATGACGTTTTTTTTGAGATGGAGTCTCACACTGTCGCCTAGGCTGGAGTGCAATGGCACAATCTCAGCTCACTGCAACCTCCGCCTCCTGGGTTCAAGCCGTTCTTCTGCCTCAGCCTCCCAAGTAGCTGGGATTACAGGTGCCTGCCACCATGCCTGGATAATTTTTTTTTTTTTTGTATTTTTAGTAGAGATGGGGTTTCACTATGTTGGCCAGGCTGGTCTCGAACTCCTGGCCTCGTGATCCGCCCCAGCCTCCCAAAGTGCTGGGATTACAGGCGTGAGCCACTGCACTCGGCCTCTTATGACTTTTCTTTGGATGAGGTTGGTTGCATTGTTCTTTGACAGGTAGCGTGCATTTTCTAACACCTACTCCCCACTGGCTCTCCTTAGTTGGCATCTTCATCTTATCTAAGCCCATTTCATGGATTTTATATCAATCCATAAAAAAGATTAGAGCTTTACTCCTTACATCTTAATGCTAGAGGTCTTATTTGCCTTTTTCCTTACCAGGAGCTGCACCCTATTCTTGTAACTGTCCCTGATTTTGTTTTTAGGAAATAATTTCTTCCTGTTTGCTATCCCATGTACTTCCAGGAATAGTCTCCCCACCCGTCCTCTCCCATAGAGCCAACTGTCTGGAGTGCAGTTCTCTTCTCTTCCTTCCAGCAAGAGTGATTGTTTCAAACACTGATCAATGCCCAACACCAGGTCACTCAGAGCCAGTGAGACTCACTTGAGAGGTTTCTTCGTTTGAGCAGTGGAGGAAGTCAGTACTCTGTTGCCCATTGACTTCAGGCTGTGAAGATGTGAAGCTGGAGCTGTAGCAGCCACATTGTAAACACAAGGGCCTAAACATGCCTAATTGTGGAGCTCTCCACAGCAGACAGAGCCACTAGAGGTAGGGAAGGAAGCAGAACAGGTGACCTTAATGGAGCTCCAGTGCAGCCCCAACTGTGGCATGCCTTCCTTATTCTCTGGAATTTTCATTTGTGAGCCAGACATTGCCTTGTGGCTTACCTAGGACAATTTAGGTTGAAGTTTCTATTTCAACCCAAAACATTCTAATTGATAAGCCAAACTTTAATTTTAAAAACAACTTGCTTTTGTGATTGAAACAATCCTTATAAAGTCTTAAATTATTTCATGCCCAAACAGTACTCTCTTAGCTGGATTATTTTTTAAAATTTCCTTTAAGTATTAATTAATTATGAATGATGACGTTTGTGTTCAGGGCAGTTCTTGTTAAATCTGTATGATGTCAATTGTATCAATGTAACACATACATTTCATAAACTCAGAGATTTGTAATCTTGCCAATTTCTCAAATTGCCTTCAGATACTGCTATCTTGTCTCAAAAAAGTGGTGGAATAAAGGGTTATAATTAATTCATTTGTCAAGGAAATGAAATCTGTGATACATGAAAGATCAAGCAGACTTCACCAATGTTGAAGTTTGAATTGGTGATAAGACATTTAAGTAAAAGAAATGTAATATTCCCACCTTCCTGGAAAGAATACTCGTTCTTATATATTCTAAAACTTCAATGATTGGTGATGTTTCTAAATAAAACCTTATTCTTCAGAGTTGGCCTCTTCAAATGCCGTACAAGATTCTTGTTTCTTATGATATACAAATAATTCTCTTAAAGATGGAGTTAAAACTAACTCACCCAGAAAAATATTCACATGCACAATGTAGTGATCTTAATTAAAGAATTTCTTAAAAAATTATTTGACTCTAAAGATATAATATTATATTAAATACCTTTAAACAAATTATTTGTAAATGCTTTCTGAATTTTTAAAGTTTCATCCAATTCTTGGAAAGTGCCTATTTAGCTACTTCCTGTAAATATTTTCAGTGAGCGAACCTCAGTGTTCAGTCATGTAGAATGTCCAGTATTCAGCCCCCAGAATGAACTTCCATGATGTTACACGCAATGAAGTCATTAGCAAAAAATTTTCCCAAACCATTGACAACTTCTTTCTCATTTCCATTCCGAATCACAGTTTTTGTCATTATTGTAACTGCTAAGAATAAGACTCCCTTAAGCCAGGAAAAATAGTTGATTTTAGCACTGAGCCTTGCAAATCTTTTTCTAGACTATTGTTTGCCTTTTAACATTGTTTAAGGGATTTTAGGCTATTTGCTACAAGTCTTTGATTTTAATATTACAATAGAGACAGATTGGAGGTAAAAAAATACCCACCACATTTTGATTCCTCTAGAACCAGAAATACCATTTGACCCAGTAATTCCATTATGGGGTATATACCCAGAGAAATATAAATCATTCTATTTATAATAGATACATGCATATGTATGTTTATTGCAGCACTATTTACAATAGCAAAGACATGGAAACAACCCAAACGCCTATCAATGATAGACTGGACAAAGAAAATGTAGTACATATACACCATGGAATACTATGCAGCCATAAAAAGGAATGAGATCATGTCCTTTGCAGGGACATGGATGGAGCTGGAAGCCATTATCCTCAGCAAACTAATGCAGGAACAGAAAACCAAATATCACATCTCTTCACTTATAAGTGGGAGCTGAACCATGAGAACATATGGACACAGGGAGGGGAACGACACACCAGGGCCCATTATGGGGGTGTGGTAGGGAAGGGAGAGCATCAGGATAAATAGCTAATGCATGTGGGGGCTAATAACTAGGTGATGGATGATGGGTGCAGCAAACCACTGTGGCACACGTGTACCTGTATAACAAATCTGCACATCCTGCACATGTACTTCAGAACTTAAAATAAAAACCCACATTGTTTCCAACTTGTTTACTTTTGAAACAAATGGTCCAAAGGCCTTCAGAATTAGGTTTTATCACTTTCTACAGCCCAATATGACCCTCTCCTTGCTGGGATTATAGGTATCAGTAATCTGGATTTTAAACAGCTTTTGTACAAAAGCGAGCATACAGAAAACTATCAGAAGCAGTAAGAGCCAAGCAAGTGTTTTCGATCATGTGGCAACACTTGATTTTCATTTGTTTGTCTTGATATCAGTACATCCAGATTAATCAATTTGCACATCTACATCTTATTTGTATCCAAACTGATTCGAATTAATTTTACTGTATGATTTCACTTACATGAGATATCCAGAACAGTCAAATTCATAGGAAAGAAAGTAAAATTGGTGGCTGCCAGGGGCTGCAGGAGGGAGAGGTGGATGGAGGGGAAGGGCGTAATTGCAGCTCAATGAATGTGGAGTTTCAGTTTTGCAAGATAAAAGAGATCTATTGCACAACCACAAACTTAATAAAGGTTAAGATGGTAAAAACAACAACCACAGATAAATTGATTCTAATTAGTAACAAATCTATTACATATGTGTGTGTGTGTGTGTGTGTGTGTGTGTGTGTGTGTGTGAAACAGGTAGTTGTCCACTTTCCTCTTACATTTTTTCATTCTCTTGCTGTAGAATGAGTTTAAAGATCTTGTGATGTGTTCTCTTCTTTCAGAGAGTTGTGAAAACACTAGTTCCTTTCTGTATTTGTGCAGAGCTTCTAACAGTTATTAAAACCAGCAAAGTATTTGGTGTTGTTTTGGGAATAAAGAAGGGGTTAGTGACCTGTTTCTTACAATGCTAATGGATCTATTACATTCATATTGCTGTCCAGTTTCTTTAAAAAAACAAAAAAGTATTGAAGGGTTCCCTCCTCAAATATTGAAAATTCTTTTAAGGCTCAATGAAGCTTAAAATTTTCTCATGTGCCTGTTTTGGTTTGAAACAATTATTTTAAGACATAGAATAACTTGTTTCTTTAAAAGACCCACAGGCAAAAAGGAATTTTTAAATGAAAAGATAAAGTTTGAGGTTTTATGAGTGACTTAATGGACAATTTTGTAATTTAAATGGGTATGATACTTTATTTAATGAAGAATAGCCATGAAGCTTTGTTTCTCGTTGTTCTTGAATAGAGACACAGTGGCTTCAGGAATAACTCTTGCTTCCTAACCCTTCACTTGTTCCTCTTGGAGTCTTAGCAAAGCTAGAAATTATCCCATCAAAGGTCATCAGCTGGCAACTGAGCCTCAGGGCTTCTGCTGAAGAGAGATGGCTGCTGTTAAGGTGGTGAATTCCTAAGCCTGAAAGCAAGGCAGTTTTGCCCTTAGAGGGATGGCCACATATGTAATCAGCTTAGAGCTGCCTCTCTTTCCTGTGTTGATACTGAGCTGTGGAGCTACTGCAAGCAGAAATGAAGAGGAAATGGTCTTCTTGAAAATTACGGAGAAAGACAAAGAAGGAGCATCGATTATAATGTGCTTACATTTAAAGATATTTAGAGATCAAAAAATGCTTCTAAAGTGAAATTAAGTGAAGATGCAGGTTATCTGCATCTTAGTCATAATAAATCTAACGTTTCAGCTTCCACCTTAATTACTGTAATCACAACCCTAAAGCAGACAAATGTATTGACTGGTTAAGAAAGGCTTTTTGCGGATGCAAAAAATTGAAAATGATTTATTTTTTCACCACCAGAAGAAGAGAACACTTAGTGAGTTGAGGTGGAGGAGATATGGGTGGTGGTTTGGGTGAAAATATGTCAGGAGAACAAAAACTATCTTCAGAGCTCATTGTGGGCAGAGCATAGTACTCTACCCTATGGGTAGGGAAGGTGAAATTTAAAAGGGATACTATTTTTGAGAAAATAACAATGTATTTAAAAACTGTTCATTTACACATATACATATACATGCAAACGTAAATTTAAAAGAGTTTTTAAACCTCAATATTCCAAAGCAACAAGAGACAAAGAGAGGAGACAGAGCACAGGCGTGAGCTAGACGTGCTCATTGAGAAGTCAGTTCTGAGTGGTGTTTGGCCAGCTTGGTGGGTCAGAACACAGATTCAGGCAGATCCAGATTTACATCCCAAATATGTCTCTTGCTCCCCAAGCATTTTTGGGTAAAATACCTTCTCAGTTTTCTCTTTTGTAAAATGGGATAATCATCATGCTTCCTACCTCATGCCATCTTTTTGGAAATTAAAGAGTTGGCCCCGGTGTGAGAATGCTAGCATTCTGCCTGGAGCACAGTAGGTCCTCAGTAATACCTGTTTACCTTGTTCCTTTCTACTGCTTTTCAGCTTCTACTTGTGGGGGACACCAACAGCTGCAATCCCTCTGGAAAGGACAGTTGTCTAACTTGACATGGCTAACCAGATAGAAAGTGGTTACTTACAGGTCATTGTTAGTATTGAGGTTTAGTTAGATTTTTCCTCTCTCTAAGAAAGAACGGAGTGATGTCCATAAATAACTTATGACTCTTGGACTGAACTCTGGAAAGAGGTACAATTCATTCACATAGTTCATCTGGTTACTACAGTAGAGGAAAAGCAATGAAATCCATAGAGAACCTCTGAAAACCATTTTAGGGAGTGGTTTTGATGATGATTCCATCAATGAGAAGTTAAGGCAGAACAGCCATAACCATGTAACAATAAGCAAGTTTTAGTTTTCTGAGGACTTCAATGTATTTATCTGTAATAAGGAGTGGTGATTATATTTAATTATCTCTGAAGCTCATTTTAGTGAAGAATCTCTACAAATAGCAGACAGAGCCTTCCTAATGATCCATTATGCCTAAGATTCTGTATAGACATATCCATCAGCAGGCATCTAAAAAATATTTTTCAGATAACTGGGTGTGTATGTAGGGTAGCCCTAGATGTGCATACTTTTTCTGTTTGCTCCAAGAGCCTGACGGTTGAGTATCCTGGTGAGCCTGACATTTAGCGACAAATCCTATACTTGATATAAGGAGTAGGGCAATAGAATGACTGGAGTTAAGAGTCTAGCAAGACTCCTCGAGCTCTAAGAGCTCTCCTGGGAAGATGCAAGGGCAGATTGTCCACTGCAATGATAACTGAATGCATTTGCTGCATTTATTTCATCTCTCTGTTGGTCTTGCCCTAAAGTGGAAAAACGAGACCAAGTCGCCAAATAGGATCATTAATAAACTGACAGTAAATGTGGTAACCAGCCTCCAATACAGTCTCCAGTGATTCTCACCTCCTAGTGTCTAAACCTCTGTGCAGCTCCCTCCCACACTGAGTATAGCTGACCTGTGTAACCAATGGGATTACAGAAATGACAGCATGTGACTTCTGAGGCTAGGTCCCAACAAAGTGCAGCTTCTGCCTTGTTCTCTCAGATCACCTGCTCTGGGAGAAGTCAGTGACCATATATACGGTGAGGACACTCAAGCAGCTCCATGGAGAGGTTCACATGGCAAGGAATTGAGGCCTCCAATTAACAGCCAGCGCTAACCTGGCAGCCATGTGAGTGAGGCATCTTTGAAGAGGATCCTCTTACCCTAGTGAGTCCCTTCGAAGACAGGAGGGCCTGCTTTATATCTTAGCCTGCAGCCTCACAAAAGATTCCGAGCTAGAATCATCCAGCCAAGCTACTCCCACAATCCTGATTCACAGAAACTGTGTAAGAGAATTGATGTTTATTATTACGTTGCTTACTTGTTTTTTTTTTGACAGAGTCTTGCTCTGTTGCCAGGCTAGATAGAGTGCAGTGGCACAATCACAGCTCACTGCAACTTCTGCCTCCCAGGTTCAAGTGATTCTCCTGCCTCAGCCTTTTGAGTAGCTGGGACTACAAGCATGCGCCACCATGCCCAGCTAATTTTTTTTGTATTTTTAGTAGAGACAGGGTTTCATTATGTTGGCCAGGATGGTCTCGATCTCCTGACCTCGTGATCCGCCCACCTCAGCCTACCAAAGTACGGGGATTACCATGCATGACCCACTGAGCCCGGCCATATATATATATATATATATATATATATATATATATATATAAAATGCAATAATAGATAATACAATAAGTTTCTAAAAAAGAGCAATTTTGTAAACAACAGAAGGTGAGATTCAGTTTTGTAGTTAAAAGTTACAGTGCGAACTCTTGATTATTCATGAGAATAGATAGTAGAGGGGTTCTAAAATTTAGGAGCTACATCAGCATCAGTGATAGTTCAAAGGAATTTCCTAACAGCTTTTTCAGAAGAGTCTCACCTCTTTTCCTTTTCATATATCCCAGCATTCTTTTGGCATCTAGCATAATGGTTTTACAATAAACACAGGATTTGGGGCCTGACGTGAGTTCTGCCCCTTTGCTAGCTGTGAAACCTGGCACAGGTTAAACTTTCTGGATCTCAGTTTCCTTATTAGTAAAGTTGGAGTGAAAGTATCAATCTCACAGACTTTATGAGGTTTCAATAACTCTGTATATGTAATATACTTAGGAGAAGAGCTGGTACATAGAACGTTTCTAATCAGCATTCCCTTTTTTTGTTACTGATTTATTTTCACAACCCAAACATTTTAACTCTGCTGTAGATCCTTCTTTTTCTATGATCCATGAATTAACGTGCCTTTCATTTAGTTAACCAAAACATTTTCCAAATTAAATGTGAAACCTGAAACAGACAGGAAACTACTACCTGAAAGAAAAACCCGCTGTGGTTCCTCAGCTATCTTGCCTGCTGTCTTTCCTGGTTTGACCAACTGTGAATCTGTCTCATCAGGACTGAAGGCTTAAATGCCATGCTGTGGTTGTCTCAGTTCGGTCCCCAAACTAAATGACACCCTATCTCAGGACGCACTTTTATGACCCTTTCTTCTAAGAGATGTATGTCTAAAAGTTGGATTTAGATAACCAAACATTCCAGTTTTCTGGTTAGAGTTTACCAGTATATAATTAAAGAAAACTAAGTTTCATAAGAGAAAATCAAGAGTTGTCTTGACTTGAAAGCGCAATACTAAATCGACCAATCTTTTGAGAATTTGGATTTTTGCACTTTTTCCATATGAGAGAGATTGGAATCCACGGTTGTCTACATGATCTTCCGTTCCCATTCCTATTTGGGAAGTTGTGGGAGAATTCTTAACTCAAACCCATCCCTACAACTGTCCTATTGCACAGGAATTGCTGTGTTGGGGATTTGGTGTGGTTCAGAATATTAGCATATATATACCCTCTACCACTCTATTTGGATTCAGTGGTGGGGAAAACGGTAGAGAAGAACAGCAGGTGGTTTCATCAAAATCTCCCTGAAACTCTGAACTCCTCATTTTTGAGGTCAGGAGGCAATATGCCAAAGGTCCTGTGGGGGCAAAGGGCAGGGAGACTGAAAAGGATTAGAGGAAGATAGAGACTGTGCAGTGGGACATAAAAGAGTTCCTGGGAAAGCAAGAAACTGGCTGGAGAGGGCACATTTTAACTTAAACTTTATCCTCTCCAAACTGGTCTTTTAGTTTGATGCATTATATTGGAGGAGGAAGAGGACAATTTTTAGTCAAACTCTTTACAAATTCCCTCTTTCTCATTTCCTCCATCTTTGTCTCTCTGCTCTCAGCCAGTGATACACATAGAAAAATTTTGTTATTTAAACATCATTTTTCATCAAGCATATTCCCTGCGATTCTAAAGAAACACACACACACACACACACACACACACACACACACACACACACACACACCCCAAATGGGTAGAAACCGCACAATGAAAATCTCATTCATTTTTATACCTTTAAGTCTGTATGATAATAGTTGGTTATTTTTCGTTCACTCTTCCCATCCATCCTTGGGTCTATCCTCCATTTACTTAGGAACCTGTGCAGAAATACATCCTTTGGAGACACCTGCAATTCTGTTTTTTGTGTAACTGGTATTTTCAGTAAACCAAAGCCCTGCGCTTGCTTAGTCCCTAAGCTGCCCAGGAATCCCCCGCTGACACCACCATCCTCTGTCTTTGGGCATCCGGAATGAAGTCTTTCGTCCTCTCTGCAGAGCCCTTTGTGCTTTCTGACCTCCAGTTCTCTCCTCTGGCTCTACTGGTCATTTGCCTTGCCTTTACTCTTGCCCCCAGTGACATGGCTATTGTGTATTATTTTGGTTTCTACTACAAGACTTTGTAGGGAAGAATCTGTCAGTTAGGGTTTTTTTTCTTCCTGTTATTTTCTCTTTACATCTTTTCTGTTTACAGACAATTTACAGATTGATAATATGGTTATAAAGTGTTAAAATGAAGCTCTGAATCCAAGCTACCTTTGCACGTGCAATTGTCTGTCCTGAACAGTCCTTGTATATTCTCTGCCTGCCTGGGATGCCGATCTTAGCAAAGCAGATAGTGAGCTGTCAGCAAACCAGAAGGGAGTTCTCAAGAAGAAGATACTAGCCAAAGCCAGACAAGAAATGTTCACATTGACATTTTATTTATTTATTTATTGAGACAGAGTCTTACTCTCTCGTCAAGCTAGAGTGTGACATGTGGCATGATCTTGGCTCACCGCAACCTCCGCCTACTGGGTTCAAGCAATTCCCCTGCCTCAGCCTCCTGAGTGAGTAGCTCGGATTACAGGCACACACCACCATGCCCAGCTAATTTTTTTGTATTTTTAGTAGAGATGGGGTTTCAACATGTTGGCCAGGATGATCTTGATCTCCTGACCTTGTGATCCACCTGTCTTGGCCTCCCAAAGTGCTGGGATTACAGGTGTGAGCCACCACGCCCAGCTCACACTGATGCTTTATTATTTACATTTCTAGAGGGTTTAAAGTATTTTTGGATTAATTCTCTATTTTAGGCACTTACAAGAGACTATGATTTTTTTACTATCTTTCTCGGGAATCTAATCCTGTAACTCGAGTAAAACTCAAGTCGCCTCTGCCTTCCTTCCTTCCTTCCTTCCTTCCTTCCTTCCTTCCTTCCTTCCTTCCTTTATTCACAGGGTCTCACTCTGTCTTCCAGGCTGGAGTGCAGTGGTGCAAACATAGCTCATTGCAGCCTCAACTTACTGGGCTCAAGCAATCCTTCCACCTTAGCCTCCCAAGTAGCTGAGACTACAGGCACAGGTCACTGTGCCCAACTAATTTTTCTTTTCTTTCTTTCTTTCTTTTTTTAATGTTTTTGGTGAGATAGGGTTTCACTATGTTGCCTAGGATGGTCTCGAATTCCTAGGCTTAAGCAATCCTCCTACCTTAGCCTCCCAAAGTGCTAGGATTATAGCATGAGCTACCGTGCCCAAATGGTAGCTATAAGCTTTTTCTATAAGCTTCAGGAGACAAACATTTTGAAATGGAAGAATTTTTTTAAAAAATTGACTAATAAAAAGTCAATCATTTGAATAGACTGACTAATAAAACAAAATTTAAGAATAGATTGATCTTTATTCAAATAAAAAGAGTTTAAACTCTCTTTTGCATCAAAGCACAGCTAACAGCCTTGGGAGAAGTCCTTTATCCTTACAGGGAACTAAAGAAGAGCTCTGTGCCCGGATAGGAGAGGGATTTTGTTGAACTCAAAATGCAGATCAGTGAGAAGCTTCCTGAGACATACTTCACAGTATTGCGTGTCCTTAACCTGGCATGGACTTGCAGAAGCCAGATATTTGGTTATGAGAAATTTGTATTCCCAAACTTTACAATTTTGGGGAGGATCTTGCACATTTTCATTATTAACTTCAAATCATTTTCAGAGATATATTATATTCTCAAATTGGTGTAAAACCTGCTCAAACAATAGAGCTAGGTGTTACTACACTGAAGAGCTTCAAGAAATTTGTTCCAAGTGCTAAGAAGAAGAGCTTTCTGAAGAGCTTCAAGAAATTTGTTCCAAGGCTCCCCCAGCAGCCTCAAAAGTTGCACAGTCGGCCAGGAGTGGTGGCTCACGTCTGTAATCCCAGCACTTTGCGAGGCTGAGGCAAGTGGATCACAAGGTCAGGAGTTTGAGATCACCCTGGCCAATATGGTGAAACCCCATCTCTACCAAAAATATAAAAATTAGCCGAGCATGGTGATGGGGATCCTGTAGTCCCAGCTACTTGGGAGACTGAGGCAGGAGAATTGCTTAAACCCGGGAGGCAGAGGTTGCAGTGAGCCGAGATCACGCCACTGCACTCCAGCCTGGGTGACAGAGTGAGACTCCATCTCACACAAAACAAAACAAAACAAAATGCACAGTCTTCAGCAATCACACCAGGAACTTCAGTGCCGGTCACTTGCAGTCACAACTTCCTCTCACACAGTGACAGTACTGTGGTCATCTTAGAATGTAAGCTCCCTGAGAGTGGAACCTGTGGGCCACATCTCACCATTATGGCCTCAGTGCCTAGACAATATCTTGCACATGTAAGGCATGCATTGAAGTTTGTTGAATGAATGAATTATTGAGACTTGTCATGTCAGATGAAGTCCACAAAATCCAGTCTGCATAGGGTTAGGTGCCTGGGAGGCTTATTGCAATTTTTATAATATTGCTATTTGCAGTAAAGAAGAAGCAAGAACTTAATTCCTTGGAATTAATATTCTTTTCCCTTTTGAATATTCTTTCTCCCCACCCAATTTCCTTGCAAACCAAGGTTTCCTCTGGTTTATTGATTTGTGAAATGAGCCACCTGCTGTCATCCTTGCAACTGCTCACCATGGGCAAAGACATAATTCATAAACATGAAAGGGAAAATTACTCCAGGGAAATTCTACCTGGCCATGTTTCTCTATTTTATTCCAAACGAAAATAGAATTTGTTTCATTACAAAATTGGAATTACTTATGAAACTCAGTCCCATTGAGCAATTTCAGAGCATCTGTGAGTCCAAATTGGTGCAGAACCTGCCAAAAGTGCTATTCCTGATTCCCAGGATATTTAAAAAAAAAAATACTTCCTTGACATCAAAAATGAAATATGGCTTAACTATGAAAATATAAAAATTTGATCATCTCCTCTGACCTGTCACCAGAATAAATACTATGAATTACTTCTGTGGGCATAAAGTCTGTAGGTATCACTGAAGTAAGTTCGCTTCTGAATGATCTTTTGTCAAAGTAAAGAGAAGATGCAGAACGATAAAAGGGTAATAAAGCCAGTAATATACCTTATAAAGCTATCCCCTGTCCTTTGGAGATTTAAGCTCTCTTTCATAGAGAAAATACTTGCTTTATTATTGTCATAAAATAAAGCCTACACCATTTATGTGTAAATTGGATTCCTTTCTCTATAGTATCGTTTGGCACCTTTCTAAGGATTTTCTTGTTTATTTCACTATAAAAAGGAAGCAGCAAGTTATTGGGCACCTTGACAGTTTCTGATGGCGGAAGAATCTCATTTTGGCAAACTTACTCTATACAAAATGCAATGACTTATCCAGGTTTGTCTATAATTATACTATCTTTGAATAACAAGTCTAGAAGATTCAATGCGAATGTGAATGTTACCATTTGATGAGGTTTGGGTCTTTGTCCCCTCCAAGTCTCAGGATGAAATGTGATTCCGTGTTGGAGATGGGGCGAGGTGGGAGGGAATTAGCTTATGGGGGCAGATCCCTCATAAATAATTGGTGCCATCCTCATGGGAGTGAGTTCTTGCTCTGAGTTCATGCGAGATCTGGTCGTTTGAAAGAGCACCTCGCCGCTCACTCTCTTGCTGCTTCTCTCACCATGTGACTTGCTTGCTTCCTCTTCACTTTCCTCCCTGACTGTAAGCCTCTTGAGACCCTCACCAGAAGCATATGCTGGCACCATGTTTCCTGTACAGCTTGAGGAACTGTAAGCCAATTGATCCTCTTTATAACTCACCCAGCCTCAGGTATTTCTTTATAGCAAGGCAAAAATGGAGTAACATACCCTTGAATCAGGGTCATGCCAAAATCTTTCTTAAAGTCTGCCGTCCTGTTTTTCTTCTTCTCTCCCTTTCTCCCTTCCTCCATCCCTGTCTATTGTCCACCTTAAATCTGTTAGCTTTCTCATTTCTATTCTTATCACATCACCATAGCCTAGTACTTCCCTAGTGATTGACTGATCTTAGGACATTGTCCCTAATTTCTAAATGATTTTAGCTCCTGCTTCACTGTCATTTCTTGCTGAGTTTTTGAAGATTTCAAAGCTCCTGGATGTGAGATCACCAGCACTATTACCTCTTCCTTTCTGGACCACCCTTCCTCTCCCCAAGGCACTTCCTGGCCAATTTAGTCAATGCTAGCCCTTATGAGTACTGGTAACTGCCCCACTCTGTCATGTGGGTTCCATGCATCCTGCTCTCTGATCATTGCTCATAGTATGCGAACCCCAACAATCCTTTGACAGGGTAGGCCTCCTCAGTCCTTTGACCCTTCCACTCCTTCACTGGCCCTTGATGTCTTAATTCCCCTCCTTATCAGGGGAGGGTAGTGAATTACAATTCCACAGACAGTCATGATCATCAGTCCTTTGTAAACATTCTCAACCTCCTTCCCCCTGTCACTTTGCCTTTCCTGCCTGGTATCCCCAAACCTGAGTTAAATCCAGCTCTCCGCTTGCTCTGTATCTGCAGCTGTGCAATTCTACATGCCTGGAGAAGAGCACAGAAGTACCCTGAATGGTCTCATGTTGTGTTCAATGTCATGAACCTCAAAGAGGCCCTGATACTGCCTCGCAATCATACTTTATTTCCCTAGTCCCACAGCTCTTCCATTCTCTCAGATGTCTGTTTCACAGCACCTCATCCCTCCTCACACTCTTCCCTGACCTTCACTCATAACCTTGGTTTATACTTCATTGGGGAAATAGAAGCAACTGGAGGAGAACTTCCACAGGTCCCCCTAACTCCTCTGTCTGTTCACCCACCAGCATCTACTCCACTATGGGTATGTTCTTCTCTTCTATAAGCTCTGCATATTCTCTCTATCTGAAGCTGATTCTTCTACTTGTGGGCCAGGTCCCACCTATTCTCAGCTTTTCAAAACCACAGCTCCAGCAATACTCTTCTCTTTTACCTAGATCATCATGCTGCTCCTCAAAATTATATCACGTATGTTACCATATAAACAGGAGGTTATGTTTTCCATTATTGAAACACATTTCATACTCTACTTCTCTTAGGGGCTACCGTGCTGTTCCTCTGCTCCATTTGTGACAAACTCCTTGAAAGAGTTGTCATATTCCTTAGTTTTTTCTTCTTCCATTTTATCTTTGCCTTAATAATCAGGCTTTCTGTCTCCACTTCACCATTGCTGCTTTTATACATGTCACTGATGACCTCCAGTAGGTAAATTCAATGATCAGTTTTCAATCCTCATCATACTGGACCTGCCACACACAGTTGATACATACTCCTCCTTGAAACACTGCCTTCATTCAGCTTCCACGGCACCAAAATCTCCTCCAATCCTTTGTCTTCATCCTACTTTACTGGAGCTCTTCTCTTGGAATTCTGAATGCTGAATTACTCTGGGAGTTAGACTTTAGTGCTTTTCTCTGTCTGTACTCACATATTTATTGATACTATGCTAATGACTTCCAAGTGCAAGCCTTTATTTCCAAATACAGACTCTCATCATGCTAACTGCCTAATTAATGATATTTCCACTCAAAGGCCTAATAGACATCTCAAACTCAACTTCCAAAACTGAACTCCTTATCTATCTCCCCAAAGCTCTTCCAACTGCAGTCTTTCTAATCTCTGTTGATAGCAACTCTGTCCTTTCGGTTGCTTAGGCCAGCATCTTGAATTAGTCCTTGGCTGGGCATGGTGGCTCATGCCTATAATCCCAGCAGTTTGGGAGATTGAGGCAGGTGGATCACTTGAGGTCAGAAGTTCAAGACCAGCCTGGCCAACATGGTGAAACCCTGTCTCTACTAAAAATACAAAAAGGAGCCAGGCATGGTGGTGGGTGTCTATAGTCCCAGCTACTTGGGAGGCAGGAGAATTGCTTGAATCCAGGAGGCAGAGGTTGCTGTGAGCTGAGATTGTGCCACTGCACTCTAGCCTGGGCAACAGAGCGATTCTTCATCTCAAAAAAAAAGAGTCCTTGATCCATCTCTCTTTCTCCCTATCTCTGTCTCTGTTTTCCTCTCTTTCTCTGTTTTTAACATCCAATTGATTAGGCAATATGTTGGCTCAATTTTAAAAAATAGCTAGCATCTGATTACTTTTGCTACTTCTATTGCTATCACCAAATCTAAAGCACTCATCTTTTTCAATAGGTTCTTAATCTTCCCTCCTTCCTTCCTTCCTTCCCTTTCTCCTTCCCTCCCTCCTTCCTTTCTCTCTCTCTCTCTCTCTCTATCTCTCCCCCTTGACCTATCTATCATCTATGCAGTACAACATGATAGATAGAGTCTTTTGAACTTTTATATTCTTATAAGTCAGAATGTATGGTTCCTTTGCACAAAATCCTGCCATGGCTTCCTTTTCATCTAGAGAAATAGCCAGAATCCTTCCCATGGCCTCCAGGTCATGTGTTAACCTACCATGACTTGCTTGACTTCATTTCCTACCACTCTCCTGTCTGCTCACTCCATTTATGACAATAGTTCCCTGTGGTTCCTGTAATATATAGGTACATTTTCCTTCTGGGGCTTTCACTCTAGCTGTTCTCTCTGTCTGGAACGTTCTTTGTCAAGATCGGATTGCTACTTCCTCACTCCTTCAAGTCTTTGTTCAGATTTTACCACCATCTCGCCGAGTCTTCCCTTGTAAATCCTCTTCAACACAGCAACCCACCCTGGTCTCTAATTTTGCTCCACTTTTGTTTCATAGTACTCACTGCTTTCTAATATACTATGTATATTGTGGTTAGTCTTATTGTCTGTCTCCTGCTATTAGAATGTAAGACCTACAAAAGTTGGGATCTCTAACTATTTTGTGCACTAACGTATCCCACACCTAGAACACAGCTTGGTATGGCATATAGTAGGTGCTCAAAAATATTTATTAAATTTATGAATCCATAAGTAAAGGAAAAAATAAAGGAAAAGATGAATTAACCAGGTCTTTCTGAGCTATTTACTTGAAAATCCTTTTGTTGAGACTTCTAAAGATTTTTTTTCCCCATAAAGTGTTATGCTTGACACTAGAGCCTCCATTAAATCTGTCTGGTTTTCAAATTACAGTAGGTTCTAAGTAGCTGGGAAATTCTTCCCCATATTATACTGAAAGAAAGTGCTGCCATGCCTCAGTCTCTAGTAACCACTATGTATATTCTGGGAACATTATAAGAAGAGCTTTTTGAAAGACAGAATTAGGTGAGTGGCCTCATTTTAGGGTCTGATATAAATCATAACTCAGAGCAGGTTCATCTAATGCCTGGCCAAGTTTCACGTAAACCTGGCTCACACTGAAAGAGAATCCAAGCTGATATATCATTTCAAATGGAAACTATGCAAAATTCAGTGGCTTCATGTGGTTTCAACCCCAAACCAGGTGGAACCTGAGGCTTTGGTATGGGTTCACTTTAAATTCTTAACTAGCAAATGTAAACCAAAGGGGGAAATGTTGGGAAAAAATACAGTGAAATAAAACCTATAGTTTTAAATAGTTTCGGAACCATGAACCTAAATCACTATTCTTTAAATGTAATTTCACTTAGTTTTAAACAAGTACAATCATTACTTTGAAAAATTTCTCTTCATAATGCACCAGTTTTTTTGTTATCTTATAGTAAAATTTCAGGAGTCCTTAACTCTCGTGTGGAGATCAATTATTATTTCTACCTGGTATGTTGTGTAATCAAAGAACAAAGATGAAAAGGCGACTTGCTGAAGGTAACTAGAAGAATGAACCAACAGAGTTGACACCTCATTCACAGCTGAGTTCCTTAACCTAAAAACGTCTTCTTTTCATTGGGAAAAAAACAGAAATATAGTCACAAAGGAACAAATGGAATTTTAAGAATCCTGTGGATCAAATGAGATTAAGTATTAAAAGACTGTGTGATTGATAATAATAATATTGCATGAACCCTGTGTTAACCTATGAAGTAGGTACAGTGGTGTGTGTGTGAGTGCACGCACATGTGTATGTGTGCATGTGTGTGCATAACTGGAATTTTAGAGGCCCTTTAAACAATGAAGTACAGATACTTTAATTATAGATGTATCCATTTCTGCAGATTTTAAGCATCATAGACTTTTAAAGCTTCATTCTTCCAGATGCAGATATTTCTTACGTGAAACCTCTTGTACAGATGTTGTATTAAGATTTCAGAAAGAAACCTTTAATGTGAAAATGCAAGACTTCTTTTCTTCTCAATTTCTGTAGTTTATAGCAGTCTAACTGTAATTCTTATTTTGTGAGTCTATTTTTAATTATAGGAAGATAGTTACATGGGGTTTTAAAAGACCAACTCAATGCATCTTGCTATTTAAATTAAAAGACACCATAGTCCTTTAGAAGAGTAACATAAATGAAACTACAGTCTGACAATTTTTTACCCTTTTGCTTGCTTAGAGGCAGAAATCTCTGAAGGTAGATACTCTATTTGTCAACTTCATGGATTGAATACTGAAAACAGTGCTACTACTTTTAATTCTAGAATGATGTGTCATTATTATCCTAGAGATACCTGAACACATGTGATCTTTGCTTCTAGGCACACTAGCATCTTGCAGCTATAAGGAATGCTACATTAGCTTAGTGTAGAACTAACCTGACTCTAGCATTGATCTCTAGTTTACATATATTCAGTCATTTAACAGATTATTCTCAGTTGCTTAAAAAAACCCACGTGTTACAGAAGCACTTAGGTATTCATGTCAATGACTTAACTAAATATAGATACCATAAGTATTATGGATTGGTTTAACAAAGGTCAATTATTCTTTTATCTAACAACATTTATTATGCCTGATATGTGCTAAACCTCATGTTAGACATTGAGAATGCAGAAATGAATGAGGCCCTATCACTGCCTTGAAGGGTCTCACTGCCTCGTGGGGAGAAAAGAAATAGAAACAAAGTTTGAATAGAAACGTGGTGGGACTTATTTTTCCAGTTATGATGGTATAAGTGGTACCAGACTGGTCCTCCTATCATAAACAGCCAGAAAACTGGACAAATGACATATGGAACAACTATCTCAGACATTGAATGGCTGTGATCCCCAAGAGAAGGGACACAAGCAAGATACGCCCCACTAGAGACACTTTCTAGACTATGGCACAGAGAGGGGGCTCTAAGCAGAGGTAAGGATAGAGTGCGTTTGGGGAAGTGAGGTGAAATTTGTGGGACAGAGTTTGAGAGGAGAGAGACATAAAAAGAAAGAGTTCCAGAAATCTATATGGGATATAAAGAGAAAGACTTCCAGAAATCTCAAGTCCTTAGCTGAATATTTAAGCTACAGATGTGTGGAGTAAGACTACAGAGATGGCCAAAGGACAATTACTGGGGGCTGTACCTTGAAAAACTTACATGGCACACAGCCGAGAGACCCTCATGTTAAGACTAGCTATAGTGCTAAGAACTCACTGATCACGCATGAGGCATTTATGTGAATGCACATAAGTAGAAACCTTAGAAAGATCAAGCATTAAGAGTAGGCCTCAATGAGACTGAGAGGTAGGACATTCTAGATCTAACCTAGCATAACTTAAAAACAAGCTTTATAAGGTCTAGCTCAACTAATCCTCATGTGAATTAACTGCCTGCCAGAACAAAAACCTAATTTTCTTTTTTTTATTATTTATTTATTTATTGAGATGGAGGTTTGCTCTTGTTACCCAGGCTGGAGTGCAATGGTGCGATCTCAGCTCACCACAACCTCCACCTCCTGGGTTCAGGCAATTCTCCTGCCTCAGCCTCCTGAGCAGCTGGGATTACAGGCACGTGCCACCATGCCCAGCCAATTTTTCACATTTTAGTAGAGACAGGGGTTTCACCATGTTGACCAGGATGGTCTCGATGTCTTGACCTTGTGATCCACCCGCCTCAGCCTCCCAAAGTGCTGGGATTACAGGCTTGAGCCACCGTGACCAGCCTCTTTAACAGAAGAAAACAAAATCTAGACATTCAACAAAGTTATATTTAAAGTTTCCAGCAGCCAATTAAGTATTACTAGACATGTGAAAATGCTGGAAAAATGTGATGCCTAACCAGGAGAAAAATTAGTCAAGACAAAAAACTCAGAAACGAGGAAACTGGCAGATGAGAACGTTGAAGTAGCTATTACAAATATGCTCGAGCGTATTAAGGAAAAGGTGAACATAATGAAGAGATAAATGGAAACTATTCAGAAGAACCAAATAGAATTTCTAGAGCCAAAAAGTACAGCGTCTGAAATGAAAGGCTAATAAAAAAAGTGAATTCTGTCTCAGTGGAACAATTTCAATATCAACTAGTCTGACATACAATGTAACTTGAGTAGGAGGAGATGGTGGTGGCAATGGAAAAATATTTGAAGAAATAATGACTGAAAAGTTTGCAGATATGTTAAAATGTGTAAATCCACAGATCCAAAAAGCTCAACTAACTATCCAAAAAGCTTCAACTAACGAAAAGCCTGATAAATGCAATGTGATTAATGCTATGACAAAAATATACAAACTATATGCCTATGATAAATGCAAAATATATAACTTTCCTTGATTTATTTTGCTTTTTTTTCTTCTGGCAATCATTTGGAGGATTTATCAGTCTCCCATCTTCTTCTTTTATTAGTGTTAGCATGATTGTGGTCTGTGGTAATGAAAAGGAAAGAAGCAGAAATACACAAGGAAAACAAAAATGAAAATATAGAGAAACTGTTTTCTATTTCCTCTTTGCTGTCTATTGACTTTTTTTTCACTAGATGCATTTTCTATTCATATCTTAAAATTAACTTACCCCATAGTTACCGTTTAAAGTCTCCAGGCCCTGATATCCTAAACTTTTACTGGGCCTGTTCCATCAATGCTATTAATGTTCATTTTGCTCCCACCCATTTACCTGCCTTTTAAATGATAAGACCTTCATGATAAAATCTTATATCCTTTCCCTACCTCAAGTCTTTTCATCTCCCCTAAAACCCTTACTTCCTGGTTCCTAAATTTATGTCCATTAGAATTTCAAACAAGAAAATGTCATCAGCATTAGCTTAAAAGGAAAGGAGAAGTCTTTATTCTTCTTACAAAAGCTGAAGAAGCAGGCGCTATGGTTTAAATGTCGCATGCAAAACTCATGTTGAAATTTAATTGCCATTGTGATGGTATTATAAGGTGGGACCTTTAAGAGGTGATTAGGTCATTAGAGGTCTGCCCTCATGAACAGATTAATGCCATTATTGTGGGAGTGTGTTGGCTATCATGAGAGTGGACTCCTGATTAAAGCAAGAAGTTTTGCTCCATTCTTTCTATGTCTTGCACACTTGCTTGCCCTTCCACTTTTCCGCCACGGGATGGTGTAGCGCAAGACCTTCACCAGATACCGGCACCATGCTCTTGGACTTCCCAGCCTCCAGAACCTGAGTCAAATAAATCATTTTTCTTTATAGATTACTTAGTCTACGGTATCCTATCATGGAGGCAGAAAATGGACTAAGACAGCAGGGTAAAAGACATATAAGCACAGATGAGATGTTTTTGGTATTATAGATTATCATATCACATGAAATGTCTTTTCCTACCAAAACTAAACTTTATGCTTAGGTTTTTAGGAAGCTTGTTAAGGTATTTGTTCTTTAATGTATCTATAAAATACATGACTGCAATGATAATATTACTAGATAATATTATAATATTGAACTTCTGGTAGACTATTTATAAATTATCTTCTTTAACATTGCTTATTTGTGACTAGGGATTTGCCTCTATTTAGAGACATGTGTATCAACAAATATTCTATCTCTGTTGTTGAGAAATAAATCTAGGGGTCAGCTTGAATAGGAAAAAATAAAGTAAAACTTACTTGTGTTTTTATTTTTTATTCTCATTGTGTCATTTTCCTGATAAAACTTAGATGAAAAGTACAAATCTCATCCAAGAGGTATGATATGGTTTGGCTCTTTGCCCCCCACTCAAATCTCATGTAGAATTGTGATCCTGAATGCTGACAGTAGGGCCTGGTGGGAGGTAACTGGATCATGGGGTGGATTTTCCCCTTGTTGTTCTCATAATAGTGAGTGAGTTCTCACAAGGTATGGTTGTTTAAAAGTGTCTAGCACTTCCCCCTTTCTCTCTCCCTTCCTCTTGCTCCAGCCATGTGGGACATGCCAGTTTTCCCTTCACCTTCTGACATGATTGTAAGTTTCCTGAGGCCTCCCCAAGCCATGCTTCCTGTACAGTCTGCAGAACTGTAGTCAATCAAACCTCTTTTCTTTATAATTTACCCAGTCTCAGGTCATTTTTTTTTGAGTCAATAGAACCTTAATGATTTAATTATGGAAAATTTTGAACATATTTGAAAGTAGGGAAAATGGTACAATTAACAACCTCGTGCCTATCATTCAGTTTCAATAATGAACAAGTGATGGTCATTTGTTCCTCCCATAACTCCAGACTGGCTCACTCACATGAATGACAAGTTGGGCTGAGGCCAGCATCCTCAATTCTTTCCTACATGGGGCTTTTAATTGAGCTGATTCAGCATATTCACAGTATACTGTCTGGCTTCCTCTGTAGTAAACAATGCAGAAGGCCAAAAGGGAAGCCACAGTGCTTTTCAGGACAAACCTTAAGTCACACATCCTCACTTCTGTTGTTCCAACCATGATGCAGTGTAGTAAGGGGCTGACTACACAAGGGTATGAACACATCTAGATTGCTATGAATTAATGTGCAGAATCTTCATCCTAGTGGAGTTACTTGTGACTCACATGGCGGTTGGCAGGAGGGTTCTTACTTCCTCACACATCAGCCTCTCCATAGCCTACTTGAATGTCATCATAACTTGTCATCTGTCTTCCCCTAGGGCGAGTGATCCAAGAGAGAGAAAGGCAGAAGCCACACTGTCTTTTCTGACGTCGTCTCTGAAGTTTCACATGGTCACGTTCTCTTTTTGTATCTTTGGCTTCTTGTGAGTACTACTGTAATACTGGGGTTCAGAGTGCCCTCAGCTCCCCTGAGAGGACGTTTCTCCAGGTTCTTGGTCTCCTGCCCTCTCACGAATGAGAGAGGAGACCACAGACTCAAACCTGTTTGTAGAAAGTGATTTATTTATTTAGAGAGAGAAACCTGAGGAGATACAAAGAAACAGCTAACTCACACAGAGAGTGAGAGAATCCAGAAAGATGGAAACCAGGAGAGGAAAGCAGCTTCCACACTGAGTGGAAGGGGTCTTACAGAAGAAGGATAGAAAAATGGAGTTTAGGAGGGGAAGACAGGCTTCCACTAGAGAGTGTGGAAGGGGACTCCAGAGAGGAAATCCAGGAGAGAGAAAGATGGCTTCCATGAAGGGAGTGTTGTGGAAGGGGACCCAAACGTGGAGTCCCTCAGGTAGTTCTTTATAGCAATGTGAATAGACTAACACAGGGTGACAGAATCTGGGGTAGAATACAGTAAAAGCATAGTCTTAGAGAGTTCAGTCAGCAATCTCAGTGCTGAAAGTGAACACCCCCACATTACAGATGAGAAATGGAGGCCCAGAAAGATTAAGTGACTTGACCAAGGTCACACAACCAGTTAGTTATGCAGCTGTGACAAAGGCCAGGCCTCCTGAAACCTTCCCTTATACTGTTACCTTTTCGTTATCTTTTTAGACAACAACAACAAGACATTTTAGAGCCTTTTCACAGAAAACTTACTTAGAGTATGTGTTACTATTTGTCTCTCAACTCTCAGCGTCTGTTGGAATCTTTTCTTTTCCTTTCTGTAATACGGCTGGAATGATGGCAGTTCGATAGGAAACCCTGACCACACCGAAAGCGTGGGCAGGCTGTCCTCCAGTCCAGTTCAGCTGATGAAACATGTGGTGGCTGTGGCTTTTTCACCTCCTGGGATTCATAAGGGCTTTGTTCAAAGTAAATCACCTCATTTCAGGCACCTGATCATGAATGTGGCTTTTCTGCTGCCTCTATCTTGTTATTTCCTAGCCATGAAAGATTGTACCATTCGGGTTAAAGTTGTAGATGTAGTGTTCCTATGACCAAAGGCTGATGGTCTTTCACGGTGATACTTTGTAACACGCTACTTCTAAGAGACATTGATGTATGGCAAAGAGCTTTGGGGATTATTCATTCATTATTCTATGGAGTTGTTGCTTTTCACAACAGCTCTATGTGTAGCTGTATTTCTCACTAAACTCTCTAAGACAGATGCCAGCCCAGAGGTGTTTCTTCAATATTTATTTCTGGGTCTATTCCCATAGGAGTCTTTTAGATATTCAGACTTAAGCAAATAGAAGAAAAATTATGTAAGTGAATTTAAAATTTATCACTAGGGGACTGGCCCCAGCCAAAGCATGGATGCCTCTTTTTGGCAGTTCATAAAACTCAGTGTTTTGAAATTCAAGTTGCAACTTCGTTTTTTAAATTAACAATGAACATTTATTGTGCACTTAACTATATGTAAAGCACCGTGCTAAATCTAAAAATAAACAGATAATATCTTAGTCTCAAAACATACATAATCTAATGAAAAGCACAGATGTGTAAATGACAGTATGATACCAAATGTGAACCATAACTAAGGTATGAAGTCCATAAGAGGTCACAAGAGAAAATAAATTCTGGAAGTTAATAATAATAAATTAAGGAAATCAAGGAATATTTTGCAAAGGTTTTCACGTTTCAGCTTTTCATAAATGTGGTTCAAGGGCATTCTGGCCTATGTCAGTTGCAGGGCTCTGCCTATGAAGGGTATGTCTGAGGAAGCAGGAGAAGTCTGGAATGTTGTGTAGGAAACCTGGGGTTCTTAGCCGAGATGAGACATGTTAGGGCCAAGTCAAGAGTGGGGAGGTAGAGGAGGAAAGAACACTACGAGCTAAGACAAGGTGAGGAGAAAAATGAGTGCTTCTCGGTTATATGCTCTCCCACTGGCTCTAGTCTTGACGCTCTCCACACAACTTCTCTTTGAGTCCCTCACAATATTATGTGATAAATGCTGTTATCCACAATTTACTGAAAAGCAATCTGGGGCCCAAAAGAACATGCAGCTCGCCCAGATTCACAAGCTGGTAGGTGGTGGAGTTTCTCCATTGTCTTTTTACAATACCATGTTTCTTTCCTCACACCGATGGTCCCTGGCTGGCTTAGAAAAGGTTTGAACTGGATTCTGTACATATGAGAAGCCATTGTACTGTTGTTCATTTCAGGCCATGCTGATGATCACCTTTAATTTTCACTTGGTAGATGTTGGTGGGGTTATGGGGTCTACAGTACTTGCTCATGGGGTACTTTTTCTACTCTCCCTTTGGTGGAGCAGGGACTTGCCAGCCCTTGGCACTCTCACACAGTTAACAACAAAGAAAGAGAAGTAGAGAAATGGAACACTACGTTTGTTACTTTGAGATCCTATGGCAACATTTGATATGTGATTTGAATTTTAAAATTTAAATATAAAGTGTCTTTTTCGAAATTGTAAAATAGAAGCCGAATTAGTGCTCTACGCTGTGTGAAACATCTCCAAAATACTTTGGAAACTTCTCTTCATTCTCTATGGATTTTATTTTCATCTTTCAACAAGGGAATCTTAATAATGGCAAAATAGAAGGATAAGATGCTCTTCTGTACAGTGTTTAACTTGGAGCTTTAAAATTAGATCATTAAAATAGCATGGCTAATTATAGTTGTAGCTGTAAAAGAGTCATCAAGTGTATGTAACTTGCAAACAAAAGAGTAAAAAATGTTCTGATAATACATGTTATTATACATTTGTCCATACCCATAGGAAAAAAAAACACCAAGAGTGAAAGCTAACGTGAACTGTGGGCTCCGGGTGACAGTGATGTGTCAGTGTAGGTTCCTCAATTGTAGCAAATGCACCACCCTAGTGGATGTTGAGAAGGGAGAGGCTGTGCATGTGTGAGGACTGGGGCACATGGGAAATCTCCATACCTTCTTCTCAGTCTTACTGTGAACCAAAAACTGCTCTAAAAAATTAAGTTTCAACAGATTTTTGACGAGGCAGATCCATTTTATTCTTTTGTGGAGCTCAGCATGCAGCTCTGTGATGCTGTACTAGGGGAGACGCTAGACCAGAGTAAAAATATCCAGCCTATTGGGGAACAGAAGCTGGTTATCTTAAAAGTTCCACTGAATCTTAAACCCCTTATCTGAAGTCTACCAACTCCAAGTATATAATACAGTACATGCTTTTTCTCTCTTATTTTCAATATTTCATGATTATTAGCTGTTATTGGTATTTGTCAAATCATGGTTTAATGTCATTACATCATTTGGCTCTCTCAACAACTGTCACAGATGTGGAAATGTACATTTTAAGCATGTAAGCTTAAGGTATTGTTATTATTATTATGTGTGAGGCACAGGCATAGGTCCTGCTCCTGTCTAGCACCAGTTTCCAGCGGGTAGGTGCAGAGCCCTGAGACAGGTTTCTCCAGAGTACCTGATACATTAACAGAGAGAGAGAGAGACAGAGAGAGAGAGAGAGAGAGAGAGAGAGAGAGAGAGAGAGAGAGAGAGAGAGAGAGAGAGAGAGAGAGAGAGAGAGAGAGAGAGAGAGAGAGTGTGTGTGTGTATAATTATGGCATGCACTAACAGTATAAGGTTGGTCAAGGTGGTTCACACCTATAATCCCAGCCCTTTGGGAGGCTGAGGCAGGGGGATCACTTGAGGTCAGGAGTTTGAGATCAGCCTTGCCAATATGGTGAAACCCTGTCTCTACTAAAAATATAAAAATTAGCCAGGCATGGTGGTATCCATCTGTAATCCCGGCTACTTGGGAGGCTGAGGCAGGAGAATCCCAGCTTGAACCCAGGAGGCAGAGGTGGCAGTGAGCCAAGATTGCACTACTGCACTCCAGCCTGGGTGACAGAGTGAGGCTTTGTCTAAAAAAGAAAGAAAGAAAGAAAAAAAAAAAAAGACCATATACCATTATTTTCTACTTTATGAATTACTGGATTTTTGAATTTCCATAAATAAAAATAGTTACCATGCATAAAGCACTTACTAATTGCTCGGCATTGTCTGGGCTCTTTACACATTTGAAATTATCTAATCTTCAGAATAGCATAATGAAGTTGATGGTATTACTGGCCCCTATTTTTTCAATAAGGACTGAAATATAAGGAAATTAAGTTACAATTAGCAAATGGCAGAGTGGGAATTGAAACCCTGGCAGTCTGGCTCCCAAATCTGTGCTCCTAACCACTATACCATACTTCTTTCATGGGTCACTCTAAATTAGGACAAGAAAGGGCTTCCCATTTTAAGAAGACAAGTTCACTTTTGTTGGTGATAACTCTTGAACTCCTCCCAAAGGCTCCCTAAGGTAGAAGAGGCTCTTTCTTGCACTGCCCTGACATATATCACTGTGTATGCTTCCAGACATCCACAAAAGCCAACAGTTCGGCTAGTTATAACTGGGTACATACATGGTATTACTGTCTACATGAGTTATGGAGGAAAAAAATCAATGTTTTGATAGTCAGAATTATTGTCTGTCACATTTAGGGGTTGGCTGTCACTAGAACAGTTGTTCAAACGTGTATGCACAAGCCATGTCATACAAACTCTGTCTTAATATTTCCACAACCAGAAAGTTCTTTAACCTAAATGGACTTCCAAATGAGAATGTAAACTACATTCCTCTCCTTTTACCCAGGAGGGACATTTCAGCACTTACAAACTACTAAGCTGATAGTGTATGTGACATTTGAAAGAAATTCCTCCATAAATCAATGCTTGGGGGTAGAAAAGGCAAAAAGAAAATTGAATATTTCCCTGTGAGAAAGGCAGTCTTGTGACAGGTACTGACAGTGAGCAGAGGGATGTCATTTTTTGTCTTTGGCCTCTCGTTGGGGAATCCAGATGATGATATTTTCTCAATCACTTTAGTGCCCAATAGGAGACAATAAACAAATATTAAAATCGGTAGCACCTGTCCCAAGCCAGTTAATTGTAGAAATTTTTTCTAGTCCGAAAGATGATTTGAAGTCAACCCTTATCTGAGTTCTAACGACTACAAGTCCATAATACAGTACATGCTATCTTTTTCTCCTTTGTTTTCAATGCTTAAGACAGTAAATATTTTTCATCCTATTTTATTTTGTTATTTTATTTATCTTTTATTTTTAATGCACTGAATACATAATTATAATCCTGGCAATTCTATGGCTTTCTTTCTTTTCAAGAACATTTTTGAATTTTTGCCAACCATCAAAAAATACACATTGGGATTAGTTTACTGGCAGGCAGAGACATAAAACTAAAAGGATGATGAGAGGGAAATAGGGGGCCGGGAATAGCACAGTTATGATGGGAACTAATGATCACCATGCAATACCTTAGCCTTTAAATATTACAACAATAATGGTAGGTTCTGTGTGAGTGGCTTCATATGTCTACTCCCCCTATAAGTGCTTTTATGTTCTTTGTTTTTACCACGTCCTAGTGAGGGAAATGGGACAAGTACATTCTAATGTAGGAAATTATAGAGTAAATTAGATGTCTAAAACCAGAGCCGGTATCTTGACTCTCAGCACAGTGTTCTTTGAAGAGAAGAATCCTATGATTCATTCTATTATGGCTACTTACCATCAAGAGAGATACAGTAACTGTAACCCCTCCAGCACAGTGCTGACTGCTCTGAACGGCTGCTAACCTTTCTCTTATGGTCACTGTGTCCTGATGGGCATCATCACACCTATACCTCAGGCTAGACAAGGCTTCCATGAATATGGCAGGATGGATTTAATCTCTTGGGGTATTCATACTTGGTGTTATAAGTAAACACAGTTTTTAATGCAAAAATGCATCAAATCAGTTTTGGGTAAAAATGTAAAACCTAGTAATTTTAAAATTAATTTTATGGCAAAGTCCATTGTCAAAAGCCAGGACTCACTCACTTGCTTTGTAAATGATGGATTTGCTTAAAATTATACCTGCATTTTTAGTGCTAATGTCACCTGACTATGGATAATGGACTTAGAGTTCTTTAAAGGCTACTAAAAAACAAATAGAAGAGAATATTAAACATTGTCTTGGAAACTTGAGAACTTCTGATAATGCTGACAATTTGTTTAGAAATATTTTAGTTACTTTTTATTTTTAAACAATTCTTCGGCCAGGCATGGTGGCTCAGGCTTGTAATCCCAGCACTTTGGGAGGCTGAGGTGGGTGGATCACCTGAGGTTGGGAGTTTGAGACCAGCCTGACCAACATGGAGCAATCCCATTTTTACTAAAAATATAAAATTAGCTGGGCATGGTGGCACATGCCTGTAATCCTAGCTACTTGGGCGGCTGAGGCAGGAGAATTACTTGAACCCAGGAGGTGGAGGTTGTGGTGAGCCGAGATTGCACCACTGCACTCAAGCCTGGGCAGCAAGAGTGAAACTTGGTCTCAAAAAAAAAAAAAATTAAAATGAATGAATAAATGAATAAATAAATAAATAAATATCCTCTCTCAAAAAACCCCATAGCTAAATTATCTTCTTTTTTAAAAATAAGGGTAGCAAAAATCCCTGACATTCACTTCAGTATCTGCCAAAAAGGACTCCTTCAAAATGTGCCTCTTTTCATGCTAATGGCCACAATCCAAAACAGTTTTCAAATATATTTGTTCCATACACATCTCAACTTCCCCTACACACCAGATTATGACACAAAGTTCTCAAATAATTTGAGAGTTAAATATGAATTTCCACTGTAATCCAAATTTTTTGGTACATTTTCATGTAATCTACAAGAGAGAGAAGGACCTCATCTCTAAATATGTACATATACCTGAAGAACAGTGGTTTAACTAAAAGATAAACCTTTTCTTTTGCAAATTCTCTAAACTGCAGATACCAATGTAAAAAGCCCATAGTATTTCAATTCTCCTATTATAAATATTCCTGCAGCAAAAATAGCCTCAAAAAAAGTCTCAGCCAGTGGCTTGTTTTAAGCCCTATTAATGCAATAATGACAGAATCTTAATAACAGGATTTGACCCCACACCTAATTATTCCAGGAATGGCTTCTTAGAAAGTCTAATCTTCATTTATAATTATGATGTGCTCTTGTAAAATCTAAGCAGATACATGCAGTGAAATTAGGACACCATTGAGAAAAGAAACCTAAAATTGAATGTTTGCCATTGGAACTAAGGGCTCAAGATCAACATAGATCAAATGCTTCCTCTGTAAGCAGAATTAATCAGCCCCACAAATTCTCTACCATGATACAAGGCAGTATTTCTTCTTGGGAAGTGACTTCCTGAAACCTCCTTCTACTGAGGAATATATTCCATGTTAATTTCAGTATGCCATTTAAAATTATCCTACAAAAAAGGCACCAATTTAAAACATCTGGCCTGATACTAGATTGAACAGCTATATTCTGCTTCTTTGAATCCATGATGTTGTAAGAATTCAGACACTTTTTCTATCCTAAACTGTAGCATGGTGATCTGAAACAAATGTTGTTGGCCCAGTGTGGGCCATTTCAGCAGTGGATGGGATGATTCTGTCCTTCTTGATCTGTCTTTAAGGTGTTTGGGGGAATAGTTTCATGTGAGCAGGGCCCTTAGGCAGTTCCTGAGAGCATCATGGCAAAGTAATGTCTCATACCAACTTGTGCTTTTGGGCATAGAATAAGACCATTGTTGTGTGACCTGATTTCGTTTCAGTGACTGTCTGTAAAGAATGACATCATCCCATTCTTTTTCCTTAATCTCCACTTATGAATGTCCCCCAGTCCCCACCCTCATCATAATTAAACTCCTTTCTTTTAACTTCCTGTGTGAATGTATCATTATGGCAAGAGAAAAGGATTTTCCTTGGGTCGGTCGACATCTCTGGAATATGTGCTTCTTTGCTATACAGACAAAGCACCATTTTATTGGCAGCCAAAGCATACTGACAGAGCCATCTGCTGGGGCAGATCTCAGATGGAAAGAGAGAGGAGTTTGCAAAAGATGGCACAGCCTGAGGGGCACGATGTTTCTCATCCAATTGGAGTTTGGCATTTTCTTTAAGCATAAGCTCATTGGCTTTGAGGACTGTGGTCTAAGCAGATCCATTTCGCTATGTACATACAGGAGTGCAAATTTGTGTGCTTGTACATACATTTGTTTATCACCTAGATTTGTATTGAAGACTCACACGTGAAAGTGATTAGCCTCAAAGGGATAAAAAGATGGTGTAGGAGAAGACAGAATTAAAAAACCAACATTAAAATGCAACTAAACAGAATGGTTGCATGAAGGAAGGCATTGAGTGTGTGTGTGTGTGTGTGTGTTCTCTCTCTTATAGGGAAAAAAGCATGAGCAACTTCTATGTCCACATCCATGTAATGAAACACGATGCCCAAATTTAAAAGAACTACAAAGACAATGCAGAAACTGTATAAACTGTTTTGATACAAATGTAGGTGAAAATAAAAACAATAAAAATTTTACATTCTCCATGCATCCAATTTTGTAAAATATTAGATAGTACCTTGTGAAATCACTGCTTCTGTAGGTCAACAATAGTTCAATAGAAGCAGATTTCTATGATTCCACTTAGTATATATTTATACAGAAAAGATTAATTGGTTAGGGTTAAGTTTGTGATTTTAAAGAAAACTCTTAAGCAACTGTTATATGGTTTTTACAAAAATACTTAATTTTAAATGAGTTGATATTCTGTGCAATAAATTATCCTCTTCAATGTGAAATGTTTCAAAATATGTCAGGGTGATCACAAAGGAAAAGAGTCTGCTTTATAGCACCCCAAAATTTAGGTCTCTCCTATATTCTGCAGCAAGACAAATTATCCTTGTCTTGGCATCCAATATGCACTTAAAGCAAGACAGGGATAATTTTTAGGGTCCACATCTAATATTGACTTTTTGAAAACATGTACTTTACTATTATGGTCTATGGGCAATTTTAAAAACCACCTCAATATAAATTAATATACTAAATTTAGCTTAATAATTAAAATAATATAAAAAATGAAGTGCTACAAACCATAGTGCTTCCATTATTCATGTAAAAGAAAAAGAAAAAAAAGGAACAAAATACAAAAATAAAGTGCTAGGCACAGCTAAAGCATCCTTATTATGAAATTTCCATTTAAAATAGGCATTAATAAGGCTAGGAAAAGTCTTCATTTTCTTACAAACAATATTGTTGCTGTTCTAAGTTATCCCATCTATGTGCACCAAACCTTGTCCAACAGTGCAATATTAGAGTCCAGAAGGTACAATAATGGCCATTCATATTTTAGCAGATGTATTTTAAGCTGAAAACCAGGCTTCACACACATACACAAAAGCAATCTGTTCCCCAGGTATGAACATTTTTGATGAGAACACTCAAAATCTCCCCCAAGCTGTGAAATTTAATTGTCCTTTTGGTGTCTTCTCATATGTGAATACAACTTATCTCTCCTCAGAACTAGAGACAATCTGGCAATCTGAAAGACAGGAACTGCTTAGGCAGCTTCTAATACTCGCTTATAGTATCTCCTTGTACTTTCTCTTGTGTTACGTATTTTAGAGGTGATGCCAAGTTCGATGAGCTACAGATAAGCAGTTCTGCATATTAAAAGAACTTTATATCCAAATGACATGAGCAGAGAGGCAATCAAAATGCACAGGGCAGCATTTGAAACTCTAAGGTCCAATAAAGTGGTCCTTATTTTATAAACGTGACTGTCCAAGCGCATACATGAAAAGATCCATTTCTTTCCATAAAATTGACTAGAAGGAGGATTGTGGATATATGAATACAGAGGTAGTGGTGGGAAGTGAATCAGCTGCTTATCTAATCCAGCTTAAATGCTGGAATTGGATAAGAAGGGGCAGAGATCTCTGAAGTCAAACATTAAATTTGAGTTTTCCAGCCCAAATGTGAAAAAAGTACAATGAAGCTAGGTCCATATAGCATCCACAGATTTTCAAGAAAAGTTTCTATATGTTAATTTTGATCAAGTGAATCTAATTGACCCAATATTAGACACTTATTTCTTTTTATGTATTTATTTTTGAGACAGAGACTCTCTCTGTTGCCCAGGCTGGAGTGCAATGGCATGATCTCAGCTCACTGCAACCTCTGCCTGCCGAATTCAAGCAATTCTCCTGCCTCAGCCTCTTGAGAAACTGAGATTACAGGCACCCACCACCATGTCCGGTTAATTTTTTATATTTTTAGTAGAGATGGGGTTTCACCATGTTGGCCAGGCTGGTCTCGAACTCCAGACCTCAGGTGGTCCACCTGTCTCAGCCTCTCAAAGTGCTGGGATTACAGGCGTGAGCCACTGCGTCCAGCCTAGGCACTTATTTCTATTTTCCCATAATAAAGATGTGCTGAGAAGTGAAAAGGACACAATACTGACAATGGTGAAATCACACATTAGGGGGAGAAAAGTGCAACATGAAAGATTACCAGCTGGATAATAAACAACACGGCATTGTAGAAAAATGGCCTCTTCATAGCACAAGAGAAACTAAGAAAGATACTTGGAGAAATCAGGTTCTCAGTGACCTCTTGGGAAGATGAAGGGTGCCCTTGTAGTATCAGGGGTTTTCCAGTGTCTTCTATGGTTAATTTTGAATGGTATGATACTAAAGGCCAACCTCGTTTTCCCCTACATAAATATTGATGCATCAGGCTAGAGTTTCACAAAGAAAATGTTCACAAACTTTATCTTCTTGATAAACTTCTTTATAAAAAAATAAATAAAAGAACTCGAAAGAAATTCTAGTTCTGTTTATTGAACTTACTACTAAACATATCTTTTGAAGTTTGTTTTAGAATATTTCCCTCTCATGTTAGAGCTTTGAAGTAAGGAGACCTAACTTTCAACTTATCTTCTATTACTCTGGATTTGGCTCATTTATGACAAGCATCTGATACAGTGTTGTAATCAGCCATTGGGGCTAATACCCACACCATCTTCCAACAACGGTCTAAGAATTCTAGAAAAACTTCTGATTCTAACTTTATGTCAAAGAACTAACCTGTCTCCCATACACTTTGAACCATTCCCTTTCTTCACATATAATTTGTAGAATGAAGACAAAAATGCTTAATTCTGTAAGTATTAGAAAGAGAAGCTGTATCAAACAACTCTCAAAAGGCAAACCTGAAATTCAGGCCAGACTTGAAGACTTTGTTTTGTGGGTGAGATTTATGAACATTTTGGTGATTACAGGGCTTATTCCAAGCCGACTTGGGCAAACAGAAAGCTTAGACTAAAAATCAAGCATGCTGGGCGCTGTGGCTCACGCCTGTAATCCCAGCACTCTGGGAGGCAGAGGTGGGTGAATCACTTGAAGTCAAGAGTCCGAGACCAGCTTGGCCAACATGGTGAAACCCCATCTCTATTAAAATACAAAAATTAGCCAGGCATAGTGGTGCAGGCCCCTGTAATCCCAACTACTTGGAGGCTGAGGCAGGAGAATTGCTTGAACCTGAGAGGTGGAGGTTACAGTGAGACGAAGGTTAAGTGAGACGAAATCATGCCACTGCACTGCAGCTTGGGTGACAGAGTGAGACTGCCTCTAATCATCATCATCATCATCATCATCATCATCATCAAGCAAATAGCAATGTTTCTGAAGAGTGACAAATGAAATCAAGAGGAACTGAACAGTTTTCCATTAGTATGGTTAGGGGTGACGGGGAGCAACTCTCAAAGTTGGCATCTGAAAAAGCTTCATGGGGTTGTACCCTCATATGAACCCAGCCCCTAGAAATGTTTTTACAACCAAGATGGAATTGCTGAGATGTGTTGCCACAACTCTCTCTGGCTCCATGAAAGCTCTTGGCACTGATGTTTATCTGGCCAACGAAAGAAACTGAAGAAGAGCTGTGAATAAATCAGGTATCTCCACAGCTTTCCCTCCTGGCACTGTGGAAGACATTGTGGATAACTGTGCATGGTGGGCCTGCCACACTGCACCCTAATTCCCCTGACTTTCCTTCCTGAGCAGCTCATAATATGTCAGCAGCCATACGATTCTTTAGATTCTCATTTTCAGATGGTTCTTTGGACGTTTCTTAGGACTGATTTCATGACATGGATTGGACACATGGAAAGCCCCTTTTAGTTCTCAGCCAATAAGAATGAGAATGTGATGGGAAGGTGGAGGACCATTGAGTTTTCAGTTTCTGCTAGTTCTTAACAATTCCCCACCTGTGAAATGTTCCCCTCTTCAAATGACATAGAGTGCCCAGGTGGCCCTTGGTTTAATCTAGAGATAAAAATTTGATGAGTACCTTTGAAGATTTTCTGCAGTTATTCTGCCTTGAAGAACCTGCATATCATTTGCCAAGTTTACCTTCTTTAGATGATGGTGGGTGGCCGTCAGCACCTACGATGGAGAAGAGCAAAAGTGCCATTGGTTATGTTTTATCAGCAATTCCTCTCATCTTTCAGATGTTGCCGTTTCATGGCCTCAAAGAGGGTGATCATTAGGAATAATATTCTCTAAATTTCATCCAGACCGATTTTCTTACAATCACTGGTGAGAGTCTTTGAAGCACTGTGGGCTATTCTGTCCTTTTGTAGAAGTTTCTATTTTGACTCCTTCTCCAACAAGGGAAAAACTTTCATTAGATTCATTTCATATCATTCTTTGACTGGATTTCACAGAACCATTAAAGAAGAGTTTCTTTTTAAAAGTTTACAAAGTGTTCCAGGTTTAAAGGTTGAGTGCTGTCTAATTTCAGGTTGGGAGACCTATTTTAAAGGAAAACACACTGAATCATAGACTCTTTTAAAGTTGCTGCAAGCTATTATTTGATGAGTAGCAAAGCAAGCATTTACAAGTGGTTAAATTTGTTTGTATTCTAGATTTTTGACAGCTGAAAAATGTAAGTGATTAAAATAAATTTGGACAGTTTGAACAAGAGCCAACACCCAATTTAATGTTTTAAGTATTAGAGAACCACTCTTGCTGCCATGAACATTCTAACATATACACATTGTATGTAAATGTGCATATGATATAAAAGAGAACATAAGATAGAATAGGGAAATGAGACATCTTATTTAACAACTCAAAATTTTCTTTACATTTAAAAAATATTTCTCATGCCCATGTAACTAATATGTTTAATAAAGCATTTCATTTAGAGTCCTCACACTTTTCCACTGGGGAATACAGTTGTACCTTGGTATACATATTGGGGGATCTCAGAGCTAATGGGGGCAGATTTTTTTCACTCGATAGGCCTGGAACCTCTTTTTATTCTGAGCTGGCATTGTCAAGTCAGGTTGAGCCTCAGGTCCTTTGCTTTGTTCTGGATGCACCATTTCTATCACAAGATTGCAGCAGCAGTGCCTCCTTGGAGCTGGTCTGGTGCTGCAGTATTCACTTTCCTCCCACACCACTCTCCTCACCTCTCTTTCCACTCCAAACAGCCATGAAACTTCGCCTCCACTAGTTTTTATGCCACCCTTTGTAAGGTGGCCCACTCACCTATTAGGCCTCTAGATCACTCCCTTCACTGTGCTTCCCCTCCTGGGAGTTGAGGAGTTCTAGGAGAACTTTTCCATCCTGTCTCCATGGCGCTGATATCACAAATTATTGTAAGCATCATGCAGATGCCCACTTGTAAAATATGTTCTGAGAGGACATACACATGTTTATGCTTATAATTGTATGTGCACCTCATGACCTCCTACAGTGACAGTTTACATCTGTGATGTCAAAAGTATCTGGCTGTGGTTTGGCTGGCGCAGTCTGATGTCAAAAGAACACCTTTTCTGAGGCTGTTCTGAATATGCTACCAGGTAGCTGCATCTGGAATGAGATGCCTGAATACCAGGCTATGACATTCACTGGCTATGTGGCCCTGAACACATTACTTAATTTGCCTATGCCTCAGTATTCTCCTCTAATGGGAATTTAAAATGATATCTACCCCATAGGGTTGATGTGAGGATTACATGAAAACATCCAGGTAAAACACTTAGAAGACTGCCTAGCACAAATAAAGGTTCGATAAACAATGGCAATCATTATTACTTGGATTGATTTCTTTTTAAAACCAGTAATAAAGATACAACTTTCCTTGCATATTTGCAATCAAAAGACATTTTCATGGAATGACACCAGAGTTTTCTTAAATTTTATAAATGCAGACTTTGATTTCTCATCATTAAAATGATAATGTGTAGGCCAGGTGTGGTGTATCATGCCTGTAATCCCAGCACTTTGGAGGCTGAGGTGGGCAGATTGCTTAAGGTCAGTAGTTTGAGATCATCCTGGGAAACACGGTAAAACCCCGTCTCTACTAAAAATACAAAAATTAGCCGGGCATGGCTGCACATAGCTGTGATCCCAGCTCCTAGGGAGGCTGAGGTGGGAGTATGACTTGAGCCCAGGAAGTCAAGGCTGCAGTCAGCCAAGATTGTACCACTGCACTCCAGCCTGGGTGACAAAGTGAGGTCCTGTCTCAAAGAATGAATGAATGAATAAATAAACAAATAAATAAAGTAAGTCTGTACTGCAGCTTCATGGTCCACTGTGCAGGTTGAGAAATGCTTCCTGAGCCCAGCTTCTTCGAAGTCCCACTCATAATCTGCCCTCTCCCTGCTTTCATTTCTTCGTTCATTATCTGTAAAAGTCCACTTTTCTCTCCTTCACATATTAAAACTCTACATTCTGCTCTGGGATCGGCTAAAATCTCATTTTCTGACAACCTTGATTTTCATGAGTCCCTAGGGGTCACTAGAACTCATAACACTTAAAACCTGGGCCACATAATGTGGCACTTAGTTACACAGTCTCAACTACTGTCTCTGTGACCCACATGCATGATGGTCTCATCTGTCCAGTCGGGTTTCAGGATCCCTCAGAGTGAGGGTTGTGCCTTGGGCTTTGTCTCCATCTTACTGAAGCTAAGTGCAGCCCCAGTAACTATCGGAAGATGACTGAGCCTCACTGTAAAGGACAGTCAGGATCTGAGTCACTGATGGAGCTTTGGTTTGTTTTAGAGTTTATTCAAGTTTTGGTTAAAAATAGAGACTCCACGACTCTGAATGTTTTCAAGCAGTAACAAATTGTCAGCCCACAGTGCTGAAGCTGGGCCACACAAACTTGAAAGGACCAGGAAACCAGTGGCCTAGCTGTGGGTCAATTAGTCCCTTGCTTTTGCTTAAATCAGACTTAGTATGTTTTCTGTAAGTAATGACTCAGCACAACTCAGATATGTGTGTGTGTGTGTGTGTGTGTGTGAGTGTGTGTGTGTGTGTAGGGGGAGAAGGGGAGGGAGAGAGAGAGAGAGAGAGAACATGAGTCTCAGTTTTTCTGTTCCTAAAATGAAAGGATAAGGTAAAAGTGGGAGACCTCCAATATCCCTTCTTGCTCTAAAATTCTATAAAGTGTTAGTGTTGGCACATATGGCCATTAATCTGACATTACCATCTACAAATAAGTGTGGGTGTATGCCAGAATTTCACCTGTTGAGAATATGTTGGGAAGTTGAGCTTGCTCGTTTAACAGCTGTACTTTAAGAGTTTGGTTTGGCTTCGCTCTCTGTGCCAGTGTGTTATTGCAGTTAGCACTCAGGAATCCATGCTATAAAGCAACTAGATGATTGAACTTAACTCTCTTGGTTGCCTCAGTTGTTCAGAAATGGAGCTGCATTTCCTGGCTCCGAAACCTTGTAAACTCATCAAATTTTGCTGCAGAGAAATGTCATTAAAATAACAGTCCTTAGTGGAAAACACCAGCACCATTCATCACTAGCAAAATGCTGAAACAGTAACTGATATTTTTAAACTGTGAATCGGAGGCATTTTTATATACTTTACACATACACACATTTAGACAGATGTGTAAAGTGAACGTTCATTTTTCCAATGCAGTTGTCCTTTAATTGTCTCCTAAAAGTGGCTTTAGTCTTATTGCGTAAGAGCATTCTCTCCTTGCTCCCATCACCATGGAAAGTAAAAACTGGTTCCAAATTGCTTTTTCTCAAGGGCTGTTGTAAGGTCCAAAGGGTGCTCATTAGACAACTTGTGCTGAACCACACAAATCTTGCCATCGTGGATGGTGCAGGCATGTGGGACCATTACTTCATACACAATGACATGGGGCCAGAAAACATGTGAGCAGGGAGCCAAACCCAAGAGAAAGTTGGGGAGCTTCCAGCTTTCCATGGAGCACAGAAAGAAGCAAAATCCAGGAACACTTTGGACTTAGGTGTCTGGGGAACTGCACAGCTGTGACCTATCCACTCTTCAAACGCTGCAGAGGCAAGCACAGTGGCTCAGGCAGCACCCAGCTGGGAGTAAATCATTATGTCGGCAAACCTAAAAAGACTGTGAGGGTGTGGCACTTGCTTGTAAACCCAAGTTCAGAAGTCTTGAGTAACTTAAATGTGGAATGACCAGCACCAAATATGGAAGCTCAGTATAGTCCTCATACTTCAATCGTGCTAATGGGAATTTCCCCAAATATATCTTGCTCCTCCCTTAAATAACAGACTTTCCCATGGTGCAAACTCATCTTATTCAAAAGTATACATTTGGTGATTATTTTGCATAGCTTTGAGATATTGAGATATTAATACTTTCATTTTGGGGAGCTTCTTTTTTTATGGCAATAGCATTTTAGCAAAAATATAAATGTTTTTCATCATTTCAAAAGTCAAAGATGATTTCCAAAGTTGGGTGAATTTCAAAGTGAGCCATCAGAAGCAGTAAGAAATTTAGATTGTAATCAAATGCTATCTTTCTAATAAGTAGTAAGGCTCTTTATATTTAGAGGTGGAAGTGGCTTCTTAAATCTGTTTTTAAATGTGTTGATACAGTTCACCTACCAGAAAGAAATATTATACCACTTTGCAAGACTAGCCATAAAGTCTGGGGCTAAGCCCCTTTTATAATAAATGGCATTCTCTCTGAAGTGCTCAGGCAGGGTAAGAGCTCTGAAATCCAGGAAATCCGATAGAGGCTTTGCCTAGAAGATTAAGTGCTGAGCATAGAAAGGGTGAAAGGGTATAAGAAAACCAGGGTTATCAAGTAATCAGACCTCAAGATTTAAAAAGTCACAGCTTCCTGCCTGCTAATCAGATTGATTTCTATTCATTCAAAATGTTAAATTCTTCCAGTTGTCATCTTTAAAAAATTTGCAAATGTTACCCACCTCTCCATTCCAATTATGCTCTCTTCAAGAGTATAGGAAGAACTTACTGGTCATGCTGAAGAAGGATGAAATTATTGTAAACTAAATAATGATCAGGTAAGAAATTACCTTCTTTGCGTTAGTCTCTGAGTGAGTTCTTTGTTCAAGAGAAGTGAAAAATCCATGTTAAGGAAAGGGCTTATTTTTGATGAGTATTACTTCTTTAGGCACATGTGCTTTTTATGAATAAGTATTCTACTAGCTCATAGATCTTTAGTCTCTGCTCATTTCTGAAGTTTCTGAAGAAGTAAAAATTATCTCTTTGAGGGTGCACATACCTATTGGCAAGACTGCCCTAGACACTGCCCTAGTCAAGTTTCCTATTGAAAAGTTACTGAGAAAAAAATCCATTTGGCAGCAGGGACACAAGATTAAAGCTCTGATTTCGATGAGTCTAGAAGTGACCGTTTCTTGTGGGGCGGGGGGGCATTAGAACATAATAGGGAGAGCTCAGTCTTTATGTATCTCCTTAAAATTTCCAGAACAAAACCTAGCATTTTTTTTTTTTTTAGTTTTGAAAGATTATTATTATTATTATTATTTTATTATACTTTAAATTCTGGAGTACATATGCAGAATGTGCAGGATTGTTACATAGTTATACACATGCCATGGTTGTTTGCTGCCTCCATCCCCCTGTCACCCATATTAGGTATTTCTCCTAATGTTAGCTCACCCCAATCCTCCCATCTGCTACTATTCCTCTCCTAGACCCTCCACCCCAAAAGGCCCTAGTATGTGATGTTCCCCTCCCTGTGTCCATGTGTTCTCATTGTTCAACACCTACTTATGAGTGAGAACCTGCAGTGTTTAGTTTTCTGTTCTTCTGCCAGTTTGCTGAGAATGATGGTTTCTAGCTTCATCCATGTCCCTGCAAAGGACATGAACTCATCCTTTTTTGTGGCTGCATAGTATTCCATGGTGTATACGTGCCACATTTTCTTTATCTAATCTATCATTGATGGGCATCTATAGCCAGGGTCTCACTATGTTGCTCAGGCTGGAGTGCAGTGGCTATTCATAGACTTGATCATAGTGCACCATAGCCTTGAACGTCTGGGCTCATGAGATCCTCCTGCTTCAGCCTCCCAAGTAGCCAGAACTACAGGCACATGCCACCACATCCAGATGATAACTTTATACTTAAAGGATTGCTTTTCATTTTTACTCAGTGTTGCAGTCTAACCTCTTAGTGATGTCTCAACCTGATATTACTCCAACTAACTTAATTTTCTTCTATAAGCCAGTACCTCCTCTTGTTTTATGGTATTCTATTACAACTACCCAGTTGCCCAAGCCCAAAACTAATATTATAAGTTTCCTTTTCCTCCATTCCTTTCATCCAGTCCTGAATCAAGAATGTTGTACCTTCTAAATATCTCTGGAATCTGGCCCTATTGTCCTCCTACACTGCTCAGTGCCCAGCAGTTCTCACTGGAATGCTACAATAGTCTCTCTCTTTTTCTCTTTGAGACAAGATCTCACTTTGTCACCCAGGCTGGAGCGCAGTGGCACAAGCACAGCTCACTGTAGCCCCCACCTCCCAGGCTCAAGCGATCCTCTTGCCTCAGTCCCCAGAGTAGCTAGGACTATAGGCCTGTGTCACCATGCTCAGTTAATTTTTGTATTTTTTTCTGTTTTTCTATCTTGGCCAGGCTGGTCTCATACTCCTGAGCTCGAGTGATCTGCCCACCTCAGTCTCTCAAAGTGCTGGTAATACAGGTCTGAGTCAGTGCTCCTGATCTGCAATAGTCTCTTAATTGGCCTCCTAGAGTATTGCTAGCTCCAGGCCTTTGCCTGGCACACACTCATATGGGATACTAGATGATCCATATCAAATCTTTCCAAAGCTTAAATCACAAGGCCTGTTTGCTCCTGGCCTTCTCAGCCTCACACAAAGTCCTCTGATGTCTCCCCATTAATTAAAATGTAATCCTGAAAGTGCTGAGGCTGGGTGAGTTAAGAGCTCATGCTACAATGCTTCCATCATTGAGATGGGTTTGCTACAAACAAACAAATAACCAAAATAGTCCATTGAACCAACCATGGTTTAGTGATGTAGTATATTTACATTTGGGGACAGATAAGCTTCTTATCTCAATGTGACCTAGGAAAATAAACTGTGTGCAGATCAGAGGCTGGTCCATGGATGATTTTTTTTTTTTTTCACTGAAGTTAGTAGGTCCAAAAACCTCAGCATGAAGCAGCAAATGCTGATGGTTGGGCCCCTACTGGACCTCCCGCCTCCCAGATTAAACACTCCAGCACCATGTGACCCAGTTCCTGTTCCCTAGCTTTCTCATACCTCTTGTTCTCCAGGGCTCTGCTGTTCTAGAATGTCCTTCCACATCTCCTGATTATCATTTTAAACTTCTGTGAAAAGTTCCTTAGACTCTCACTAGGCAGAGGGAACAATTCTGGCTTCAGTGCTGACTCTTAATCTTGAACACATTTCTATTTTTGCTATTATATTGTTTTGAAAACCATCTGTCGTTTTAGTCTGTCTCCTCAAACTACAAACTCTTTCAAGGTAGGGTACAAACCTTATTCACCTTTGTACCACTGGTGCTTTACACAGCACACAGTAAGTACATAGTAGATGCTCAATACATGAAGTGAATGAAAGTTGAAAAAATAGAGTAAATGGAAAAGCTCGAAAATGGACTGAAATACCACTACTTTCAGACTGTGTGCTAAATGTTTTACATATATTATTTCCTTCTAGGACTTTCAATAAATCCTTTCCTTGGGGGAAATAATATTGATCTTATTTTATAGATGTGAAACCTGAGGCTGAAAATCTTAAAGATCTTGCTGCTGGTCACATAACCAGGTAATGACCAAATGAAGCCTCAAATCCAGATCTCATCAAAGTTTGTCTTCTTTCTATTATGACTGAGTATGCCTTTGAGGCTAATGCTGAAATTATGTGGTTCATTTTTGTAATCAAATTAGGTAGAGTATAGAATTTAGTGTTGAAATATCACTTTTAAATGTAGGGATAAAAGCAACTGGAATCCAGTCCCATTTTTGACTTTAATTATACCTTAGAATTTCACAGGAGCCGTAGAGAGTAAGAGGAAATATCATTTAGAGAGAATCTAAAAAAAGACATAATTCTATAATATTTCCCATGTGTGTTAATAAATAATGAATAAATACTGCAATCTGAGTTAACGTGAAATAAATTTCTTCACTTGATCCATTTTGGATATTACACCATCATATAAAATACTGAGCACTAGATAAATACAACAAATGTAAGAATTTAAGATAACTAAATACACATATACACACTAACATATAACACATAGTATGCATGTTTTTCATATCCATTCATCTAAAGGTAAAGATGTGGCTTATGAATTAATCACACTAGATAAATACAACAAATGTAAGAATTTAAGATAACTAAATGCACATATACACACTAACATATACATACATATTATGCATGTTTTTCACATCCATTCATCTAAAGGTAAAGATGATAAAGGCTTATGAATTAATCACAGCACTTGTGGCATTAAAAGTGAGAGGCCTTCATTTTCTACATTATTGCCAATTTATAGTTCTTAGTTTTCTTACCTGAAGTCTTATTAAAACAATAAATCTCTGTATCCCATAGCATACCAAATTATAATCATGGTTTTATAAATGCAAATTGTACAACTGCCCAAATTAGACCCTTTATTTTTTTGGGTTTGCTCAAATAGCAAGTCATAGTTGCTAAGTATTCTGAAGCTGTATCTTTCTTTCTTCATGTTATTCTAGAGTTTTAAATTCACGTCTTGTTGGAAAGCAATTTCTCAAAGCAGTGAGCATCATCTCTGAGAAGAGTACTCTATCAATTCAGCACTCTTTACAGAAACATAGTTTAATAAATTAGGACTTTGGATTTTGCCTGTAACTTTTTAAGTTAGTGTCCACGTTTCGTTAGTATTAGATCCTTCAGTTATGCAGTGAAAAATTTAATAAAAATTCACATGTCCACTATAGTTACAGTGTTCTGTACAGTTTACCCAAGCCAGTGCAAGTTTCAAGCCTGCACTGAAAGATGGGATTTATTTCATAGTGTGAAAAGAAACTTTCAACAATTACATCTGACTGAAATTGTGTGTACCCAAGGCAGAGAAACTGAAGACCCAAGAGGCATACTTTTTCTTGTCTAGCAAGCCAGGTGACTAGGGGCTCCTCTTTAGGGCAAAGTGTGTGTGTGTGTGTGTGTGTGTGTGTGTGTGTGTGTGTGTGTGTAGTGTTGTGTGTGTGTGGTGTGTATCAACAGCCAGACGTCACCAGAATGCTGTGAAAGTGGCCAGTTTCAGCACCTCTTCTGGGTGCTGTTCTGTTAAGTGAATTAATTATCAACAGAAACCTCTTTCCCCTCCTCCAAGGGACCACATTTGGGTGGAGGACTTTGGCCAGAAACATACTTTCCACTGTCTGAGAGTCTAATGAATAATAATATGATGAATAATGAATAAATCATACGGAATGGACAAGGACAGGAAGGAAAGTTTGTCTCCTTTCTTTTTAAAGTAAAAGCAGAGCCCGATACTTACAAAAGCCGCCTTCAAAATCTTCTCTAGAGAAAAAGCTCTGGGAACAGGGAGGAGGCAGAGGAGCAGAGATAAGGTGGCAGCGGGACTTCCTTCCTCCTCCGGAGGAGGTGAGTCATGTTCCTTATCTGTCCTGACCTCCGAGGAGCGCCGGCAGCCGCGAAGGCCTGGCCTCTGGTCCTCGCTGCCCTCGCTCCTGGCCTCTGCGCCTGGGGTTTCCTAGGTGCCGATCAAGCCGCCCCGGCCCGACACCCGCCCCAAGATTCATTAGGGGCGGTCTGCGAAGTGCTCGCAAGATGAAGACGGTTATATAAGCCCGCGTATTATTATCATCACACACCCCCATAGAACCAACGCTGCCAGACAAACAAAAGGCAGTTCCAAGAAGAGGAGGAGCAGAGGCAGAAGTTACACTAGGGGTGAATTTCGGGACACTGCTGAAAGGACTGGGGGAAAAAAAAAGGCAACTCAATATGTGCATGCAAACCTCGGCAAACAAACTGCGCTGCAGCCGGCCGGCTTGGAGGGCGGCGGGCAGGGACTCAGGGTTTCCAGGCAGGCGGTTCCCGCTCCCCGAGCACCCGGCACAGTAGCTGCCTGTGGCAGGATGGAGTGGATGGGAAGATGTGGTATTTGGAAAGCCAGGCGTTCCAGAGACCAAGTGCTTAGTAAACACTGATGTTTCTTAGACTCAGACCAGGTGTTTCTGCTGCTTCCCTTTATTCCTGGTCTCTTGTTTTTCTAAGGATGGTTGGCCAGGAGTTCCCTGTGCCCTGTCGACCCCTCTAATTTTAAACCTCTGTGGGTCTCAACTCTCTTCTCTGTGGGAGCAAAAAACGAACCAGAGCACTCTTTCCACTGAGCCTGGGTCCTTTGAGAAAGTTCTGATTTATTCTGAGCACCAAGCTTCCCTCCCTCTCCCCCAACTTGCTACTCATATTTTCTTTAAATTATTATTATCCTTCCCTGCCGCTGCCACTGCTTCCGAGCACGCAAAGAAATTCTTCATCCTGGCATTCAAAGCCCACAATTTCTGTCTCCACACTAATTTCCCACTTCCCATCCCGCCCTATTGCCTCACCTACTCCCCAGCACATTAGAATGTGAATCATTTGCCAAAGATGACCTTTCAATTCTCCATTTCCCGTCCTTACTCATACCCCACTCCTCACGCCCGTTTCCTTCAAGGCTCGGTTCAAATCCCGTCTCCTCCACAAAAGCCTTCCCTGATTTCTCCTCTTTTCTCCCTGGGACTCTGTTTCTCTGTTGTCTTTCCGCACGCGTTGTCTGTCTCCATAGGTTTGGAACCCTGCGTTGTTCTCTCTGATGGCCCAGGACAGGGCCCTGCATAAAGCAGGTGCTTAGTGAGTATTCATTGAATGAAACTGACAGCTGACCCAATCTTACCTGCACTGTTGTCACCTATGTGGGCATAGTGAGAGCTACCACATGGTTCTAAAACATGAATGTTGTTGGAGGTGTGCAGTTGTTAATGAAGGTTTGGAAACTTGCATAAGCCAAAATAGAAAGCTTTTATAAACCTTGGAGAGGAGCCTCTAAACTTCACTCAAGTCATCTTACTTTAGGACATAAGTTCGTGAGGGAAACAGGAATATTGGCATCTGTTGATCCTTTGCTACTGCACATCAGAGGACCTATAAAGTGGAACTTCCCTTACGGAATGCCAGGAAAATTCCCCAAAAATGAGATTTTTCAGAACTCACGGGCTTCCAGGACTGATTTTATGGAGGAACTCCTCCACTGTTGAAAGAATGCCTGCTATCACACCAGCAGCTCAGCAAATGAACAAGTGCTCTCCGGTGAATGGTTTTATGATATGGGGTGAAATATAGAACACAAGCTGTCAGGTACTGAATTTCTTGTGGCTTTGTATTAAAGTGTCCTTACTGACATTTTCCCTGTGGTTTTTTTTTTTTTTTTTTTTTTTGGTAAAAGCAATGTGCTTCAAATTCCATCTGTGTTAGTTGGATTGACTCTGGTGTCATTTAAGAGACTTGGGGTGTGTCTACCCAGTACACGCTCTCCAAGCATACAGATTGTTCAGTGAATTAGAAGAATTTTCCTGCCTCCACTAATTTGGAACAATCAAAACCAATTCAGGTTTTAAAGAAGTTTGGCCTCAAGTTCCTGAGGATTTGGTTCCAGGAATGACAGAGATCTTACTGCAAATTTGTAGTTCAAGTGCAGTAGCAAAGGATCAACAGATGCCAACATTCCTGTTTCCCTCACGAACTTACGTCCTAAAGTAAGATGACTTGAGTGAAGTTTAGAGGCTCCTCTCCAAGGTTTATAAAAGCTTTCTTTTTTAGCTTATGCAAGTTTTCAAACCCTCATTAACAACTGCACATCTCCAACAACCATTCATATTTTAGAACCGTGTGGTAGCTCTCACTATGCCCACATGGGTGACAACAGTGCAGGTAAGATTGGGTCAGCTGTCAGTTTCATTCAATGAATACTCACTAAGCACCTGCTTTATGCAGGGCCCTGTCCTGGGCCATCAGAGAGAACAACGCAGGGTTCTAAACCTATGGAGACAGACAACGCGTGCGGAATGACAACAGAGAAACAAAGTGTCTCTCATTTTGTTATGCTCGGGTGAGGGCCATAGCCTTTATTATAGCTACTATTTACAAATCCCTCCTGGGTTTCAGGCACTGGGCTAGTTGCTTTACCTGTCTTCTTAACCTAGCAGAACTATTTTTACTCTCATTTTACAGATGGGTAAATTGAGTCTGGCCGTAAAGCTTAGAAAGTGACTGAACTAGGATTTGAATCTAGGTCTGACTCTGTAGTCTATGATTTTTTCTATTCTACTGAAAGTTGGAAGAAACCTGAGATAGTATCTCAGCTGGTGGTTTTCAAACTGGGTTCCAAGAAGCTTTAGGCTTTCAAGGGGTACTTCAGGAGCCTTGGCAGTGTGTGAGAAGGGGGCGAATGTGAGGGAGGCCAGACATTCTGGCTTGGGCTTCACTCATTGGATTAAAATGAAGAAACATTATTTCCATCTGTTTTACAGAGTGGCTTTGGACTTTGTTTAAGACAGTGGGTTTGCTCCTAAAAAAAATTTTAAAACTGTTGTTTAACTTCATCATTAAAGAGTATAGCCACACGTGATGGCTCAAGCCTGTAATCCCAGCGCTTTGGAGGCCAAGGCAGGTGGATTGCTTGAGCCCAAAAGTTTGAGACTAGCCTGAGCAACCTGATGAAACCCCATCTCTACAAAAAATACAAAAATTAACCAGGTGTGGTGGTGTATACCTGTAGTCTCAGCTACTTGGGAGGCTGAGGTGGGAGGATCACTTGAGCCCCGGAGGCAGAGGTTGCAGTGAGCTCAGATTGTGCCACTGTACTCCAGCCTAGGCAATGCAGTGAAACCCTGTCTCAAAAAAAAAAAAAAAAAAAAAGTAAAGTATGGAACTTGGGGTCCCGAAGATAAAATGCTTTGTCCAACATGCTATAACTAAGGGTGACAGACCCGGCATTAACTTCAAATGTCACTTATCTGAAGGACACAAGAGGCCAGTAGTTTCAGGCAGAGCCCGGACAGCTCAAGTTTTAGATAAAGGACATTTGTTAAATCCCAGGGGAAATGAGAGACTCTCTGGTAAGGCTGAGCTCCCTGACCTGATTGTGTGTCCTGACAGTATTCTGGCAAGCTAGACTTATTTTTTTTTTTTTAGCCCTTTGGCTGTAAGTCTAAAGTTTGTCAACATTTACCTTGTGACAAATTAAAATTAAGTAAAGAGTTAAAGTTGTAATTTGTCTGGATGATTTAGGGCTCTCCTATTCTTTTCATTCAAACCAAAGCAAGGAGTGAAGGATATGTCTGCTTGAGTCATTTAGCTAATTATATGGTCTTCGCCTGAGAATACGTCTGCTAGAAAAACTGTTTAAACACCCATTTTATCAATCTAGTCAAACATAGCTCTTTCCCTATGAGACAAAATAGGTGTAGGAAAGAACTTAGAGAAATCAGGTGTGGTCCAGGGAACATGGGTCTCATATAAGTCGGCATAGTTTGTATGGATTGCCTTGTAATGCCTAAAATCTCTTGTGTTACCTTGGTATTTATTTTCTTCGAGCCTCACCAGGACCTAAGTGTGAGGTTCCCTGCTTTCACCGGGTATGTCCCCTCCAGCGGGAAAGGTTCCCCACCCGCTGATTCCTCTGTCAGGTGGGCCAGCCTCACTCCAACAGGTCTTCAACCTAATGGATTTTACTTCCTCACCAGCCCACACAATTATTCAAACAAGCCAATCACATCTTCCTCGGGGGCCTGAGCACACAGCATCCTCCTGTTACTGTTGCCTCCCGAAGCCTCTGCTTGTCCACTCTGTTCCTGGTGCAGACCCTGGGTGCCCTGCATGGCATCTGTTATCCTCCTTCCCTGGGCTGTGAGTTGATGTGACTCATCAGCTGCTGTGGATCTCATCTTTCCACTGTTGGGTGCCCTGTGTTTGGCCATCCCTCCCTCACCAACAGCGTGAAGAGGAGGCGAATAAACAATGACCAGACGTTAGTAGTAATATTAAATGGAATTTTCACTGAGAACTAGTGCCAAACAGCTCATCCGCTGGAGTTTTGCTGTCAGGCTATTTCCAAATAGAAATAAATTTTAACTGAAACGATGTGAGCTGGAACTGACCTTTATTAATTTCAGGGCCCCTGAGCTTTCTCACTTGCTCTTTTTAATTTTTACCATTCTCACCTGGAGATTTTTGGGAGCAATAGCACTGTTCTCTTTCCTGAGATGGCTTAACTATAGTCCTGCCCAGAGGCAAAGGAACAAAAAGATGATCCTTCTCTTCTTGTCATTTAAATCTTTGCTAACTGCATTATTTCAGTAAAATGTAGCAGGAAGAATTTTTCTCATCGCCACAGGCAAAAGATTATAGTAAACAGATCTTTTTTTTTTCATCAGAAACAACCTAAAATTAATATATTTCTAGAGTTTCAGCCCTAGAAACAAAGCTTTAGATGTAATTTCTTTTTCTATTCATGAGATTTACAATAGGAAGGTCATGTTTGTGCTAGACTTTGGTTTGAAATTAATCTTCTTTTCTCTCATTTCTATAGAATCCAGGCATTTCATTATTTAGTCATTTCCAAATATTAAATAGTTGTCATTCTTGAACAACGATCTAATCTTCTCTTTATGGGTGGAGAAACTGAGTTGTGGAACTCACAAATCATTGCCAGGACATAGATCACTCTGAAGATTATGGCTACTCATTGAAATGCTTTTGACACACGTTCTTAGACTATGAAATAAAAATGTAAATTGTTTTATAAACAGCATGTAGACCGTCTTCCGGCCATTAGCTCCTATTAATTAAAAGCTCATTTGCATTGTGCCTTATGAGAGATAAATATATGTTCAAACCCTACAACTAAAGTCAACAGTGAGGCTGTGCTGTAGCCACCTCCCCTCTCTTCTGAATTGTGCCTCATACAGACAACAATATATTCTTGGTTAAATTGAACAAGGGTTCATTTAAATCACATCTGTTGCTCATCAGACCTCTATTTTAGGAGTGAGGAATTCTTTTTCAGAGATAGATTCTGTCTGGAAGGTCTTATAGCAACAAATAGTCCTCATTAAATTTCACAACATTTTACCAACATACATACAGTACTCGCTGTTACGTGATTATAGAATCCAGGCGAAACCCTGCACCCCCACTTCAAAGGATTCCTCACTTGACTAATTCTAAAGAGTAAATTGATTTTCCCATCATTTGTTGTGTTTGACAATAGAAAGGCTGACACAGCAACATTGCTAAAATGACAGCTCATTTCTATTCAAGGGGAAGGAATTTGTGTTAATATTCTTAATGACAGGCATCTTTATGAGAAATGTGAAATCATTTATCCTTAGCAATAACTTGACTAGGATTAAAAAGTACTTGGTACTTAGAACGGAAGTAATCTGTCAAGAAAAATTATTTAGACTGATGCAAATTAACCGAATAAATTGGCCTACAGTAGCTTCCTAATTATGGCGTGCAGATTCGAGTTTGTGAAAATCAGTTTGAACTGAACAAGAATCTGGAAACGATCTTTCAAGAAGTGATCTGGCATGCTGTTGGAGGAAAAGATAACATATTTATTTGAGAAATTCTCTTTCCATTGACTAAGAATTTCTGGAAGTGATTTAAAAATCAAGGACACGTAAATCAAGAAAGAACACATTAAGTAAGTGCGCGCATGCCTTGCTTTTTCAGAACAACGTCAGTAGTGACACCTTATGAAAATACTGAGGCATGTTCATTGTGATGCCCTAGATTCTAAATAACCAGCAGTGTTTTCTGCGGGGGGAGGGCGGGGGCGGGTGAGGGGTTGTTCCAGCCCTCTCAGGGCTGGCTTGGGCATGGGTCCAAGGGACAAGTCTGAGACATGAGCACTTGGGCCAGTACTTAACAAGCAATGTATAGACTCGGCTGTGTATTCTGTAGGAGAGTTGTTCTACTCTTAATAGGCATGGTGTTGCACGCCAGTTAACAAGTTTTTATTGGAATCTCCGTCTTCTCTTCCTCGCCAGCTTCACAGCAAACCTTCTTTTAGCTCTTTACCAAAAACTCTAGTAAATTGTGGGAAGAAGCACTTTACCAGTGTAGGAAATTTAATTAGTCTGGGAAAAAAAAGGTGTAAATTGCAGGAAAATGTAAACTGCTTCCATGTAATTAATGACTGGGTTTTACTGTTTAGCATTTATATAGAACTTTCTTTTGAGAGAATGCATTAATTTTTGGAGACAAACTGACAGGTCCAAATCCTAACTCTACAGGTGTGTGATTTTTTTTTTTAAGCCTGGTTTCTTTACTTAGAGCTAGAATGACCAGTATAGATAGGAATTACAAAATCTGAAAAGTAATATCCGTGCCCTGCATGTGTAAGGACTTGCTGTCATTCACTTTATCCTTCCTTTTCTGAGAGTCTTTTTTGCCATGAACGTTCTTAAGCACTTGTTCCATATTATCTGCCTTGAGTGAGCAAAAAGCATATACACTTTCCAGGGAGCATTGGTGGAGGGGTGACTCTGACAGTTGCTTACATTTCTATGTTTAACTATAAATATTAAATTGTATGAAGGCAAAACAACAGGGACCCAAAAAGACGGTGATTGATAATCACGAATAACAACCTGAATGTTGTGACTTCAGCCCCATGGACAGGGAGTCATTTAACAGGTAAACTCAGAGTGTTGGGGTTGGTGTTTGAAATCCTAAGAAAGTTTTTGCTAGAAAACAGTGGATTCCAGAAACAGAAAAAAAAATGAACCCCATCCAAGAAATTGAGTATGTGCCAAATCCAGTTTGTCACCTCCTTTTCATGTAAGCAGGTAGAGGCATAAATTACAAATTCAAAACTGTACATGCCAGAGGGCGGGAGTGCAGGAATGCCCAGGAGCAGGCATTGGGAGGAGAGGATGAAGAGGAAGCAGTGGTGGAGACTAGGACCCTGGACACAAGCCGACTGCAGAGGTTGCAGTCTATGAGAGTTGCTGATAAGGATGTACTGAGACTTAGGAAGAATCCTCACTCTGCAGAATATGCAAAGCCCCATGTCTGGCGCTGGCAGGTGCATTAGGAAGAAGAAGCTGAGGCTAAGGCTGGAGCCTGAGGCAAGGGTGACAGACAGCCAAGGGAGTGATAACAGGCAGTGCCTACAAGGAATTGCTATAAGGCTTTGAGCCATGCCAGGCTGTGTAACCTGAGCCCCATGTGTGATTGACTTTGAGAATGCAGTTTTTACTCCGCAATTCCTTTATGTTGCAATAAAGTTAAGCTCTGCACTTAAGATGTCTGTGTGCTGTACTGAAATGCCCAGGAGAGAACAAAGATGTTATTACTAAAGAGGGAAGGGAGGTAGGTGAATGTGATCCTCTCAGGATGCCTAGTCATTTTTATTTGGGGAAAATGTATGCAAATAAATATTATAGAAAATTTTAGAGTGGGAAGAAACCATGAAAGGAAGGGCTAGAAGCAAGGGTTGGAAGAAGGAAGTTGCAAGAAGTATCCTGACACTTTTCTTGAGCTCCCAACTTCCCTCCAACTGGTCCCTTCCTGAGTCATTGCTCAGTGGGCAGCTGTGAGGGGCACCTTGGAAAGCTGGCTAATGCTGGGTGCTGTGACATGCACCTGTAGTCCCAGATACTCAGGAGGCTGAGACAGAAAAATTGCTTGAGCTCAGGAGTTCCATATCAAAGTGAGTAACATAGTGAGACCCCTGTCTCAAAGAAGAAGAAAAAGGAGGAAGAGGAGGAGAAGGAGGAGGAGGAGAATAAAGAGGAGGATGAAGAGGAGGAAGAAGGAAGAAGAACAAGAGGAAAAAGAAGAGGAAAAAGGAGGGGGGAGGAGATGAAGGGGAAGGGGAAGAAGAAGGCAAATGGAAAGAAAAGAAAGCTTGGCTGTATATCCTGGAGGTGGTTCTCCTGTCCTGAGACCATGGTCTTTGCTTGACTGTTGGTCTTTTTTTTATCCTATCTGTATATGGCAAAGGGAAAAGCATGAAATGCAGACAGTGGTGAGCATGGGCATCACTTTTTGTCATGCAGACAATAGATTATAATCTAAAAAAGGTTATCCAGGTAGTCAAAGGCCACATTCTTTCAAACATCCACAGAGTGGTTCAACTTTCCAAGGGCTGAATTAAAAATTTCTTAAAAAATGAAATTTGTTTTCTGCTTTCATTTATTTGTTTTCCTGGCACCAAAACTGTGTGCTTTTCTATAAAGTTGAGATTTGGTGACTTGAGCCAACTTAAATTTTAGGTCTTGTGTTGAAGTATTTAGATCATGATGTCTTAAAAGCTTTTTAATAGATAACTCTGAACATCATTCATTCATTTAACAAACATTTATTGAATGTTCCACATGTGCCAGGAGCTGCTATTGATGCAGATAAGATGTGGTGTCTGTTTTCAAGGGAGTGCAAATAAGAAAGAGGGTCTATTTTTTCATGCAAATGCTCTTCCATATAAACTATGTTTCCCGAAAGGATTATCTTAATTTCAGAATTGAAAAATTACTAAATGTGAGGAAAAGACATTTGTTAAATAGTCAGCTGAGCTTAAAGGAAAATGTGGAATAAAGACTAGTTACTTAATGGTAGGGGGTCTGGAGTCAGATTGCCTGGGTCCGTATCCAACCTTGGCCCCTGCAAATCTGTAACCTTGGCCAAGTCAGTCAGACTCAGAACCTGTTTCCTTGCTTGTAACACTGTGACCAAGAGAATTATAAGTCACAGAAATGTTACATAAATTAAATTAGATAATGTATATACAGCACTTACTTGCACATGGTAAGTATGTATTTGCTAAATATTAGCTGTTACTGTTATACATAATGTTAGTAAGTAAAACCAACATCTTTCTCAGTCATTTTGTTGTGTTCTTTAAGAGAATGTTTTTGTTTTTTGCTTTGTTAGGGACAGGGTCTTGCTCTGTTGCCCAGGCTGGGTTGTAGTGGACACAATCATAGCTCACTGCAGCCTGGAACTCCAGGGCTCACGTCATCCTCCTACCTCAGCCTCTCAATTACCTGAGACTACAGGCGAGGTGTGAGTTACTGTGCCGGTAAGAATGTTATTTTTCTATAGCCAAATACAACGTGAGCCCTAAAGTTTTAGGTATGGTCATTAGGCGTATAAAAAGGCATTAGAATGCTAAGAAGGCATATTGGAATTGAAATCCTAAATTCCAAAACCAGCGCTCTTTCCAGTATTCTCTATTGGCATCCTTCTTAACTCTGCCATTTAGTAGCTGTGAACATTAATGGTACAAATAATCTTCACAGCCTGTTTCTTAATCTGTAAAATGGGTCCCACAATGCCTGTCTTATTTACTTCATTGGAAACATTATGAAGATAAAATAAAATAAAGTTGGTGAAAACAATTTGCAATGAGTAGTATGATGTATAAATAACAGTTATTAATAAATCATCATTATGAGTTTTCCCTCAGCTATGGTACTGATTATTGATGACTGACTGGCAAAACGTATAGTTGTGATTTATAAATACAGTCTCCCTTGGTCTCCTTGAATACTTGATTCCAGATTCCCACTATAGATACCAAAATCAGGGATGCTCAAGTCCCTGATATATAATGACATAATATGTGCACATAACCTACACACATCTTCCCATATACTTCCCATATACTTTAAATCCTCTCTATATTACTTATAATACCCAATACAAGGTAAGTGCTTTGTAACTATAATAGTTAAACCGTATTTTTTAAATCTGTATTTTTTTAATCGTTGTACTTTTTTTCCCTGAATAGTTTTTCTATCCAAGCTTGGTTTAATCCACTGACATGGAACTGCAGCTATAAAGGCTGACTATGATTTAGGTGGAAATTACTTTCAGTTTACAGAAATAGATTACAGGTAGGAGACCTGGATTCTACTCTCCACTTTGCCTCTAATCAGCTGTTTATTCATGCAAATTACTTAACTTTCTTCTATTTCCTTTTTTTTTTTTTTTTTGAGACAGAGTCTCAGTCTGTCACCCAGGCTGGAGTGCAATGGCATGATCTCGGCTCACTGCAACCTCTGCTTCCCAGGTTCAAGCAATTCTCCTGCCTCAGCCTCCTAAGTAGCTGGGACTACAGATGCATGCCACCACGCCTGGCTAATTTTTGTAGTTTTAGTAGAGAAGGTTTTTCACTATGTTGGCCAGGCTGGTTTTGAACTCCTGACCTCGTGATCTGCCCACCCCAGCCTCCCAAAGTGCCAGGATTACAGGAGTAAGCCACCGCACCCGACTGTGCCTCTTTTTAAACAATTTGTATCTGAAAATAATTTTAAACTTATGGAAAAGTTATGAGTCATAGAAAGAACACTTACATACCAGTTACCCATACTCATTTATTGTTAACAACTTGCCCCAATCGCTTGCCTTATCAATTTCATTCCCTCCCCCTTCACCTCTCTCTCTGTACATATACACAAAGATTTTATATACATAAATAATATATATTCCATATATATGTTTCTCCCTTGAACTATTGAGAATAAACTGCACACATCATGATCTTATACCACTAAACATTAATATTTCAGTATATATCACCTAAGATGTGTCTCTGCTTCTAATTCTTTTCTTTTTTTTTTTTTTTTTTTTTTTTGAGACGGAGTTTCGCTCTTATTGTGCAATGGCGCGATCTCGGCTCACCACAACCTCTGCCTCCTGGGTTCAGGCAATTCTCCTGCCTCAGCCTCCTGAGTAGCTGGGATTATGGGCACGCGCCACCATGCTCAGCTAATTTTTTTTATTTTTAGTAGAGACGGGGTTTCACCATGTTGACCGGGATGGTCTTGATCTCTTGACCTCGTGATCCACCCGCCTCGGCCTCCCAAAGTCTAATTCTTAAAATGGGCACAAGCGCTTAGTTATGTGGCATGCTCCTTAGGTTGTCAAAATCAAATGAAATGTTTTAAAAACATGTTGAAAAGTATAAATTGTTACATAAAATTAAAGGTTGTATATTTCATAAACTATGGGGAAAATCAAATTACTTACAAATCAAATTACAAATGGTGACAGAGTGAAAACTAAAAGAGCCCATCATCTGTTTGCATAACAAGCCAATCATAGTGCCAAATCTGTCTCAGCGGTGAGAGCAAAAGAGACCGATGGTCTCATCCTCTGTGTCATCCTTTTTGAGTTGTATTCCTCCTGCAAGGACTTGCATCTTTTCTTGGTGCTCTTTCTCATTTTAACAGTTTGCCATTTTATGTGGTCTTTTTTGTGGAGGTTATGAGCATGTTTGAGGCAAGGTGACAGAAACCGAAGAGCAGTTGCCACTCGATGGAAAATCAAGAATACAGCTGTTAAGAGTTTAGTAAGAGCTCAGCTTTATTTCTTCTGGCCTTTTCTTTGAGTAGTGAAAACGGCACACTTTATTTTCATTATAAGCAACAACTGAGATACAAATAGGAAATAGGGAAGCATTGTTTTATAGAAGTGTTTAATGTATAGGCTTAGTTGAAAATAGCATGAACATAAAAAGGAAAGAGATCATGTCCTTTGCAGGGACATGGATGGACCTGGAGGCCATTATCTTTAGCAAACGAACTCAGGAAGAGAAAACCAAACACCACCTGTTCTCACTTATAAGTGGGAGCTGAATGATGAGAACATATGGACACAATGGTGGGGAACAACACACACTGAGGCCTGTCATAGGATGGGCGGTTGGGAGGAGGGAAAGCATTAGGAAGAATAGCTAATGGAAGCTTGGCTTCACACCTGGGTGATGGGATGATCCGTGCAGCAATCCACCAGGGCACACATTTACCTTGTAACAAACCTGTACATGTACCCCTAATCTTAAAATAAAAGTTGGAAACTTAAAAAAAGGAAAATAGTATGAACAAAGTACTCTTATGGATCAAAAAATAACTTTCATAGAATCCCTTTTTCAACAGCATTCACTATTATAAAGTTTAGCTATAAAAAAAGATCATTATTCTTGCACTTTATCTTCACATTCTCAACAGAATTCACACTTTCATAAGAAGTTGTAGTACTGGTAAGCCTGATAGTTTTACAATTCTAACCACATTTGCAATCACATTTTCCAGTGGATCGAAGTATAAACCTAAACCTAAAAATATGAACCAATAACCTAAAAATATGAACAAATATGCTCTTTTTCCTATGACATATTTTTATTTCATTGCGCTGGAAATCATAATGGCTTTCTTGAGGTACTTACAACAACTAAAAGGAAATCTAGAACATATATTGAAAACAAAACTTTTTAAAAAAGTCAAAACCATACTTAGGATATTCCAAATTAATCTTTTTATTTTGAGTTACTAAATTGTTATTCCTAATAGTAAAAAATGGAAAATGGAAGCTATGACTAGGAAGTATATTTATAATCCAGTAATGACTACTGTTACTTCCTTTGCCAATAAATCATTTCAAATGTAAATTCTGTAGATGCATAATTGTATATACAGTCATGTAATTTATTAAGCTGTGAAGAATATTGCTCATATACTTGTCTTGGGAAAGTTCTAGTACCTGAGGAAATATTCAAGCGTTGATTTCCCAGTAAGGTGACATCAACTGTTCTAATGCAATAGGTGTCCCTAATATTGACAAAATGTGGTGTATTTGAAATCATTTGAAGTATTTGGCAGTGAAGTAGGAGCCAGAGGACATGAGTTCTAACACTCGTTACCTCACTAAGGGTTTTAGACTTGGGCAAATGGCATGCTGTCCCTTAGATTCAGTTTTCTGGTGTACAGAAACGACATATCTGCTTCCATTACCCAAATATTACAAGTTCCAGTGATTTAGTGCAAATGAAAATTGTTTTGAAGTCGTGATGGTTAATACTGTCATCATCAACAGTGGACAATGTATTCTTTAAGTGTAGTTTAAAAAAATGCTTTTACAAAGAAGTTTCTCTATGATAAAGCTGCATGTTTTCACAGATCATCCATAGCAACAGTGCCTGGTGATCTCCATTAGAACAGATTTTCCATAAGGAATTACATCTAAAAAAATAAAATGCTTTTCCTTGTATTTGTTCCAGTCCCAATCATCCTTTATAATGTCTGATTACTCACGGCAGCCCTTAGCAAGAAAGTCCATGGTCAAATAGGAAGCTGGGATTCATCCCTTCTCCTTGTTGGATCCTGATGTAAAAAGGACACATGAACTCATTTTCGTCCCATTAGAATTTACTGACTCGTGCTTTTTTAAAAAAGATAAAGGCTGGGTGTAGAACTCTGCTTTTTAAGAATGAATTTTGTGATTTTAGGCAGGTCTCGCAACAAACCCAGTCCCATGTTTCTTCAGATGTAAAATGAGAGATTCTGCTTAGATGATCTCTAAGGTATGCCTCCAACATTCTGTGTTTCTATGATATCCTTTTCTGGAAAATCCACCACATATTCTAAATTACTGAAGCAACAACAAATAAGATTCAGTAGTTTTGATAGTGTGCAATAATTTCTTCTTTCTTCTAAGTAATTTAAATCCTTTTACCTCAGTTGCTAATTGTCCTACAAATGAGAATGCCATTCCTAGACAAAATTTTTACAACCCATTCCCAATGCAGAAAAAAACCAAAAACCCAGTATGATTGACTGTGAAATTAACAGGGTGTTTTAATTTACGCTTTGCAGCACATAGTGGACGGGCCTATATATCTAGCACTATCCATGAAAATCTGGTCTATCTGTAATTTTACAAGTCCTTGAAAACAGATTGTCACAATCTCCCCAGTTCAGCGTTCAAGAGAAATTAATTGATAACATAGAATCCTGAGTGGCTGGCATGTGAGTGACACCCAGCTATACAATTTCACATCTAATCAAGGAAGATGGGAATTCTGGTTGGCCTATTATCTATTTGAATCCGTTTCTGGATGGAATCCAGCTGGCGCAAACGCGGCCCTGGAGAGTGATGTGGACAGAAGATGGGAACAAAAAATCTGAGCCAGAGAAACAGTGCCTGAGATAGTGCCTTCCACATTGTCAAAAGAATGCCCGGGGTAGTTGTGAATGTGCTGCTGATTAGTTTCCTAAAATTCTCAATGACTAAAACATAATGTTCTATCCCAGTAGTCCTGGGTCATTCTAACTGTGAATGTGTGTGTAATGAAGGCCTTTAGGATGTACTGGCTATACCACCTTGAAGCTATGCTTGATAGAGGCAGAGGCTTAAAACTCAATTGTCTTAATGTTTCTAATCATATAAGAGAGAGAAAACAATTTAAAAAAATGATGAGAATAAGAATAAATGCAAAATTGTACATAATTAAGAGCTAAAATTATATGACAAGATTTTAAGTGGAAAGAGAGCACTGATGAGAGAGAGATTATTGATGGTTGGAAGAGTTAGGAAAAGAAAGTTCCATGGAGGTAATGAGGCTTGAGTCTTTCTTTTCAAGGATGGGTGGAATTTGGACATGCAGAACCATGATGGGAGGCAGTCCTAGCCCAGAAAACAGTGTGAGCACGTACCTTGTAGCAGAAGTAAAGATGTAAATTCAGGACATGTTGAACCACTTTAGGAAAGAGCAGAAAGTGCATGGGGGAGTGGGATGGTTATAGTGGAAAAGATCATGAAGGTTCTTAATTGCCGGTCCTTTATTTAGGGTAGATGCTGCAGAAAGTTGGGAGACAGCTGTTTTAGAGTAGTGGAATGATATGATGAAACAGTGTAGAAACAAGATGAGTTTAACAGGAGTAGGTGAAACGAATGGACATAGGAAGGAGATAAAGTGCAGAGCTCAATTTAGATGCAGAACTGGATTGAAGTCCTTCCTCTTTCCTCTAAGCATTCTTTTTAGTTTCAAGGACACTGCTTAGGCTGGGTGTGGTAGCTTACACCTGTAATCCCTGCACTTTGGAAGGCTGAGGCAGTAAGATTGCTTTAGCCCAGGGGTTTGAGGCCAGTTGGGCAACATAGGGAGACCTCATCTCTACAGAAAATAAAAAGAGTTAGCCAGGTTTGGTGTGTGCTTGTGGTCCCAGCTACTTGGGAGGCTGAGGTGGGAGGATCACTTAAGCCCCGGAGGTCAAGAATGCAGTGAGCCATGATCACACCACTGCACCCCGCCTGAATGACAGAGCAGGGCCCTTTCGCTAAAAAACAACAAAGGAGAATGCTTTATTTATTTAAGCTTGTCATAAAGGAGGAGCCGAGTTTGCCAGTAAGGGAGAATAATGTCATCTAGGTGAAGGGAATGGTAGAATGCAGGCAAAGAGATGATGGCATGCTCCTGAAAGGTTAACTAATTTGCTCAAAATCCCACTATTACTAATGTAGCCAAGTTCTGGAATCCAGATTTCTAATGTCTTTCCACTGTACCACCCTACCTCTTTTTCCTAGTTCCAACACTGCTGTCATTATTCAACAACTTTTATTTCATTGCTAATTGTGTGCTTGTTTTTTCAGACTTGAAAAGTTATCAAGGAAATAATAAAATATACATTTTAATTTTATTTGCCCAGCGTGAAATATGAGGAAGTCAAGTGGGGTATTCTTTTTCTTTTTTTTGAGACCGAGTCTCATGCTGTCACCCAGTCTGGAGTACAGTGGTGCAATCTCTGCTCACTGCAACCTCCACCTTCTGGGTTCAAGTGATTCTTCTGTCTCAGCCTCCTGAGTAGCTGGAACGAAAGGTGCACACCACTATGCCTGGCTAATTTTTTTATTTTTAGTAGAGATGGGTTTTCACCATATTGGCCAGGCTGGTCTCGACCTCCTGACCTCATGATCTGCCCGCCTCGGCCTCCCAAATTGCTGGGATTACAGGCATGAGCCACTGTGCCCAGCCCAAGTCAGGTATTCTAAGCTTCCAAAGGGGTTATGACAATGGTAGAAGCAATTGTAGAAACACCTCTGATTCCACTTCTTAGACTACGATAGTGGTTGATCAGAATGTTAGATCAATAGACAGCTGTTTTTGTAGAAGAATGGCTAATGAGAATAACAATTGCTATACATGAAGTTTTTTGTATAGCTTATTTTTTCCTCTGTTTTCTGTCCTGATTTTTATTTGACATAACAGGTAGAGTGACTTTTGACATAAAAGGCAAAGTGACTCTCTAGGAAAGAACATGTTTTGACTGCATTGATTTTTTTTTCTGACTTCTCCATTTATTCAGTTTTCTTTTCTTAGAAGCACCAAACTTCTCCAATTCCAGAAGTCTTTGTACCTTCAAGACAGATCTAAAAATGTAACACATAGGAGTAGAATCTTGAATTGAAATCTGAATTTAGACAATCCAAAATTAAGAAATTTGGAAATATCAGCTCATGTTTCAGTCCCGAAACTCTATTAGGCCCATTGATCTAAGTGGGTACTAGATGAAGAGACCTAGTTTTAAGCTTGGCAGCTAAGCTCAACTTTTGTGCTTGCTGCAGATGATGTTTATTGATCTAACCATGGCACTTGTGTGTTATTCTTTTCCTTCTGGTTCGTTGCACTGGATGTCTCAACAATTCAGTTGTTAGCCATTAATGGCTTCCAAGTATAAACTGGCTCATGTCAATTAGTCCCTCATGTCTGGCAACCCTGAGTGAGAAATAGATTACAGGTGCTGATACTTAGGCTGATGCTTCTCCTACAGGAACCAGGGAACGTGGTTCAGAAAACTCAGTTGGGTAAAGTAGAACAGGCCAAAGTCTTCATTAAAAACTTGAATGGAACCCAAGTCACTTTTGAGGAAGCAAAATGCTGTCAAGTCTCTATGGTCAATGCTATCCCCACAGATTTTCAGTACCAGGGTTACATTTCAGTTCTAGATCTTGCTGACTCAAACTCTGTGTTCTTTCAATCGTGCTGCCTCCAACATATAATGCAAGAGTTTGAAATGGCAAACACAGTCTTCTACTTCTAAGAAACCTATACTTAATCCTAAAAACCGCCCATCGATTTGGTAGGAAGACTTGACTAAAGAATGGCCCTCTTCTTTTGAGGAGGAAATGGTTGAAACAAATAAAATAAAATAAAAAAGGACAAAACAAGAGAGGATAGAAAAAAAAAAGCAGGGGAATGGGGAAATCTTTTCCAAATTGTAAAATTAAGGATGATTTGTCTTGTAGTGAAGAAAGGAATGTGTATGGCATTTGGAAGTAAGTCATTGGTACATTCTGTGAAAGGATGCCAATCAGCCCCCTCCAGGGTAGAATATGAAGGTTTATAGGCATAGGGAACTTAAATATTTCACCTCTTGTTGCCTCTAGACTTTTTAAATTTTATGTTCCTCTCCACTAGCATTCTTTTAGTCAAAACAAGAGAATTATAAGAGTTATGCATATGTAGAGTGTTCTGACTTGAATATCCCTAACTTCCCCCAAATTTTAGAAATGCTAGCTTCTTACCTGGCCAACCATTTTCTTAATATGAGAAAAGATCTTTTTTATCTAAGGAAGAATATGTCGTATGAAAGTCACAGTTGTGTATTCTAATGCCCACCAATGATCACAAAATTAGATTTTATTTGCTTAAATTATATTAGTAAACATTGAGTGCTCCCTTTGGTAGCACATATATTATTAAACATTGATAGACACATATATTTACCTATGTTTGCATTATAAAGTTATATCAAGTATAGTCTGTTTACAGATAATGGATAAACATTTTTTCCATAATAAGCATTGTCACTTTGGAAATATATTGTGTTGCTGAATGAAATTCTACTTTCAGTAGCTTTAAGTTCAATCACCATTTCCCAGTGTCCTGGGCCTGATACCTCAGTAGTTCCCTCTCTTTTGTCCTCTATTTGACTCATCACCAAGTTGTGTTATTGTTATTATTTCTTCACAATGCTTCTTACACCCATCCTTTCCTCATTCTCACTGCTTCAATGAGAATAGAAAATATTTTTAAAAACTTATTTGGACTTTGGGGACCAACTGTCTTGTTATTCCCCTCTCTCTTTCTCTCTCTGTCTCTACTCACTCACTGTCATTCTCGTTTTTTCTTAATCTCTCCTCATTTTTAAAAAACCTACTGCTTAAACTTCGTAAGGCATCTGTTTAGCTACCAAGTCCAACCTCTCTACCTGATGTGTCAGGACACTCTAGGATCTGACCTGACTTAGCTATGACATGAAATGCTCATTATAGCAAGGCACAGAGCGAGGCAAGAGAGAATCACAATGTTTCCTCTCCTCTTCCTTTCCCTTTTTTCCTTTTTTTTTTTGAGATGGAGTTTCACTCTTGTTACCCAGGCTGGAGTGCAATGGCGCGATCTCGGCTCACCACAGCCTCCGCCTCCTGGGTTCAGGCAATTCTCCTGCCTCAGCCTCCTGAGTAGCTGGGATTACAGACACGCACCACCACGCCCAGCTAATTTTTTGTATCTTTAGTAGAGACGGGGTTTCACCATGTTGACCAGGATGGTCTCGATCTCTTGACCTCGTGATCCACCTGCCTTGGCCTCCCAAAGTGCTGGGATTATAGGCATGAGCCACCGCGCCCGTCCCCCTCTTCCTTTTTCTTTCCTCCTTCTCTTCTTTGCCAAGTGCCCCCCTTCATTGTATCTCCAAATTGTGTCACACAGATCATCAGATTAAAAAGTGCTATTTTTATGTGAAAAGGACATACTCAGTTTATTACTAAGCCTCAGCTCAACCCATTTCATTTGCCATCTTGGAACAAAAATACAGCTTTTGTGTTTTGTGTTTGTGCAATTTCTCTGTTCTGCCTTCTGTGTTAAGCATCTTATTTTTTTTTTTTATCTCATTTAATCTTTTCACAACCTTTTGTGGTAAACATGGCTCCATTTGATAGAGCAGGAAACTGAGTCAAAGTAAAATAAAGAGATTTAATCTGTTTGATATGGGGGTCCATACCATAAATCTCCTTTACTAAATTTAAATATCATATGTGAAAAAGAATGTAATAACACATGTAAAGCCTCTAGGCTTCTTTTTTTTTTCTTTTTTCAGACAGAGTCTCACTGTGTCACCAGCCTGGATTGCAGTGGTGTGATCTCGGCTCACTGCAACCTCCGCCTTCTGGGTTCAAGCAATTCTCCTGCCTCAGCCTCCCAAGTATCTGGGACTACAGACACATACCACCACACCAAGCTAATTTTCATATTTTAAAGTAGAGATGGGTTTTCACCATGTTGGCCAGGATGGTCTCGATCTCCTGACCTTGTGAAAACTTTCTTTTCTTTTACCAGCGTGAATTTCTCAGAAGAGAAAAGGAGAACATGATTTGTAGGGGCCTCTCTTTTCTGGGATGCACTTTTTATAAGATGAAAGCTGGTTTCAAGAATTTCTGGATGCATGGTAAAGCACGTCTGTTTACAGGGACATTCTTTTCAGGAGAAGACTGATTACTGGCAGATGAATGTTAAGAGTGAAACTTTAAATTGGCAGGAAGTCTATTCAGAGCACATGTTGTATTATAGAAAGGTGATTGGGAAGCAAAGCCATATTTGTGATAGTAGTTTGAAGATAATATCTATAGGTGGACACTTCTAAAGTAATTACCAATAAATGCTCACTCTGAATGCAATTATTCTTTCCCCACCATAATTCTAGTATGGCTAATATCTTTTAATCATTAAACCTTTAGTGTTACTTTAAAATAACATAGCAGATGTTGGCTATAACACCATGCCACAAAACTGGAAGTAAACAGACTCTTTGTATTTCAGATTTCCATTTTTGTTTTTAAGAATGTGCTCAATGTGCTCATATTGTTCAGAAAAATGAGAAGACACTTAGATTGAATAATCTTTGGGCCTGTGTCATTAAAGAAATACAAGGAGAGTTTCCTGGGTTCTTGAAACAAACCTGTTTCAGATCTTCTTTGTATTCTATGAATGGAAAAAGTTGCATGTATTAGTAACCTTATTTACATATCAGAAAGATCATAACACAAAATAAAAATTAGTTCAGAGTTTCCATTAATTCTAGCAACAGAACTAGTATCTGGCTACGGTGGTTTGTAGCTCAGCTGAAGATTTGGTCAATGCCGACAAAAGAATAGAGCAAAACTAAGAAGAACTAGAGTAACACTACATGACAGTAGATGAAAATCCACATCAGAGTCCATTGCTTAAGAACAGACTGTTCAATTGTTATCGTTTTAGAATGTGATTGGGTATGTAATAAGACAAATCCCCATCTTACACGGATACTGTTTTGTGAAAATGTCTAGCCTTGCTCATGAATTTATTGTCTATCTAGCTTTAGAATCTTTTTAGGTTATATGACACAAGAGCCATCTGGGCTCTTGCCAGTTCCCAAACTCCACTCCCATCACCAACCTTCTAACTTTATTTTAGAATTTGATTAGTATGACCTGAAATTCATAGATTTATTTTGAGAGACTCTACCTTTTACAATTAAAATTTTTGATTGAGAAACGCAATGTGTCTGTTCATTTATTCAGCACAGAGGTTTAATATCAACCTCACTCACAACAGTTAAACAGTGGCATGTCCAAGTCCCTTAGATTCACATTTTATAAAATGTAGACATAGTTCCCTATGGGATTGTATTTGTGTAGTAAGCAAAAGTAAAAACAAAACAGCATAAGAAAAATTTTACCTTTGGAGGTAAAGTGAAGAGTTACATTTAAAAAAAAAATTAAAAATGGTTTAGGGTCAGTGTGTTGCTCACAGCTGTACTACCAGCTCTTTGGGAGGCTGAGGCAGGAGGATCTCTTGAGGCTAGGAGTTTGAGACCAGCCTGGGCAACATAGTGAGACCCAGTCTCTAAAAAATAAAGATGAAATGTAGCTGGGCATGGTGGTGTGTGTCAGTAGTCTTAGCTACTCAGAAAGCTGAGGCAGGAGAATCACTTGAGCCCAGAAGATGGAGGCTGTGGTGAGCTATGATATTGCAATTGTTCTCCAGCCTGGATGACAGAGTGAGACAGTCTCAAAAAATTAAATTAAATTAAAATTTAAAAAGTTTAATACACAATTGTGCAGGAATACATGGATTATATATTTAGAGGGCAAAGAAGACTAGCTTAGCTGCTGCAGCTGAAGATGATGTCAAAAAATAATTGTGAAAGCCTCTCTTTGAAAATTTGATAGATATGTTTGCGAGAAGAGGGAGGGATCTCCAGAAATACTGCCTTGCCCATCATCCTAGGCAGTTCCAGTTTCCTTCCTCTCCCTGGCTGAGGGCAGGTGCAGGCCAGATGATCAGAAAGCTGGAATTGAATATCCCATGCCTAAGGACATTATTTGCTAAGGTGCACTCAGTGCCTTGTTAGAGAATTTCACAGTCAGCTGCCCTTCCAGGGAAAAGGCACAAATAGAAGGTTCAGTGTTTGATGATGAGTGCAGAGTTTGAGAATGGTAAGGGGATCAAGCTAATTGCTTTCAGCTTTTTTGTTAAATTTGGTTTGGAGGTGAAGTCTAAATGGTATCTTGCTTTATCAATTACTTCTGGAAGCCCGATCTGACTCTCTAAAGTGTTTTGCCAAGTTATTATTAATATTTCTTTCTAGATGGTGAGCCAGGAGGAAAGAAAGGAAGCAGATGACCCTTAGTGAATCCAAATCCCTGCTGGGGTCCACAGATAGGGTCGTTTGTTCCCCAACAGCACGGCAGCCCAGGAGCAAAACCAGGGCTTCATTCCTCCCTCAACGTGTATTTAACTGTCACTACTGTCCCCTGCAGAATCATTAGCTCTGTTGCTCCAAATCCCTAAATGCCAAGAGCACCTCCCTCCTTCTCGCTCTTTCTCTCACTCTCTCTCCCTTGCTCTCTCTGTCCTTTCCTTATTCCCCTGCCTTTGGTTGCAGAAGAAAATGCTTAAGGAAGACATAACATAAATACATAGGATTAATGACTGACATAGCTGAATGATTGTCATTCTTGTATCCTAGGTCTGAATCTATGTATGCACCAATCAACCTTCTCTCACTTCCATTTATTGAGCATACAATACTGGATATGCACTGAGATAGATGATTTATATGTTTTCTTTACATTTCCAAGATAAGTACTCCTATCTCTATTTTACAAAGGAGGGAGTTGAAACTCAGAATGAGTCAGTTTCCTGTCCAAGGCCACACAGCCAGAGAGATGGTCCCTGGATTAGAACACAGGTCTGTTTGAACGCAGAGCCTGTACTCTCCTGCTACAAAGTCACATTTGAGATTTTACGATAGAGCAGCAGCCAATACATGTCATTTCTACCATCGTTAAAGCTGAATTTGATGGGGATTTTTCATATAGTACTTAAGCTTTATCTGGGACAATTATTTCACTTTCTGCCTTAGGGGCATTTTCAGTAAGGTTCCCCAAAATAAAACCTACCAAGTCTCTCTCTCTCTCTCTCTTTTTTTTTTGTTTCCTGTCCTGGGTGGGAAGGAAGCTACTGGAGCCAGTTAATGGCTCTGAAGTGGAGTAACTAGAGAGGAAAGTGCCTTGGGTGTTCGAATATCCTGTTGCGTTGGTAAGCACACTTACTAGGGTCTTCTGTAGGTCGCTAAAGTGGACCAGACCAGTCCCTGTCACCCTTCCTGAGAAGTCAAGGCATAAACAAACAAACCATAAAGCAGAATAAAAAGTAAAGCAGTTGTTTTAAGTGCAATCCATAGATAACCAACGGCCAACATAAAGGGAAGAAAAGTACTGCTGGAAGCCGTAGCAGTCAGGGAGGCTTCTCAAAGGAGATGGAACTTAAGCTGAAACTTTGAAGGATGAATATAGAGGTGGTAAGGATGAACTGGGTGGGGCATTTTACACACAGCCTTGTGAATTTAGCCTTAGAAGGAACTGTGCACATGATGACAAACTCTCATCTTAAAGACAAGATGGAGAACTAGAGTGGTCAGGGCTGAAAGCAAAGACTAGCCAGTGGGGACGCTGTGCTGGCTGCGTTAGCTGGAAGGAAGGGTAGACTTCTGAGGTGGTGGGGACCTGGTGGGGAGATACAGTTGGAAAGTTCGGGCCAAATAACAGAAGGCCAGCACATTAGAATAGAACTGAACTTCATTTTGTTGGTAGTAAGGGTCCACGTGGTAGTTATCAGACTAGAAATGCTTTAATGAAAGTGGCGTTTTAGGAAGCTAAGTCTGCAGTAGTAGACAGAAGAGGGAAATGGAGGCAAGTGGAGCATTTAGGAGGCTGTTGCAATGACCCATATGTGAGATGATCGTTGTCCTGGGGATGGTAACTGTGGGCCACATGTAGGAGACATTTTAAAGGAAGGACTCACAGAATTTGATGACAGATTGGCTATGGAGGAGAGGGGGAAAAATGGCTAACAGGCGAATTCCCCACCTCCCCAGGATATTAAGATACATTAAAAATATTTTAAATAGGAAACATATTTAAGGACAAAATTTTTCCATAAAATATCTACTTTCAATTTTTTTTTCATGGATCTAACCTAAATAAAAGGTAAATTTATTACATAATCATAGACCTAATTTCATACATGAGCCTCTCTCTCCCCAAAGTCAATAATGATAAAAGTAATAGTCTATTTAGAGTCTGCTTTTAAAATTTTTAATCCCCTTAAATGTACTTCATGCTCTCCCTGCAAAAATATTGCACAGGGAGAAAAAAAACAGATGCCTTGCACTGACCCTTTGGTTGGCCCCATCCATGTGGCAATGGTTGGGGAAATCTCAATTCTATATATAGCTCAGTATCAGAAATCCTGCTTTATGATTTTTTTTTTTTGAGGTGGAATTTCACTCTTGTTACCCAGGCTGGAGTGCAATGATGTGATCTTGGCTCAGTGCAACCTCCACCTCCCAGGTTCAAGAGAGTCTCCTGCCTCAGACTCCTCAGTAGCTGGGATTACAGGTGCCTGACACCATGCCTGGCTAATTTCTGTATTTTTAGTAGAGACGGGGTTTTACCATGTTAGCCAGGCTGGACTTGAACTCCTGACTTCAGGTGATCCACGTGCCTCAGCCTCCCAAACCACTGGGATTACAGGTGTGAGCCACTGCTCCTTTTAAAGAATAAACTCATTTTTAATATAAAACACAGAAGAACCAAACTCTAACATTCCAATATGGTTACATAATTAGGAAAGGAAATAGGAAATGTCCCACTTGCCCTGTGATCAGTCTGAACATCGAGGACGTATGCTGGTGGGACACTCACTGCTAAACAGCACCTTGCCTCTGTTAGAGGTCACCACGCCGTATCTCAGGGAGGAAAATCTGATCTGTGAGGAAGAACTTGACTTTATCCTGAAATATTTCTGCCGTAGTGAAAAATGGCATTGGCAGTTACCATCACACATGCTATATGCCGTACAAGTAGTTCTAATCCTGACATAACACGAGGTGTTAGTTTGCATTTCCGTCTTTATTTTTTTAAACACCAGTTCCATTGTAAAGCCAAAATGGAATGACTGGAATTCCAAAAGACTTCAGCTTATGAACTTGGTTCTATTTTGGTTATGTAATATTGGGAATCAGATAATACTCAGTCAGAATAACTGCCTGGGTGTTTATGAGGATAATTTCTCATTGAAGGAGAAGTTTGAGAGTAGAACTGGAGAATATTCTGAATAAAAATTAAAGGACATATTAAAATATTGTTTTGACCTTAACTTTTTTTTAAAAAGGATTTTTAAAAAGTTAACTGCATGGTTGCAAAAATATATATAATGCAACTTGAAACATAATTTTACAGACATCTTTATGCAATTGAATACTAAAATCACAAAGCACTGGCCATAAACCCTGTTATTCAACCTACTAAATAGCTCTTATTTCAGAACAGCTTATATATAATATTATTCATAGAATCTCTCACCTGCAAAGGGTGAGGATAATGCTGGCTTTCTCTGCCAAATGTGAAAGTCCAGTAGGAGCCAGAATCTCTGCACACCACAGGTGTACAAACGTTACAGTCGGAGAGCAAGTATATGAGAGTAGCAGAAGTCTCATTGGCTCCTATCTTGCTAGAAAATTTGGAAAATAAAAAATTTTGTGTTTTGATTCCTGTGAAAATAGAGCCTGAATTTGAAAGACCTTTTTCAATACCACAGATTAAACATAGCACATGAACTCCCTTGTTATATTTATAAATAGCTCAATTCAATTTTGGTGGGTGCTTTTGGCAGAGCCGTTACGGCTAATCACATGTACGATGACAACTCAATTTATGTTGCTCAGGCACCAGATGACAATTAATTTCCAATGACTACTTTATAATTAAATCCTTTTTGTTTGTCTGTTTATAACTAAACCTGAAAATCTATTTACATTTAATTAACACTTCAGTTAGCCAGTCTAAAACCTATAAATGTAGTGACTCTTAATGATCCATTACAGAGATGCTACTTTAGTTTTCCTTGACTTGTAAAACTTTCACAAACAGATCTGCAAATGAATTACCTCCATCTGCTTTCCCTGCAGCTGCAAGAGGGCTATGTCAAAGAACGTTTTCCTCCTTCTTCCTTCTCTGCTTTTCTTCCAGCTCTAAGCATTTTTGTTTTAAAGCCTACCTAGCTGCTCTTCAGAGGGTAGCCCCTTCTCTTAAGGAGTTTCCGAACTTTAGAGTCAATCTCCAAAAATGTTTTAAAACACCTTTGCTGTCATAAATCAGACATAATCTACCTTGCACAAATCGGTGAAGAAAGCATTTCCATCTCTGCCAGCAACTCAGTAACATACCCTTCAAAGAAAGAATCTTTATAAATTGAGCAGTAAAATGCAACAGTTTGAAAGTGAATTTTAATTTCTAAAGCTGAAATAAATCCTTTCTCAGCCTTATCTACCCTCTACAAGCAATTTATAGCTCCTGTTTTGAGTATACACAACAGGGATATGAAAGGGTACAAACGCGGCTCCCAAAGATATTTTCTTAGCTACACCTTCAAAAGCAAGGCATGAGGAGTGTTAGTTTTACAAAGACAGCCAAGCATCAAGCTATGCTCACTGTCATCTGTCAGCCGTACAATAGCAGCATTGATAGGACAGCAACAAC